>OZ022265.1:100866269-101466269 GCA_963978885.1 Nemotelus pantherinus | reverse complement strand
ACTAGAGAAAATTAAATAAATTGAAATAAATATTATTCTATTTAGCTTAAAAATATCAAATGCATACTTATCAATTATTCTTATAAAACATTGCTGAGTTGGCTATCAGCCATGAAACACGACATATAATTTCCTAAGTTTTAAAATACAAGCAATTAAATATTTCATGAATTTATTTTTTATTTCTTATAGGTAAGAACCATGCCAGAAAATACGTATAATCAATCTCAACAAAAGCAGGTAATTTATAACTAAAGATCGTAAAGTAAGATCTAAAGATCTTATAACAATCATACCGAATATGTAAAATTTTTTTCGTGATCTTACAATTCTCTTCTCAGAAAAACGCTTGAAAATATCGTGGCTTAAAATTTATGTTCTTTGTGGTGGACTATTCGAATAATTTTTTTTAATCATCTGGAATTGTGCAACAACTTAAGCTACACAGATAAAAATATATATAAAAAAAATCATACGTATCTATAAATAAAAAAAGCCATGTGCCGCTAAATTTTGTAGCTACACTGAGAAAACACATGGCGCCAGACGCCATAATTTATAGACTTCTGGCGCCATGTACATAGTCGATTTAGGGATTGTGATAAAATATAGCGCCAAACGCCATAATACATGGCGAAAAGTACATAGGCCAACACGCCATGTACTATAGTCCTCCACGCCATGTACATGGCGTGGCGGACTATATTACACGACGTGGAAAACTATAGTGCATGGCGTGGAGGACTATACTGTATGGCGTGGAGGACTATAGTACATGGCGTGGAGGGCTATAATCATAGCGTCTGCTACTATGTACTATGGCGTGTGGCGCTATATTTTATCACAAATCGACCGAAATCGACTATGTGCATGGCGCCACAAGTCTATAAATTATGGCGTCTGGCGCTATGTGTTTTTTCAGTGCATCTGAAGATGATCCAATTTGCATCCACAAAAGGCCACGAGCCTTCTCAGTTCGGAGCATCTGGAGGTAGAGCACTTGATGTTAGGTGATGGAATTCTATTAAAGAAATTCCCGAGGGATAAATGACATCAAAGATCATATCCTCTCTTATACTCAAGAAGCTTGCTGACATTTGTACATCTCCTCACACAGCATGGCTGCGAGTTATAATTGGAATGCCATGAGCCATATTACATGGCTCATAGCACTATGTAATATGGCGTGTGGGGCCATAATTTCTGCGCCATGTAATTATGGCGCTGGGAGCTATACTGCATGGCTCAGGGTACTATGTACATAGCGTGTGGCACCATAAATGCTGCGCCATGTAACATGGGACCACGCGCTATGTAGATTCTGACATTATGGCGCTGGGAGCCATATTGCATGGCTCAGAGTACTATGTGCATGGCGTATGGGGCCATAAATAATGCGCTATGTTACATGGCTCTGGGCGCTATGTGGATTTTTTTCAGTGTATGGTGCGCAAAATCCTCTCCAAAAGTCTGTCTGAGCAGCATGCATTGAAAAAATGAGCACTGATGTTTCAAATTGCTTAACTTTAAAGAAAATTTGTGCCAAATTCTTTTGTGATACTTGAGAAAGGTTTTGGGTACAGACAAAACTTATATGAGACAGTAGCTAAATAGCATTGAAATTCAAGGCGTTTTTACTATTTATATCCTAGAAAATGTTGCCTAAAATTCCCGGGAAGTAAACAACCGCTAAGCTTACAAATTTGAAAAATGATACCCTTAGGACTCAAAATAATATTTGAACTGCAACGAAAAGAGAGCTATTTTAAACCTAGGTCAGGATATTGTTGGGAACAGTACTTTGAAATTGTTGAATATTTTGCAGCATCTGTTGATTGGCTCATTGTTGGCGTAAACTATGAGGTGTCGGTGTTCATTTAGCAAAAGTGTGGTCCTCGTCTACCTTACTGATATGTTGAAGGCCATTTTGGACAGGGACGCAATATTGACTTTTTTTCAATTGTAAGTATAAGTTTATTTTAAATGCAAAAAAAAATTTTTAGTCGAAATATCGAAATGAGGGGGAGGGGGACATGGAGCAATGGCGGCGTGCCATATGGATTTTAGCTGCTGGTGGAAGTCCTGTCGTTGATTCAGATGATCTGAAACATAAAAATGAAACATAATCTTATTTAATATACTTTTGTCGATGGCTCCTACCAGAATTGTGGAAAAAAAAATGAAAAAGAAATGCAATTTTGAAAAAGAAAAACCATTTTTTCCATTTTTTTGGCTACAAGTTGTTATGTAAAATGAAAGATTGTTAATATTTTTTTAATGATTCTGCTACCAGCCATGAACAAGCCTTTAATACCCAGCTGTAAAAAATTTTGTTATCATTCCTTAACCCGTCTGCCTTCAATCACTTCCACCAGGTCAAAAAATGCGGTGCAGCGCGCTTGAAACCGCTCCCTATTTTAAGGGATAACTTTCGTAATTCATGTATCTCCTGTGGAAATAAATTATTCAAACCAAAATGACCTGTCAAAGATCCACAAAAGACCCTTACGCCACTTTCATCGAGAGCCACTGCCTTTTGGACTTTTTGATTTGAGCGTTTTAAACCACGCAGATTAAGCCAGTCTTTAGAATCTTTTTCTCAGGTCGTGTTTTGATTTCTATGTCCGTATCAGCCTTCGCAGTGCTGCAGTATGGAGTGGGACCAATGCAAGACAATTTAGCCCCTTATTTAGCCTTGATATTAATATAAGTTCGAAGCTATTCTGTGCTTTTATTTTATTTAAGGGACATCACTTTAACGAATATTGCTGAATTTATTTGACCTCAATGGATAGCCTTGAGAAACGCTTGGCTATATAATGGAAACTTAATGTTGACCCTGCTAATGTTCCTTATCTTTATTATATATGCGGCCTTAAGTTTAACAGATAACTTTGCTTGACAGATAATAGCCTCCTTAGCGAGAGGGAAGTGTTATTTGCATCTGGGTTTTACGATCCCTGATCTCGTTCGATCTTTGAACCTTTTCTCAAAGGTTACTTTATTGTTTATTTGAAAGTTCGGGTTCTCTAAAGTACTAAAATGACTTTATACGCCCCATGGTTTATACCTGCTGGCATGTTGTAAACGTACTGGCTCTTTTATTGCTTCCTCTTAAATTTTGATGCAAAGTGGTTCAATGTTTCGAAGATGTGCTATATCTCCCGCTGGGGTGGTCTTGTAATCAGCAAACAGACCATCCTTTGATGTTTGTTGAGTCTTTTAATAGCAGTTTTTTTGTGTGGTTTTCTTTCACTATACTGCTGATTCATAAAGGATCATAGGTTTCACCATTTGGTTCTATGCTCAAAGGGTCCATTCAGTCTATAGCATCCGACGGCGTCCAAGCATTTGCTTTGCAAAGTGCCTTTGTGGCATTCAGTCTCATTTCGTTTAGATGACTTTCCAAGCAGAGTTTCCTACTCAAGTAGATTTAATAGATATTTTTCTTTTTCAGATGGATACAGCTCTGTGAACTTGAACAGCTTCTGCAACTTGCGTGCGCTTTCCAATGTATTAGGAGTGAACGGTCTGTCAGAGCAAACAATCATGGGTGATCTGTTCCCTAATAAACCAACACAATAGTGTGTGGAGTTGTGGAAAAAATATCTTTGCTACTGTCTTGTTTGGACCTATTTTCTTTCTAGATTCCAAAGTATTGGAATACTAGTCTTTTAGAGAACAAATTACGTACGGCTGTTTGCTCTGACAGGCAGTTTATCCGTTTGCAGGAACGATTCAAATTGTTCAATCTTATTTGAAATCCAAATTCATTTCAGGTCATTTGTTGATCAGCTGTGCTCTGCCAAGCTGGTTGTGGACTCCATTCAGTTCATATTTTCTACACTAGGGGGCAAGCTTGAATCTGCCGCTAAACAAAGTGTGCAGATACTGAACGAAAATTGACTCTACTTATCACTCCAGCTCCTGGGCAGTCAAACATTCAGTGGGATTTGCCGAAGTAACCAATTCTAACTCATCGTCGGCGTGAACAACATCGTCTTCACAAGCCGTGTCAACAAAGCTAACAAAAGTGACCACTGAGCCAACATATCCAATAAAAGTTGGAGCTGCAGCATTATGTACTGTGAATCCAAAATCACAGAAATATTTAAGATTATCTGCATCTTCAACACCTTCATCTTCTATCTTCATCGTATATTCTGAAACTCACCTGGCCCAACAGTCTAGGCCTCAACCGCGTCATCCTCAATCTCCGCTTTCCATCTAAGTACCATGTCAATTTGGTCCCATCGAAAATATTGTGAAGTAGCTTTTCTACACACATATATGTTGCTTTGCCACCTATCAGAGCTTTTATTTCACGCTTCGGCTGGAAAACAAATTACACAAAGCAAAACTACATAAAAACTACAAAATTGCGAAAAAATTATGTCTGATAACTTAAATTACCTAGAAATCTCATCAATCCGTTTGAGAGTCTCTTTTCACCTTACAGAATTGCTTTACAGAGACTTAAGACCGCCAGGCGTCCTTGTTAGGACAAAAAACACGAACCCTGCCGTGAAAAAATTTCCGGCCTAGAGTTTTCAAGATCGCCCAATCTTAAGGAGTAGCCTAAGTGACATTTACAAAAACTATCCGTAGGATATGAATACATGCATGTGCCGTAACTACTTTGGCTGATGGAAGTCTGAACTCAACCTCCTCGCGATGGCAGCGGGCAATATCCTTTTTTCCAGAAAAGGTTGCCGCATATTTTAAGGCAAGTTCCTTCCAAGTAAGGTAAGCGGGAGACCCATTATCTTTCCTATCAAATGCTTTCTGGCACAGATATCCCGAAACCATCAACAAGCCTGCAAACCGGGTTGCTACCACAACGACGACCACGTGGACGATTTGAAAATTTTCTCATGAAACGTTAAATCCCTCTACAGAGCTCTAAAATATAAGGCTGATACAAAAACAATACAAGAGATCAGATGGACAGGGAATGGTGTTTTACAAAAGAAAGAAGATGACTTACTACAGCTGTCATCCAAAACAGCATGTGCTTGGGACAGGCTTCGCTATCAGTGAAAGGCTATACACCCTTTACGTGCGAGGTACACCCTTTACGTGTGAGGTAAATTTTCAAACATTCGCTTCATGAACGCTCACGCACCTATGGAGGAATCTGCTGACAACGAAAAAGAATCATATTAGGAACAGGACGAGCCGATCCTCAATGCCTGCCCAAGGTATAATGTAAAAATCATCCTTGGAGATTTTAACGCCAAAGTAGGTCGGCAGCCTGTATTCAGGTATTACGCAGGCATCCATAGTTTGCTTGAGAGCATTAATGACAATGGACTTCGAGTCATAGAACTAGCAGCATCGAGGAACTTGGTTGTTACGAGTACCAGGTTCTCGCTTAAAGATTTTCATAAGGCCACCTGGATATCACCTGATGGAGTCACTCGTAACCAGATAGACCACGTGTCGATAGATCCCACCACTACTCTAGTCTACTGACGGTACGAACGTATTGAGGTGCCAACTTAGACTCGGACCACATTTAGTTGGTATGGTCCTTCGAGCGCGAGTTCGTTGCATAGAAGCATTGTATCGGTGAACCAGGCTCGAATCAACACGACTACCTTACGTCATCTTTGGCCTTGCGTTAACACTCTTCCTCGAAGAGCTCGATGGAGGGAGAGTAAGTCCTAGTGTCAGGATGCCGCACGTTGATGAGAAGTGAACACGCCTTAAAAATACTGTCATTAATACTGCTGACGCCATCTTAGGCAGTAGATACAGAGATCAGAGCAACTGGTTTGATGATGAAAGAAAAGTTGGCCCCATATGTGAAGAAAGGTGATTCCGGAGACACTGCAACCTTGAGCTGTATGCTATCTACCTAGCTTAAATGAGCGAAGAGGATCCTGCTTGGGAAACACTTTGCGGCAGATTTTATGGCAGAAAACCGCGTGGGAGACCTTGCCGGCGCTGGAGGGATGGCGTTGACCAGGATACTTAAATTTTAAGGGTATCTAATTGGCTGACATTCGCTCGCAATCGGGACCGATAGAAAATTTGTCGACGGAAGCCAAGACCGGACCCCGGTTGTAGCGCAGCTGATGATGATATATTTTGTTTAAAAGAGACTTGGCTAACAGAAGAGCCGTGATCGGGTAAATCCATTGTAAGAAGATGTGTAGATTTTCAATTTACGTCTCTCGTTGAATATTTTGTTGTTTAAATCCCCTTCCCTATCTCTGATCTCTTGATTTTTATCATCCATTACTTCTCATGCTACCTTGCCCCTTCGGTTTTTGAATATTTCTTTTCTGCAACCTCCGTTTATTTGAACGACTACTTTTGAATGACTCAGTTTTTGTTTGTGGGATCTTCAGTACGCCTAACTTACAATGGAGTTCTTAATTTCCATCAATAACATCAAAAAACAGTATTTCTTATCACTATGCTCTTTTTTTCTGCAGAACAATGTGACTAATTTGAGCAATATAATATTTCACCTTCTTTAATTAAACCTTACTGTTTCCTTATTTGCTGCTTTACCATCTACATCTCACTTTCAATCGAAAGATTCACGTAGTTTGAATGTATCAATTTGATTGTTTTGGATTTGAGATTAATGATGGTAAGCACAAAGATGAGTAGTAGACATTTTGAATGAAAATAGGAAGCTTGAGTAGCCTAGTGGAACAGCACTGGCTTCTTATGTGTTCGGTCCCTGGTTCGAATCCAGGTTCGGGCGAAGGACCGCGTACCGAGCTGTGAGTTCACCTTGCTCTAAATAGGTACCTGTGTCAGTTGTCAATTTGTGATGAAATTCTCTACCAGCTTGAACCCCCAGACCCAACAAAGGGTTGTCATGGAATTACTTTACTATTCGATTGAAAAATGATAAATGTTACGCATCTAAGATCGCTTAACGGATATAGTAATTTGAATAGAAACAGGTAAAGAAAACAAAGAAGGTTTAATTTTGTTCTAGCGTGAACTGTAACACTCGAATTTGAACTGAAATAGAAATTGATAACGACAGGCAAAAGTTTTCTCATGCAAATTTTTGCTAGAAAAAACTGGTTGCAAAACATCAGTTTGTTTAATTACCTCTAGTTTGAGTGCGGAAGTAATTAGCGCAAAATTTAATTAATAATTAAAGCAAAATTTCAATAGTACTTATTAGTATTATTTTATTTTCAAATGAAATGTTCAATTCGAAGCTCCTATCATTATTTACTGGATATTAATCAATTTTTCAAAATCACATTCATCAAAATTGCCTTCAACATCGAAAAGACCAAAGCTTTATGAAGCACGTTATTTTTGAAAAGCTTCGAATTACTCATCTGTGAAAATTCGATGAATAAAATCCAAGCAGATGTGCAAAGTTAAACGTTGAGCACGACTGGATCAACTTGTAACAGCAGAATAATTCAAATTGAAGTTGATTGAACTATCGCTTTCATCATTTCCATTGTAATTTGTAAGAAACTAGTCTGAAATCAGGTGCATATTCGCAATGATTCATTTGTAATTGAAATATCAAAAAACTTATATAACGTTTCGGAATTTGCGGACAATTTAACAAGAAAATACATTTATGCGTTTTCATAAATCACGTTTGCGTCACAAATCTCTTTAATTTTACAGTCTGCTGGTAAAGAGAAACTAATGTTTTTAATCGACAAGTATTTGAAAAGTAATTAATTGAAATTGCATTATGATGGAATTTTTAAGTCACGATAATATGGTTGAGTGGCATGTGGTGTTAAGTAATAAATCAATTTCCAGTTGATTGATATGGATGTTATCATTCGTAAAACGCAAATCTGAAATTATTGGTTGGAAGAATTTGTTTGAAAACCGTTACGTTAGCATGCAACGAACGATTAAATTTGAATAACGGACTAAGATAGAATATTTCATTGGAGAGTAAAAGTAATTAGAAAATTCGGGTTGATACTTAGTACTGGCTGAAAATTTTTTTTCAAACAAGAAGCAGTTAATCGCAAAGCTTTTTTTAAAAAGATCTGCTGCCACATACATAGTGCAACTGTCTTACCTTTTTCAAATTTATATAAAGAGATGTTCTTGTACAGAACACTTACTCATCCACAGTTTGAAAATTGATTAAATGTTATAGGTACCCAACCATGCCCACAAATTGTATCTGCAACGAGTCTAACGGTTTCATTTGAAAGATGATGCTAGATAACCTTAATTAATCAATAACATTCGCTACACTTTATGGTGATTACAATTATGATTCCAAGTAGAGCACGATGGAACAAATTATAAATACAGCAAAAACATTTTGGGTTTCAGCAGGTGTCTCTGTCCGAACTGAAATAGAGCATTGATAGCCTACTTTTGGATATTTCAATGGTTGAGATGACAATAGAAAGGGAAATTTCGTATGATATGAGTTTCCGAGGGAAAACTGGTTACTGAACTAATTGCAATCATTTATCTAACGATTAAAGAATAATCATGTTAAAATTATTCAACTTTCATTCGACATTAATTAATAGATGATATAAAAAAAATTTCAATAGTATCTGGTTTTTCAAGGGTCTGGATGATAAGCATTCCGAAAAGATTGTACATTTGATAAATTGGAAAAACTAAAAGAGAAGATAGCCCATATATCGTGCCGCGTAGATGAGCTGAGCATACTTTTTTTTTACACGAGCGCATAGAATTTGATTATAAATAAATATCTAGTCAAATATAAATGAAATCCCAGGGAAAGTTAAAACCCAAAGCAAAAATCAATGAAACCTAAGACTATTCAAATATTATTCTTATCTTTAAAATATACAATAATTATGTATCGAAAACGAGAACTGAACATTTAAAAAGTACAAAAAGTAGTTTAAAGGTAGTATGCAAACCAAAATTATTTTATTTTAATACTTTGGATTGCACGGAAACCTTTTACAACCAGAAAAATAATTAAAGTTAATATATTACTATATTCAGTTCGTATGTGTCTTATGATGTTTAACTATGCATAGTAATGATATAAACTTGTTTTTTTTATCATCAAAGTGGTCTACTATAAGTATAAGTATTTCTGAATCACTGACATAGTGTAAAATATTTTATCTCTTGATACGTGTCCGTAAAGTTTTTTTAAATAATTGGGCAAACTTTTTATTCTTGATATGCATCTGTACTGTTTTTTGGTACTGGCCAATATGAATTTTTTCATTACATTAAAATATCAGTCTCCCTTTTACCTATTAGCTCAATACTCCATACACAATGCACCTACAAGGCGGACTTATATTTTCTCCTGATCATAGGAATGTGCCTTATCGCCTAAGCACTGTTTTAACATTGACGACAACTTGCCTAAACGATATGAAATTTCAGTACTTCCCGTACCCACTACCAGGAGGCCACACACTTTTAGTCTCAGACTTGCTGTGGTGATCCAGTGTACAATAAATACCAATGGGCGAAAAGTGATTACATTGGAGCTAGAGCTTAGAATAGAGTTCGAATAGGATTTCATCATTACCGATGTTTCTTGACCTATTTTAGGCACAGACTTCATTTGTCACTTTGGGCTGCTTATCGATTAGCCAAACGCTACCCTTAATTATTCCCTAAGTTTTCTTAAAATTAAAATTTCGTCCACTCTTCCGAAACTCAGTGTTTTGATTGATTCTTACAAGCCTGTAAGTATAATGTTACCTAGTCGTCCAATTGTGTCAAGATCATCCAATTAGCAGCACATAAGCTTGTTTTGGCTAACAAAAATCGATTCCCTGCTAGAACAAGGCATATGCCGCCCCTCCAACAGTAAATAGTCGTAGAAATGGCATCTTTGTGGCAATTACAGACGTCTAAAAAGATAAATATCTGACCTACATTATACAAGACTTAGATTTATGCACCTACGTGACAAAACCATCTTCCCCACCCTAGACCTGACTTAAGCCTATCATGAAATAACCCTTTGAATTTTTTGAGTTCCCCCAAAAGACGATTGATCTTGGCAATACTCCACAATGCTTGCTGCGGGTCATTCATAAAATCCTGCATGGACTGAAATGTCGCATTATTTACTCGGATGACATTTTGGAAGCTTCGATTTCCGAAGAAGAGAACATCGTTTATTTTCAACGATTTGCAGCGACTTTCTGCCATATTTTAGGTCATCAGGCTTACAGCAGTGATGCCAATTTAGCTACATTGTAGCTAGATCTAGCTACAAAAGGAACCTGTTTAGCTACAAAATTTTTCATTTAGCTATTGGCTACAAATTTGGCTACTAACTTATAGATTATAAATAATTTGAATTTTTGCTGGATTGCATTAATTTTCACTAGTTTATTAATATTTAAAACACTCAGTGCTCGAAAGTAATTTCCTCAATTTCTAAGGTAGTCGCTAATGCTTTGGGTAGTACAATAGTACTACTACTATGTACTATGTCTTTCTGAACATAGAATAATAATAATCTGCTACGAACAGTTTTATTTCCTTTGTTCGGTGCGAAGAACAACTGAGTGCTTTAGCTCATTAAGAATAAACTAAAATAGGTAAGACAATCGAAATATGCCTAAATTTGAAGACAAGAACCGAAAAATTCAGGGTTAGACATAAAGTAGCAACAAAACGTAGACAAAGTGTTAGCACAAAACCCTAGAAGATATTAGGAATCGTGCTCAGTTAAAACCAAACATTAGAATTGTGCTAGCTATGTTGTTTTTTCATTTTGTAGAGTTTTTCAACACAGCGAAAAATAAAGACTATATTTTCGCCGTTGGGAGCAGCACCTCATAAACAACATCGGCAACAAATCAAAGCTACAATGTGTATTTTCGTTGTGAACCGTTGCGCATTAAGATCAATTGACCATTTGAGTCAAAAGTTGGAGCAAGTGTAGGATTCATCGATCAAAAGCAGCATAGTGAAAAACGTTGTTTCCATACTTCAAATCGGATTTAAAGGCAGATATTGATAACTCTATTTCTAATATTTTGATTGACGAGTCTACGGATATTTTTGTGATATTCAGCAAACATTTATTACAATTTACTTAGCTTTGGTTGAGCTTGACAGTGGAACTGCTGAAAGTATTACTACTACCATAAACACGTGCTTAGGAAACTACAACCTAAATACTACAAATATGACAGATAACGCAAGTGTTATGGTAGGAGTGAATAACGGTGTATTTCAAAAAATAAGTCACCAAAATCCTTTTTTAATATTAATAAGATGTGCTTATCATTCCATTCAGATTTCAGTTTCCGCAGCTGCAGGATCATTTCTTCCCCAAACGTAAGAGGTTTTACTGGCAAAACTCTATAATTGGTTCCCTAAATTCCTTTGAAGATGATACGGAGTTCATAAACAAGGTGGTCGTCAATAAAATGATCAGTATCAAGGATCATTAGCCGATAGTTCGGGCTAAAAACCCACTTCAGTTTAGTCCAAACATCAGAAGTATGTTATTTAGCAAAAATGATTTACAAGGAGTATAACAATTACAAAACCTTTTATATTTCCTATTTCTGCAAAGTATTTTAAAGGATGCTTCTATCATGAATAAAAAATATAAAGCAATTCTGTTGAACTCACTATACTATTTTATACTGTTAAATTAATTAACTGCTCATTATCTGATGTACATCCAATATTTTTCCACATGAATTATAAACATTAGCTTAATAATTTTGTTTTCAAGAACCTTGAGTTTTTTATTGTTGGAGTTAGCTACACTTTTTTAGCTACAAAGGAAACTTTTTAGCTATTTTAAGCTATGTTTTTCCTAAATTCTAGCTACAACGGCTGAAAAAACGTTGGCAGCACTGTACAGACATTAAGTCGTCTCTATATCTAGTGGAGGCCATTTCAAAAGCTAAACTCGCCAAGATGGGTTAAACATCTAAGGAGATTTTCGGGGACGAAACTCTTTTACCTTAGATTATTTCCTTATTTAACTGAGATATAAGGATGCAGACGTTGATATTGCCTGTGAAAGAATGGTATTGATATTGCATGCGGAAGAATGGTGCTTTCATGGATAAAAAGAAGCAAAGGCATCGTTATCTACACATAAATTAAGGGGACGTAGCACCTTCAAATTGAAAAAAAAATGTTTTTTTCAAAGGCTTGTTTTTAATTGAATAAAAAGACTTTTTACACATACATTAATTATTTTATACTACATTAAAAAAATGTTTTGTGGCCTCCTGTCGTCTGCTACAATTTTTTGGAAAATACACAAAAAAACTGGCGTGCATGATAACTGTCCTCAGGAAAGTCTGAGAAAAACAAACAAAACCGTGGTTTTGATCAACATCAAAGCGGGCTTCAAATGAACTAAAAAAAAAACTGGTTGAAAAATAACAAAATGGCGGCGTTTTTTGAAAATCGAGGTTTTTTTCCCCCAGAAATCGGCTATAACTAAAAAAATTTAGTGCCGATTTTTTCATCCCTAGTTCATTCTGAGCATCAACATGTGCAGATTAACGTGTTAAAATTTCAGAACTATTGGATAATATTGTTTTTCTTAATCATGCACGCCAACTTGCAAAACGTTGTTTCGAGAAAATCGCGCTTAAAGTTAAAATTCAATATTTTTTGCAATAAATCTTACCGAAAATTAATCTGCGATGCCTGAACCATACAATGTACCTTCTTCTTGCTCATACTCCCTCTCTTCTAAAGATTTTTGCTCCCTTTGAGCAGTTCTGGCTCTTTAGGTGCCTCAGTCGAGTTTTTTTTTCCGCCTGATTGATTCTTGCAGCAACTCTATGTTCTGCATGTTCCAGCGCACTTTCGTTAATCATAAATCCCATTACTTGCATTATTTTCAAGAAAGCCATAAATCTTTCATTAAATGTACATGCTGAAATATTTGCAGCCATACACTGAAAGAAAAATTCTTGCACGGTTAGAAATTTTCGGATAAATTTGATAAATTTTGGAATGCATATAGGTCCAAACCAAAGTTAGTATCAATCCAATAAGTTTGTTTAAAATCAAACAATTTAATCTGATAAGATAAATTTTATCTGATAAGATAAAATCAATACCAATTATTCATATAAATTGAATAAGACGCTCTTATAAACGGTATCCGAATCGCATATAAATGAATACACCACATTCTTATTAAATGTACACCATTTAGAAAAAGAAATATATTATTCTAATTTCGAGGTAACACGATAAATTTATCCCATTTTCAAAAACCCAAAATCATTTAACCCAAAATCTTATGCTGGTTTTTTCCCCTCCTTTTTATTATGAATATATATTGGGAACAATTATCCATTATGATGAAAAAATAATGAAAACAATTGAATGCATTCAAAGATAAAAGTAGGTTGGAATTATTTTTGCGGGATGATTAAAATTGAACAACTTTTTATTTACATTAAAAATTTTAGTCTACATTCAAAATTCTATTTTAACAAAGTGGTTTCGAAAGTATGCACTGATTCTCATCAGACGCCAGCGCACAGTGCATACTTGACTGGCGTGACCACTTGCAGTTGGAAATCATTTAATTTGTATTTACGCTAGTTGTGACAAATTTTAACATCTCCGACTTATATCCATCGATATACAAAATTTTACTTGTAAAGGTTATTGAATGTGATCATGGTTCCCTTCTTGTCTATAAATCAGCGTAGACAACGTATATCATCAAAGCTTATCAAAGCCGAGAATATTGATACGGGAAACTCGATCGTTTTGCGGAACCAGCCTCCGAAAGCAGAATCAAATTGGAATTATTTTTGCGGGGTGTAGGTTGTGAAAACACTTGTCATAGTACACCAAGTAAAACTTTCGAACATTAAATTCAATTATGTACTGTGGGATGGATAACGATTATTTGTTTGATTATTTGAAAAAAAACTCGATAGATTTTATTCATATATACTTTATTCACCAAAATCAAAGTTTTACAATATTCCTGTAGAGGCTACCAAATAATTTTCACAAATAACTTTAATAGACACTTTAATAAACACTTTAATAAACACTTCCAATTAACATCACTTACAAACTCGAAATGCTAATTGCACGACTTGCGACTCAAAAGTAATTCTAAACAGTCCGTTTCACGAAAACACTCCCGAGTAAATTTTTGCGTCCAATGCAGATTACTTACAAACTTTAAATACGAACTTTACGATTTGCGACGCAAAAGTAATTCTAAATAATTCGTTTTATTTTTTTATGAATTTTTAGTATGAATTTATGATAAATATTATCCGATCTTGGTATAAACCACCCGTTTGTACGAAACTCGTACAAAAGTTATTCCAAAATAGGATAGAACAATTTTATCCAACGTCAACATATATAATCTATACGAATATTAGGATACATAATAGTACACCATTGTGAAGATCAATTTTATCCGAATATTTTTCACCGTGTGGTTGGTTCAACTATTTTTAAAAGTATTTCAACGATTCATTCAAAATCGTTAAACAAACTACGGAAAATAGTTATTTTTACTATGTTAATATAGTTAATTTAACGATATAAAAGTAGTTGGCTCTGGTTGTACAAAAAATATCGCAACGTTCATGAAATCAACTGTTTTAATTGTTTCATAACCACGAAAATTAGTTGATCAATAGAAAAATATTCATCAATTCACTCAAAACTTCAACGTTTCGAATTATCAACAGTTTTTGTGGTACTTAAACTACTTTGCAATAGTTGATTTCAACAAACGTAATTCAGTGAGCAACATCTTTGAAATTATTCTACGCAAAGTAAAATAGTTTCAACATTTGGACGTTTTTCATGCTCCGAATGAAATTGTTTATCAACCACGCGTCATGGTGCATAAAAGTAATCAACAATTTTCTTATGGTTGTTTTAACTATAGCCCTAGTTGATGCAAAAACAACTAAGGAAAACTGTTGATTTTTCATTCTCCTCATACTCATACTCCTATTCTATGATAGAAGTTTCATATGCTACATGGCAAAATTGTGTTCGGTTTGCTGTTCGATATAACTCATATTCATGTTATGCTGTGAAGCCTTTATATTACGCTATATGACGCCTTTTGTACAATTAATGTATGCATGTAAAGGACACACATTGCGATGCAGTGCAGCGCCGAAGCAGTGAGTGCATACAGTGTATATGCTCTGACCTAGCTTTTTTTTCTTACTTAATTATTTGTGCCGCTTTTATATGGCTGTTTTGAAAAACATTAAGAATTATGGGCTGCAAATATTGTTTTTTAGTCTTTTGACAAAACAGTAGGATTTTATTAAACCCTTAACGTTAACCGCCCCGGACAAATGCCCGGGTTGTACGTTTCTAGAGCTAACCCTGCCAGAACACACCAAAATGGGCTATAGTTATTTCGTACTATGTACAATGTTGGAATACCATTGTTTGTGGTTGCTTACTTTTTTTGCACCACGGACGTTGTTTATCAACCACGCGTCATGGTGAATAAAAGTAATCAACTATTTTTTTATGGTTGTTTTAACTATAGCCCGTAGTTGACGCAAAAACAACTAAGGAAAATTGTTGGTTTTACCAAGATTTTTCTTTCAGTGTATTTATGATATTTTTTCCACAAAAAGTATGCTTAGGGGCCAAATTCCAAAAACAAGAATTATAGCTTTCGTTATTATTCTGCGTAAAATTGTCCAAGCAGCGCTTTAATAAATCTTTTGATGATAAGTCTTCATAAATAGACTTTAAAACTTCTTGTACCTCATCATATAAAGGTGGAGGATGCTTGAAATTGTTTAATGCATTATCAGCAGCTGCCTCCGCCTTGCGCCAGTTACACCAAGTCGTTTCTCCAACAGGACAATAAGAGTGTTGAGGGATCTCATCAGTTGAAATTTTGTGGTAATATGCTGCCCAAATTTACTTGCGCATATTTTCAACTGAATCGGGATTTTGTCGTATAGCTAGGCCATAATATGTGGCAAAATTTTTCATTAATTTTAGTGTCAGTGGAACTTTTTTCGCACCTTCTTTTGAAGATTCTACACTTTTTTTACAGCAATTTTTTTTTTTTTTTTTCCCAAGGCTAACTGTGTTTTTGCTTCTTTTAAAGGAGATGACTCACTTATCTTTGCCTACACTTTGGGTTAAGTCGATGTAACGATATAGCGAAGTCAACGAAAATCATAGAAAATATGACCTTGGGGCGCTTCGCTAGATATGCTCACAACATTTTTTTTTTAGAATTTTAATTTTATATCATTAAAATCATGTTTTTAAAGCTTCATTCTAACATACTCAATCAAAAAACGAAAATCAATTTTTCAAAAATTTGGAGGTGCTATGTTGCCTTAAGTAAATCAGAATGTATTCATATTTTACGAAATGGCATGTTACTTAATTTTTGAGTACTCATTCACTTTAATCCATAATAGATTGTCGATAAAATCTAAATTTATCAGCTTTCAATTTATCATTGATCCAGATGGCTTGTATTTCCAAAAGTAGAGTGCACAACTTTTGGCTTACATCAAACTGTACACAACTTTGGGATTACATCACGTTATGAAAAAAATACGCTACTTTCGATAGTAATTTTTTATTCAAGTGAATAGCTTGGTGATTTAACTGAATCAAACATTTTATCGAGGAGATATATAACTTAATAGAAAACTAATTAATAAATACAAATCGCTCATTATAAATATTTTTTTGAATTGACTTGGAAAAGGTTTTATTGCTTTTTTTAACTGTACATTCTAAACCTAATCTAGAGTTAAATAAACAATAAAAAACTTCTAATATAGTGGCTATACAATTTGGGCCTGCTCGCTCTTATCGAGTTTATTTTTCATATTTATTGTCTTTTAGATTTGTTATCTTCCATATTAACAATATTACCTAGCTTGTGAGATTTATTATAAATATTCATTTCTTTCTGTATTAGATGTAATTTGATTCTATGTTATTTTATGTGAAGTGTTATAAATATTCATTTCTTTGTACAATGGCAATTATCAAACAAGTAAAGTCTCATAAAGGTTAGTTTTGCTGTTAAAAAAGCTTTACTAAATGCAATTAGACATAATGTAAAAAGTAAACAAAGTAGTTTATCCTGAAATACATCAACGAATGTAAAATAATGTGAATTTTAGACAAAGGATTTTTCAGTTCGGACAAGTCGATAAAAGTCACAAATAAAAGAAACCATTCAATTCTTAAAAAATCTTTCTATAAGTTTAGTCGATTATTTTTTTTATCGATACGATGCATCTTTTAGTAAATGGTTAACCCAAATATGAACGGGTTTAAATTATTTCAGTTTTTACCTTAAATTTAGCAAACATGACATATTAATTTTACATTTATTGGGCATTCTGCAACATCCGCCCTTCCAAAAACTAATAGCTTTTCAGATCATTTTTTGCGGTTGGATTTCATTTTCAACATTTTCAACAATGAGTCCTTACTTGCACTGCTGTTTGTTTTCTACATTTGAAATCATCCACAGCAGACAAAACAGCAATCAAATCACCAAAAAAAAAACACATTTTATTGAAATGTTAGTTTTTTATATTAATTTGATTTATTGTATTCAATTTATTTTATCACCCGAAAGTTTCAGCTCGATCGGATGATACTATCTTGAAATCGGCTAACCTTTAACCTTCCTCAATCCTCTTAAGGGGTTATTCTACTGTTAAACGGGTAAAAAGCAGTATCATTTTAAAAGTGTTGTAAAAAAAAAACTATTAGAGATAGCAATTAGAAATTTTGCATGCATCTTTATTAACAAAAAAAGTATAAAATTGCATATTTGAATTTTTCAAAAAAGCAAAATGGCGGCTTCTGTATTCAATTGATGGACGGAGAGAGATGGATGGAGAGTCGATTGCGCGGCACATTGCAAAGGTCGTCCAGGTGATCTGCAATCAATTTAACGATGAAATTATATTAGTTTAGCTAAAAACACACAAAGTGAACCTAAATTGACCCATAAAAATTGAAATTTGGTTATTTGGGAGCACTTTTTTCATCAAAAAAAACGTTCGAAATCGAGCATGCTATTTTCAAACTCTTGTCAAATCGCAAAAATTTAATATTTATGGCTCAATTTACGTTCATTTTGTGTGTTTTTAGCTAAACTAATAGAATTTCATCGTTAAATTGATTGCAGATCACCTGGACGACCTGTGCAATGTGCCGCGCTATCGACTCTGGCCGTCAGCGCGCGCTCCATCAATTGAATACAGAAGCCGCCATTTTGTTTTTTTTTTTGAAAAATTCAACTATGCGATTTTATACTTTTTTTGTTAATAAAGATGCATGCAAAATTTCTAATTGATATCTCTAATAGTTTTTTTTTACAACACTTTTAAAATGATACTGCTTTTTACCTGTTTAACAGTAGAATAACCCCTTAATTAGGTAAAAAGCTAATCTAAAAGGAATGATTTGTACCAAAGGATTTATTGACAAATTGTGCTTTTATCAGCTAGCTACAAGTATTTCTAATTATTGGAATGTTTGGGAAAAGTCATACTAAGATTCTTCAAAAATTCGCAATCATATAGACCGTCTTTAACGTGCGTTCCTGAATTTTAAAAATTCAAATAGGTAATTCCAGCAATTTAAAGATAAAAGTCTGACCATACAAAATTTACTTGTGCCACCCAACATCCGTTTCCTTAAGCATTCCATGCTTCTTCAAGACCAAATTTACTCAACTCTCCAAATTAGTTGTCTCGGTACATACTTCTCTTCACTATTCATTTAAACACCACGTAATGCATTTCCGGATGAACAAACCAAACAGATTATTCAAAAACACTTTTAAGAAAATTAAACATTTTCACTCATTTGCTAAGCTGTATAAATTGCCAAAGCTACTCTTCTATTACTAAAAAGATTTAAAACGCAAAGAAAGCGCGAAAATAAGATGCGGTGCGCGATCTTCCATTGGAAACATATTGCAATTTTTCATTTCACTTTTGTTTTAATTAAAAAAGCATATTTGCGTTTGTGAAATGACGCTAGGTCTTTATTATACTTTTCTATCATGCGTACGTTCATTTCACCTAGCCATACATAATATCTACTTGTCAGACTTTGCAGCAGCTTAATACTGTGCACTATTCCGAACGATCCAATTCAAATTCAGTTGAAATAATGAAAAGTGATTTAAAAGAATGTAATCATATTGTACCGTAGTACCGCATGAAGAAAGTTTTTTTTACCATGCATTCCATAGATTTGCAGACTCTCAAAAAGCAAAACAAATGAAGATTGCATCAAAAACTTAATGTACACGTCTATCATGTGCACATACTTCACTCAACTCACTCACTACGAAGATGGTAATCATTTACCTTCCTCTTTTTCGATGTGGTTCGTTTTTTTATTTGTCTCAGTATTTCGTATCTATCGTGCAAAAAGATTTCTCTCAATTCAATTTTTGGTGTGAAAAGAGTATGCAAAATCCATTTAACATTTTACTCCATGAAAATCGTGTTGTGGTTGTTTTTATGTTCGACTTGAATAATTCAATATCTGAAAAAGATGTTCCAAAAATATTTTCCGTTATTTTATTAGTTTTTTGACTGCTGATAAACGGATGAAATTACAATGGTCATGTGGGTGTTATTGTTGGAAAATTTGTGTTGTTTTTATTTTTGAGTTTAACATAGATATACTCAACGGTATTGTGAAAATGAAATGTACATACATATAGCTATGAAAGAGCAAGAAATGTAGAAAATGTCACTATGTGGGGAACTCTCAAGTTCACCACAAAGTATGTGGTGCGACCGATGAAATCTAGTCATCATTTTGTAAGTCGTGACACTAGTCAGTCATTTGTTGGAGATAATGAAAATAGTTCATGTTTCAAAGCCGCTGTTCGACATATCTATTTTCAGGCAAATATATAAGATAAATATTAGGCAAAAATATAAGATAAATATTAGGTGAGAAATTCCTCACATTGGTGACCCCGAAACCTGAACATGACGGAAAATGGAGAATTCGTTGACACGACGGATGGCAACCAAGTAGCGGAGCCCGAGCAAGCCATTTTCAATAAGTTGGTACCACCACAAGTATGGTGCAGCCGCCAGGCGGTGTACGCCACCATGCTCGTTTCAGTACACGGGAAACGCATAAAGTCACTGGCACATCAGGCGGGAGCCAGTGACAACGCACCTAAACGCCTTTTTGTTCATGACAATGTCACGAAAATGTCATTCTTAGTGGAAACAGGGGCAGATGTATCCGTCGTTCCTCGCCCGAAAAACTGCAGAAAAAAAACGTCAGAGATAAAGCTTTATGCAGCAAACGGTACTCCGATAAATACATACGAAATTAAGCTGCAACAATTAGATCTCGGTTTTCGACGTGTAATTTCATGGAAATTTTATGTTGCTGATGTCTCCCGCCCGATAATAGGCGCAGATTTTCTTCGCAACCATAACTTGATGGTGGATATGAGAAAAGGAAAACTACTAGACGCAACCACTCTGCTTACGGTGCTGGGTTAGATTTATCGCTCAAATACGCCGAGCGTTTCAACTGTATCTGAATCATCTTCGTTCCATAAAATATTAAAAGAATATTCTACACTAACGAATCCTGCAAAATTTGTTTTTCCGAGTCCGAAATATAAGATGCGTCACCATATAGTGACAGATGGCCCGCCAGTGGCCGACAAACCGCGGTGTTTATCGCCAGAGAAACTGAAGATAGCGCGACGCGAGTTCGACTATATGTTGGAGCGAGGGATATGTCGGCCCTCTTCAAGCCCGTGGGCTAGCCCATTCACCTTGTGCCAAAGAAAGATGGTTGGCACTCATGCGGGGACTACCGTCGTCTAAACGCCGCCACGCGCCCCGATCGATATGCACTCAAAAACATTGAAGATATGGTATCAAATCTATCAAAAAAAAGCGTGTTCACGAAAATTGATCTAGTCAGGGCTTTCCACCACATTCCGGTAGCGGAGGAGGATATTGAAAAGACGGCGGTCACCAGTCCGTTCGGACTCTACGAGTTTACGGCCATGACGTTCGGTCTACGGAATGCCGCTCAGTCATTCCAACGTTTCATGAACGAAGTTCTAAAAGGATTAGATTACTGTTGGTGCTACATAGATCATATTTTAATATCATCCAGCGAACCGTCAGAACACGAAAATTATCTCAGAGCCGTCTTAAATTGACTAAGCCAATACGGCATGGTAATCAACGTGAGCAAATGCCAATTCGGAGTGAACAATATCGAGTTTCTAGGTCATATCATCGACAGGAATGGAACAAGGGTACCAGAATCCCGGGTAGAGGCAATCAATCAATACAAAAAACCGTCGAAGAATAGAGAGCTCCAAAAATTTCTCGGACTAATAAACTTTTCTTAAAAAGGCTGCTCTCTGTCAAGCCCCGCGGCATGCTTTACTCGGGGAGTCAAAAAAAGGAGATACAACTCCCGTTCTATGGAATCCGGAGGCTGAGGAAGCGTTTATTAAATGCAAGAGCAGTCTAGCGGCCAAAACACTCCTAGCGCACTATGAGCCGAATCAACCACTAACGCTCGTGACTGATGCATCCAATGTAGCAGTAGAAGCGGTTCTACAGCAGCAGCAAGGAAAGCAATGGGTACCATTGGCGTTTTATCAGCAACAATTGTCTCGTGCTGAAGAAAAGTACAGCGTATACGACCGGGAGCTGCTAGCTATTTACAGCAGTGTACGTCATTTCCGACACCTTCTTTAGGCATCCGACTTTTTTATTCAAACGGATCACAAGCCGCTCATATACGCGTTTAATCAGAAATCTGATAGAGCGTCACCTCGACAAGTTCGACACCTCAGTTACGTATCGCAATTTACGACGGACATTCGGCACATATCAGGGAAATCAAATAACGTCGCCGACGCCTTGTCACAAATCGAGCAAATTTCGATGCCTGCATATTTCTCGACAAAGGAACTCATCGATTCTCAGTAGGCAGATACCGAACTCCAGCAACTATTTGAATACAACAAAACATCGCTAAAGCTGCAAACAATCACAGTTGAAAATCAAGGAAAACTGTATTGCGATACATCTACAAATAATAATCGTCCTTTTGTACCAAAGGCGCTACGAAGAAAAATGTTTGATATTTTTCACAAGCCGGCTCACCCTAGTGGGCGTGCCACTGCAAAATCCCTAGCAAAAAGATTTGTATGGATAAACATGCAAAGCGACATCAAGGAATGGGCACGAACGTGTGTTCCTTGCCAGCGAACAAAAGTGGGACGCCATCATCATAACCCGATCCAATAAATCTCTATACCAGACAGCAGGTTCCAGCATGTATATTTGGACATCGTGGGATCGTTAATACCATCTTCAGGATATAAATACTGCCTCACTGTGATCGATCTCTTCTCGCGATGGCCAGAAGCGATTCCCCTGTATGATCAAATAGCGGAATCGGTCTCAAAAGCAATTTTGAATCACTGGGTATCACAGGCGCACCGCGGACCATCACGACCGATCAAGGGGCTCAATTTGAGTCACCATGTTCCGCTCATTGACAGCCCTCATTAGCTGTGGTAGAAACCGAACTTCGGCGTACCATCCAGCCTCAAACGACCTAATAGAACGCTGGCACAGGTCTTTAAAGGCGGCGATAATGTGCAACAATAAAAACTCTGCATGGGTTGATATTCTGCCTGCGGTTCTGCTGGGGCTGCGCGTGAGCTATAAGGAAGACATCGGCGGATCAAGCACAGAAATGCTTTATGGCACGACGCTAAACATCCCTGGCGAGTATTTAGTTCGAGCATCAAATGCAATTATCGGACCACACTGTTTCCTCGACAATTTAAGAGAAACCATGCAAGCATTAAGACCCGTTCAAACAACGCATCACACCGACTGAAAAATCTTCAAAAACAAGCATCTCGACACATATACGCACGTGTTTCTAAGGGTGGACTCACTCCGAAAATCTTTGACTAGACCGTACACTGGTCCACACAAAATCCTGAAACGAATTTCGAACGCTCTGTACACCATAGACGTCAATGGAAAACCAATCAATGTGTCCACAGAGCGATTGAAATTGGCCTTTCTTTTCTACGCTTGCGACCCATGCAGGGCCAAAACGACAAGCATACATCACCAAGACTTATAAACCAGCACCTGCCAGACGTTGATTTCCCGCGAGGTTCCCTCATTTGGAGGGGAGTATTGTGGGGAACTCTCAAGTTCACCACAAAGTATGTGGTGCGACCGATCACTTTGTAGGTCGTGACACTAGTCAGTCATTTGTTGAAGATAATAAAAATAGTTCATGTTTCAAAGCCGCTGTTTGACATATCTATTTTCAGGCAAATATATAAGATAAATATTCGGCAAAAATATAAGATAAATATTAGGTGAGAAATTCCTCAACTACTCTCCAGTATTTAGACAGATATATTCAAATTGTATTTAAAATTTGAAGATGTTACCTATGAATATTAGCCAATTGAACATTGTACTTATGCCTATTTTCTACAATATTAAGCTGACGACAAGTAGTACCTTTGTGTTGGAATTAAAGCCATAAATCTAGCCTTAAAACTTACGTCGTGGGTTGTACATCTATTACTGGCCCAAAAATACAAAGCAATAAGCATATTGCAAGCAAATACAAATAAACATCATGAGTCTATCCAACACGTTACGAATATTTTCATAAATTTATTCTTCTTTTTTTAATACTTGTAACGTTTTCCATGGAAAAATCACCCACATTCAACACCTTCATAAAATGTTAGAGGTCATTTGTGAAAATAGGCCTAATATCTTAATTTTTCAGTGAATCGATCTTTAGAGCGTGCCAAGCACCTTTCGAACAATGAAAGTTAAATACTCAACGAAATAATTATCTGTATTGTCTGTGCAGAAGGAGCAGTCAAATGCTCTTATGCATGCAGAATCGATCATTCTTGACGAACGAGTTAAAACTAAGAAACTCTTCTCACTCTTTATGCTCTTGATAATGCAGTGCTATGCATAATACTCCGTGCGAGATACAGCTACTTTCACTTTTCTTTGACTCAATGAACTCTTTGTTCCCATCTATCGCTACACAATACCGGAAAATCCAAAGAACACAGCATCAAAAAAATAGCAATTGATCTTAGACATTTCATATTCTGTATTCTTTTGAACACAACCTATTTAATTGTTCATCATTTGCCCCAAATTACACATTTCGAAAACATTTGTCGAAAACCCACCTACAAAACCACTCTTCTCTGCATTACACAAATTACACTAGAACACGTTAAAATAAACAATTGCGAAAGTATAATCAACTGCAAATTACGCCCTACATTCTAAAATTCGGACCAAGCAATCTTGTGCTTAATCAGATAAATAGCCATGTGAATTCGCTTGTTCGTGTAACTTCCAAACGAACCAAGGAACGAACGAACGAACGCACGAATGAATGAATGAAATGCATAAGAAAAACGCGTTCTCGAAAACATAAACATGTGAACAAGAAATAGTCGAAACATCAAAGCACACAGAATTTTATTGTAAATTAACAATCTCAAGTGCAAGATTCAACAACCGGTTAATTCTATTCGACGCGGAAAGCAAGAAACACACAGGAAATGGGTCAGTGCGGCGAAATAAAGCGTGCAACGTTGGTGTTGGTCAGCTGTTTAGAAATATTTCTTTTTGCCGTTATCGGAAAAGAAAGAAATTACTAGCAAATTTTAGAAACTATTAGTGCTATTGAATTTTCGGGGAATACTCAATAAATTTATCTTCATTCAGTGGAAATCGCAAAGTAATTAGAAGGGAATTGTTGTTCGTGAGTGAAAGATCGAAGACAGTAACCCGAAATATATAACAAAAAACTTAGAGCAGTAACTTGATACACTACGAACCTCATGCTGATATTTTGTTTTATTAGAAACATGTTCCATTAGAAACCGTTTATTATATCTTCCAGTGCATTTTAGCTTTGCTGACTTCAGCAAAAAATACGAAAACTTGCATTTCTTTTTATGCGTGTTTTTTATCTTTTGGATTCAAACGGTCATTTTTTACGTGCAAGTAGAGTGCTATCTAGTGCCTGTTTATGAGTTTCGAAGTTTTATATGAGCTTTGAAGTAATTTAAATAGTTTTTTTTTCAATTTTCTAATTGAACTGGTGAAATGGGCGGCTGAATTTGAAAACCTGAGTCAAAATCATTTGGACCATCCAAGCAGAGAGTAAAATATTTGCTCAGCTTTTAGTTTAAAATTGATTTGTTTTTACTTCCTTAACCTAGCTTGTTGTCTACCTTACATAGTTATATTTTCAACTAAGTAGCTTTACTTTTTGGCTTAATGATTCGCATTCCATTGTATCTAGTTTTGATAGAACTCGCATTCTATTGTATCTAATTAGAATCAGTTTGCCTTGTGTTGTTTCTGTGTATAAATTGAATATGAATATGAGTTGTAAGACTTTTTTATCTCTCAAAGGAAAGATCTTTAATCCTATGGTGATTTTGGACATTTTAATAAATTTGTAGCTGCTCTTTTTCTGTGAAAACAAGTTATTTCGAAAAGAAATATAAACATAAAAACTGGCTATGCTTTAAGCTTGACTGTGGTAATTTATTTGAATATTTTTCGCACAATGCGGGCACCAAGTGTCTACAGGTAGGCAAAATAAATTTGGAAAAATTCAAATTGCTTTAATTGCCCCAGAAATATCATAGCGATACAAAAATGACAGTACTCAATGATAGGTACAAAAATATGATTGTGTTTGCGCAACTCTGTAGCTACGCTACCGCAAATAAAAAAATCTTCAAAAAATTGGCAATCCAAAATATTGTTTGCCATTTCGAAAAATATACCAAGAATTTTTCATTCATTTGATGCTCTTTCTACTCTGTGAAATCAAAATATTCTACATTTTTCAACGCAGAAGAACAACAACCCTTCACTTAACCACCCATATTTTTTAGCACTCGAAATTTGTGTTCGTGATAAATAATGACCTGATAGTCAGATGCAGTTGAAAATCACTACATTTAATCTTCATTGTCTCTCAAAAGTTCATTGATTTAGTCTTCAGTAAGAATAAATCAATGAATTTTTCAGTGAATCAATATTTAGAGTGTCCCAAGCATTTTCCCAGCAAAGAAAGTTATATACTCAACAAAATAATTATCTGTATTGTCTGTGCAGAAGGAGTATTCAAATACTCTTATGCATGCAGAATCGATAATTCTTGACGAACGAGTTAAAACTAAGAAATTCTTCTCACTCTTTATTTACCTTGATTATGCAGTGCTATGCATAATACAAATCTGATAGGAATTATTTGCAAATATGGTTGACTATATGGCTATAGCTTGCTACAAATGGCAACCTGTCGCCGGCGCAACATGCATAAACAACTACTCCATAAACATTGCCTTGCGTACTCCCATTACCCGCCAGCGTAGTAGCGAACGGCCATGGAAGTTGGGCAGAGTAGGGTATCATGCTAGAAAAATGGTAATTTGTACAAACAGATGATGCACCAATTATCATAAAAGAAAAGAAGATCCTTGGCACCGGCGCACAGCTGTTTATTTGTGGAAAAAGGCGAACTTTATTCATGAGAACCACTAGATGTATGAAATCGAATGTTTCTTGGGCTTTCAAACATGAGAAAGCCATTTTTGGGGTTGTTTTGGCTCCAACTTTTAGCAAAAAGGTTCCAAAGGGGGTTAAAATTGAGAACATTTCAAATTCAGGAAAAAATGTTTTCTTGTTAATAAACGAGTGTGAATTATCATTTCTAAAGTATTTTTGCAGGCTGAACACGAAACCGCTGTCCAAATCCGCCTATTGTGCCTCAATGTTGGGAAAAATGTCATTTTTAGAATTGTTTGCTGCTGACGCAATTTTTATCAATATTGTGACGTGGTAGTCAAATTTTGGAACTCATTCGTGACAGCAGGCAAAAATGCTGTGGAAATGATTATTCAAATTCGTTTGACACAAATGATCTCGGACAGTATTAACAATTTAATTTGCCCCCCTACCTAAGGAAACTTAATTTTGCAATAGCCGTTTATTTCACGTGTGCAAAATTAGCTAAGATACCAAACGAAAGAGCTAAATATAAGGTGGATGAAATACAACAGACAAGGCCGAATACCAAAACTATCGCAGTTTATTTATTTCCTTCTATATGTAATACTAGACCGCACGATTTTTCTATGTCATACAATTTTATGAGTTTTGTGTAGTCTTTAAGTCTTTTACACCCGGACCTTTTTGTCCCAAATTGACCAAAAAGATTTTAACAAAAACTCAGACTTTCTTCTAATTTTATTTTATTTCTTTCGTTTTCTAAATAATATAAATCCGAAAATTGAACTGACAAATAAGTGTAAATAGACAGGTGAATGGGTAAATAAATGTATGAACAGCCAGATAAACCTACAACACTTGAAGCTTTACCAATAACATAACAAGTGAGTGCAGGTTTCAGAAACTAACTAAAATTCAACATTAGGTGTGTTTTTTTCTCCTCTATTCAGCAGAGAATAGAGTATATGCATTGGAAACAACAACACTCTTGTGCCAGAAAATTCACTAGTACAGAAATTATATTCCTCATTTGTAGTTCAAGTGCTGAACTATAGAATGTGCTGATAGAAAAAAGAAAAGCTCGTGAGAAGTTGTCTGTTTTGCTGTGAGGTGGCTTTGGGTTTTTCAGGGTTATGTTGAATGTTTTGGTAGTTAGGAAATTAGAAAAAGCCCTCATAACGTGTTGAAAGTTAAAAGAGGTAATTCCTATACTATCTGCAGTATGAACACAATAAGAGGAGGGGAGAGGCTAAATCATCAATGTCTTTCATAGCTTAAGAACGCTGTATTACTCAAAGGAAGTTTGATTTTCATATTCTTTATTTAAAAATAAGGTTATAAGGCAGATGCAATTTTTGGCTGTTTTCAGCTCCTGTGCTCTTACCCTTAAACTTATGAAACTCGATTACCACTTCAAATGATGGGAGCCATATGGGACAATATTACCCCCAAGTTTCAACTTCATACGTAAAAGTCCATTATTTGAATAAAGTTCACCTTTTTCGAGAAATAGACCACTGTGCGGCGCCAGCTGGATTGCATGTGGCTCTGTAAGGTGATATCGAAGTAGCATTTTCATTCAAACTTTTGATGCCAGTGCAGTGGCTAAACACCAGGCCTCGATATACTTTAATGCTCCAAAGAAAATTTTATATCATATCTGTTGGACCTGTTCGAAGAACATTTCTTTTCCATCCTAAGTATATTTCTGATCTGGAAATTTCAAAAATTTATTAAAAGTATTAAAATCTAAACTATTAAAACTTTTACATCGTGTGCATTAGGTGTATATAGTGACTTCCCCAATATGTTTGGCAAAGCTAATCATCCCAAAATATTATTGATCTTAGTTTCTGAAGTTTAATATTTAATCAGCTATGTGGCTATTTCAGAGAGAGAGAGATAAGATCAAAAATTAATATTAAAAACAGTTGCTCAAGCACTTTATTTTCTCTTCAGTTGTCATTTAAAACACTCACTTAAGTCCACTTTAGTTTTTAATATAATCAACGGCATAAGTTTCTTTTTCAGTTATACTGCCTCTGATTTGCTGTCTACTGAAAATTTTTCAACAGAGTGTCATATCTTTCGGGTTTGTTACCTTTTCAATCAAATTAAAATAGTTTTCATGATAAACTTTCGCGAAATTCAGTAACATTAAAAATACCAAAAATAAACTGTCACCAGTATTTTCCATAAGAAAGAATCGAAACCTTTGGTAATGCACTGTGAAAACATTTATATCGGCTCAGTAAAAAAAAACCATTTTTGAGCTGCAAATATTATTCTGATATCACATTTGTTATCTTTTTTTCAACATAGCTACTAAATATGTTTGGATTCAATTCAATTTAAATTCGATTTTCGGATTTCTCTTCTTTTAATTTGTTAATCCTAAATATAAAACAATAAAAAAAATTACTAAGTACTCGTAACAATAAAAAAACATTATGCAAATAATTGCGAACATATCTAATACCTTTTGTGAAGTCGATTCAATCCAACTACTATATCTTTTGAAATCGGCATCTCGTGAAATCTTATTTATTTTCTTTTATCTGTTCTGGCTTATTCGTCAGTATCGCCCATTTTGCATTTCCCCTACAACTAAAAACTATTCTTTAAAAACGAGCTTAGTGCTGTTGAAATTGTTTCGATATTAAAATTTTAACAGAATCTGAAAGCTTTTTCGACTCTACTAATATGGTTGCTCACAATTTCTCATCAGTTTGATACTCGCCAATGATTTCTTCCGCAAACGAATTAATCCTATACTCTAGGATTTTTGAAAAAAGCAACAACAGCCCGACGTCGGACCTTGGCCACCTGGATCGATCTCCTCTAATTGTCTCGGTCACGTGACCGCGTCCTCCAGTCTTGGAACCCCAATAGTTGCTCGGTGTCCCCATACACTGAGCTCTCCCAACGAGCTCTTGGTTTTCCTCTTGGCCTCGCTCCGTCGAATCGTCTTGCGTTCATGACACGTTTTAGCATGCGATCGTCATTCATGCGTTGCACGTGCCCAGCCCACTGTATCCGTTGTAATTTGACGATTTTGGAGACTTCTAGCTCATCGTACAGTTCGTACAACTCATTGTTGTACCGGATGCGTCATCCATCTCGGTCGCAAATAGCCCCGAAAATCTGCCGTAGAACTTTTCGTTTTAAGGTGTCGATCATATTTTCGGAGGCTAGGGTCAAGGTCCATGTTTCGCATCCATAGCACAGCACAAGTCTTATGATAATTTTATAAACGCGGAGCTTAGTCTTTCTGTGGACATATTTGGATTTCATAATGGGGAGGACCAAGAAGAATGTCTTATTTGCTAGTTGTATCCGTCGCTTGATTTCGTCAGTTTTGTTGGCGTGACTCGATAGATTGCTACCCAGATAAACGAAATTGTCCACAAATTTAATGCAAAAGTACCCTACGTTGATCGTCGTGTGCACTGGCGTCCTTGTCCTAGATTGCTTCATAACTTTCGTTTGGTTCTCGTTGATTCGTAGTCTAACTTCTTTTGCTGCGGTGTCAAGTCCAAGCAGAGGTTCTTCTGCATCGGTCAGTTTTTGAGCCATGATGTTAATGTCATCCGCGTACGCTGCCAATTGTGTCGACTTAAAAAGGAGCGTGCCGCTGGTGTTCAGGTTCATTGCCCGAATAGCGAACTCAAGTGCCAGGTTCAAGAGCGTGGGCACTATTTCATTGCCCTGCTTCAGGCCAACCAGAGTTTCAAAAGGATCCGTCAATCTATTCTGGATCCGGACTTGCGAGTCATCTTAATAAGTCTCACTAATTTGGCCGGTATACCAAATTGCAGTATGATGCTATTGATGCTATCATATGCTTGTTTAAAGTCAACAAAGATTTTGTATACGTCGACGTTGTATTCCCAGCACTTTTGCAAAATTAACTTGACCGTGAAGAGCTGGTCGATTGTGGAGCGACCAGATCTGAAACCACCTTGATACTCGCCAATGATTTCTTCCGCAAACGGTTTAATCCTATACTCTAAGATTTTTGACAGGATTTTGTAGGCCGTACAGGCTAAGGAGATGCCTCTGTAATTCTCACACCGCAGTTTGTCTCCCTTTTTATATAAGGGACAGATGATGCTTCTGCGCCAATCATCTGGGATCACATCAGTCTCCCATATTCGCAACATCAGTTGATGTAGCGCACTTAATAAACCCGCCATACCAGACTTGAGTAACTCAGCCGGTATCTCGTTAGCGCCCGGCGCTTTGTTCTTTTCAGTGAACGCAAGGCGAGATCAACTTCTTCTACTGTGGGGGGTTGTGTGAATGGGGGTTGACCAACGGTATCATCATGGAGCTCAGCTTCTGATGCCAGGATGTTTGATGGCGGATTGAGCTCTTCGAAGTAGGACGCCCATCGTTTGCTAATACTTTCGGTTTACAGAGGGTAGTCCAGGGTTGGTAGCCATTTTTGGTAGTGTCTACTAGTCTGCACGCTTGTCTGGTGTTCTTACTAACTAGGTTTACATTAATGTTCAGCAACTGCTCGTCAAAGTATTTCCGTTTCTTACGCCTAATTATTCTATTAGATATTTGCCGCATCTCGTCATATTTTTCCTTTTTGGCTCTGGTTGCACGTTGGATCCATTGTCTGTAGGCCTCGTTCTTCGCGTCAAGTGAGTTTCTGCATTCTTCGTCAAACCATTCATTTTGCGCTCGTCGGGCTTTGTATCCCACAACGTTTTCTGCCACATTCTTGATTGTATTTTTGAGCTCTTCCCAGAACTCGTGGACACCTTCGTTGCTGGAGTCGCGCAGCATTGGTGAAATTCTTTCCTCAAGCGCGGTCGTATATGCCTGAGCCGTATAATCGTTCAGCAGATTCTCAACCGCGAAGATTTTGGGAGGGCTGAATCTCGATTGGTGCACTGAGGAAATTCTGCACCGGTACGTTGTTTTCACCAAATAATGATCGGAGTCACAGATAGCTCCGCGGTACGACCGAACATCCATCACACTTGACGCCCATCTCTTGCTAATAAGGACGTGGTCGATTTGGTCGACGGTATGTGCGTCTGGAGAATTCCAGGTCTGCTTATGAATGCAACGGTGTAGAAAGAAAGTTGAGCTTACAACAAGGTTCCTGCTGCAAGCGAAGTCAATTAGACGATGGCTGTTATCGTTGTATTCTTCGTGGAGGCTGTGTCCTCCAGTGGTCCCCCGATGCCAACTTTTATTCAATTTCTCAGTCATCATAAATTTGTTGAATATTTTGTTTTCTTTAGCTTCTTACTTACCAGCTATTAATCATATCACTATTGTTATTTATTATTCTATTACCCACATCACATCGACATTGGCCTGAACAACACCCATAGGAAATACGCTTCGCTACCAACAAACTACTTGCCAAAATAACTTTATTACATACTGGCAATCCTACTGCAGATATTGTGTAATACATTGTTCGCTTTTACTGAAATCACTTCATTTAATTCGCCATCTTCTTGGGTACGCAAATTACGTTGAGAGTTTACTTTGAAATGTAATTATATGTTTCTGCTTATGGCTTATTATTTCGAGCATCCGTTTATGTAAGAAATTGAAGCTCACCAGCTCGTATATATGTATTTAGATACGTAATTTTTAAGACTGCTATTATCTCTCTAGCTATTAATGATAAATAATTTCGCATAGACATCTTCATAATACTAAATAAATTCAATATCATTGTCGTTATCCTGTAATTTGTTGAAACGCTAGCGTATAATGTCTTTGACCTCCATACACTTTGTTCTCCGAGTAGCATATTTTTTAATTGACAATCACGAAAAGCGATCATTTACCAATGTAGCCAGTAGCGAGCATTACTGTCTGCATCATATGTGTATTATTTGAAATCATCGATCCAGAAACATGCAATTAGTTATTTCCGCTCTGGGTCGATGAAACGTGCTCCTACTCACCGCTTTATTGTTTGAGCAACAAGAGCGGAGTGATATGCACAGCGTAGAGGAACAAGTATTCAAAAGATCATCCGAGTTTCCACAAAAGCGTTCTTCGAGTAAAACTCGACGGTTTGGATCAACATCAGTTCAGTTCAATCAATCAAATTCGATGTCTATAAATTTGTCACGAAGCTACCAACAAAGAATTCACAAATCATATAATCTCATAATTACTTGCAGCCTCGGCATCCCACAGTCTATTTCACTTTCGTTCAAGGTGAAGTCAGCTGATTTGTGTGATACAATAAACAAGCTGATGATGGTGCCTTGAACTGCAGTTAAGTTACTTTAATCTAACTCACGGTTCTTCGAAAGCTGGAAGTCTAACAGTTATAAACGCTTCAATGCACACCCTATCATATTCAAACTCACTGTCAGACTTGCTTTTGAACGGAAAAAGATACACAAAAAGCTCTTCTGTACGATGAATCAATGGAAAATTGTAATATTTCCAACCTTTTTTCAGATAGTTTGGATACGACGATTGCCCTCGCGCATATGACCAATACTTTCTTCGATTTAAAAAACGCAGTCATGCTTGAGTGTTTAACAAACATCGCACCTAATTTCCATGATTTGAACATAAATCATTTTCTCTATTTGCGTCACGCATAATATAGGTGTGCATTTCTTGTTTTAAGACGTTGTTAATCTGAACATCTTCAAGTTTTCATGCGATTCTGGTTTTTTGAGTCAGTTAACAGTTAATCAGTTTGCTGGAGTATTACTGGCTCAACATGATCAATATTGAGCAATATGGAGTAGTTAAATTTTTAAATACAGCAACTACTTACTTGCACTGATAAAATGTGTGGAATAGAAAATTTAGTTGGATATAATCATTTTATTTGCCTAGATAAATTCTCAAAATATACATGTGCAGTACCGGTTGAAAAGCTTACTCTGCTTTAATTGAAATAAGCTAATTCAGTTTCTAATCGTTTTCACTTGAATAGATTAAAGCATTCTTCGATTCGAAATTAGTGCAGCTCAGTGTACTGTAGTTTTACATACATAAAACATTTATATCTTCTTAGACTTTATTGCAATCATTTGCTTTTACTTACGTTCTATGTTTTCTGCGCTGGATTGAAATCGTTAAACAAAGAAACTCAATAAATATTTTAATAAATTTGGAAAAAATTTAACTTTTGACTCGCGAAAATAATAAAATTAAAGTATATGAGGATGACATCAGCAGATTGCTCAGCAAATATGTAGGTCTCAGAAAATTAAAGTTAGATGTTTGAAAATGTTTTTTTTTTACCTTTATTGCTTTACTTTTATTACAGAGCCATTCTTTTTAAAATAAAGTATAGAAATGGAAGAAATATTGGAAGAAATATTATTTGGACAAGTCGTAAATTATGGTTTTTGAAACCACTAATATAAAAATATTCGCCGCGTGAAGAATATTATGTAACATTAAGCTGATTTAGTATTGCTAGTTAGCTTAGCCAGCTTACCCTAATTACTTACTCTAAGATTTTTCTCAATTCATCATGCCCTTTATTTTCACTTCATTTCCTTGAAATCCTTTCTCAGAGCATATTTTGCAGTATATCAGTAAATTGCAGTATCCTGTGGTTTTTACTAATGTTCGAAGAAGAACATTAGTATTAAAATCACTTTGACCAAAAATTCATATTTCTATATATATATATATATATATATATATATATATATATATATATATATATATATATATATATATATATATATATATATATATATATATATATATATATATATATATATAAATATATATATATATATATATATATATATATGTATATATATATATATATATATATATATATATATATATATATATATATATATATCAGCAAAACATTTCAGTGAAAAAATCTCAGGAACGCGCCATTCGATTGAACTGATTTTTTCAGAATACATTGATGTAAATGCAAAATAGTGCCAAATCTCACAAAAAATTAATAAACTTTAACCCTTTGGCGCCGGCGGCCATTTTAGTGATACATTAAATATACCTATTATTCTGTAAAAAAATTACTTTCGCAAACATAAAGTCAAATTAATAAATTCTGAACGTGTTTCAAATGTGAATATGATAATGTTTTTGAAATTCTTAACCCTATGTGTGCGCTAGGCGCCTAAAATGGGATTGGGAAAATTTGAAAATTTTTGAATTGCGATAACTTTTTAGTAGATTATTAAATCATTATGAATCTTACAGAAAGTGTTAATGTTATTAAGTTGCACACTTCTGTAGTTTTTCATGAAATTGCTGGCAATCCTGTAGCTACGGAAGGCACTGAAAGTAAAAACATTCAAACCATCGTATCTCCTAAAAAATGTCCGTTTCTTACATTAAAAACCAACTTATATACAAATCTTATGCTTTACCTACACAGTCAAAGTAAAACTTTGGAAATTTCATGTCGGACAAGAACGGTAACCCTTTCCCAATTTACCTATATTTTTAGCATCAAACATTTCTGTTCACGGAAACTCACGAGCCAATAATCAGATACAGGTGAAATTTACAGAGTACATTGGATTTAAGTTAGACCAGATCTGATAGAAGCGATGTTGAATTGTGGGCTACTCTATGCTAGTGGTGCCATCTTCAAAAATTACAAAGAATCCTGATGAATCCTGATTCAGTTCCCAGATTTTCATGAAATCGACACAGTAGCTGAATTTTACTCTAAGCCGTGTTTGATAGAAATTTGGTTGAAAAATTCGATTGGTGCTGCCAGCTATGGTACTTTTTGTGTCTTTGGTTTTGAAAATTCGTTCAGGAAAATAAAGCTTTTTGCCCTATAACTTCCAGTGCAGTCATGAAATCAATAAGAATTTCATACAATTAACGGAACCTATTATAGGCATTATTTAGGCCGAATCTGGTTGAAAATCCATGATAGGGCTGCCAGCTATTGTTGGTTTTGTGTTTATTTGCAATATCTTTATTAAGCAATTTTATCGTAGAATTTTTTCAAATGGTAATGATATTGTAGTGACAAGAAACAACAAATATTAAGTTTTCGATTATTTGAAAAATTTCGCGGCTGGTAACCCTAAATTTCTTTATACTCCTATAACTTCGAATGCAGTCATCGGATCGAGAAAAAATTCGCAGGGTAGGTTAATTTCAACGTGAAACAGATGTGATATATTTTTGGCTTTGATACTGGCAAAAGGTTGCCAGCGTGAGTCGGTTGTACTATTTTTGTATCAATAAGTGCTTACAGTTAGTATTCATACCGGAAACATTTACAATGAAAAACCAATGTTTCAATTCCCAAAGTTCTACAAATTTTTCGGATCGCAGCCCCAAACACCAACTTCAGTTACAGTGCTGCAGGCACTGAGCATTTTCTTCACTGATGTTATATGAGATGCCGCTTTCAAAGTTTTGTGAAATAAGCAACTGATAACGAGTATAATTAACAAGTGTTTTGCTCTCATAAACTTTGAAATTCATGCCAGTGGTAATATCTGAAACCTTCCACCATATGAGTTATAATGCATTCTTGAGACCAAAGTAAAACGTGGCGTTTGAAACAGTTTGGCTGTAATAAGCACCTCTGTGGTAGAATATGCACTCAAAATCTGTACGATTCTTCTACTGTTCTTTGAACATAAGTGTTTCTAGCGATTCAGGTGCGCTAGAGTTGTTTTTAGCTTTGCATTGTATAGCTAAACCGAAAATATTAAGTGGACTTTAACGCTTTACCTTATTGTGAAATCGAGTTTGCATTTTAGAGCAAAAAACTGATCACAATTTCCAAATTATGCTGAATTTAAGCCAAATCGCCTAGGTTGTATCGCAGATTTGTATACAAGCTATTTATTGTTTAGAGAGAACTTAGACTTCCTGTTTATAAGTGGGCATAAGAATCGTATACTTTTCAATATTTTGCGAGTGAAACGTTAACTTTGTATCTAGATGGATTCAAAGATATTTCATGCCTTTGGACCACTTAACAATAGATCTAAGAATATTTATTTGAGAATTAGGTAGGTTTTAACATGCACCTTTTTTGGGAAGAAAATTGCTTGTGTTTTATTTGAGTCTATTTTAATCATTCACATTTTACAAAATTTGTGTAGGAGAGATAATTACTCCTGGAGATTGTGTACTATCAACGAAGGATCCGCTTTGCTTTCGAACATTGCAGTGCCATCAGCATACATAGCAATGTTACAACGCGGAGATCTTTCGAGGTCAGATATGTAAACATTATACAGCATGGGGTTTAATACTGAGCGTTGAGAAACGCCGGAAGGTAAATCAAATTGTTTAGATAAACTTTGTGTCTTAATATTAAAAGGGCATGAGCCTACAAAGGAATGGACAATTCTGCATAAGTAGGTGGTCAGTGAGTTTTATGCATATGTAGATCTACATATGTGCTGCGCCGGTGTTTTGTGTATTTTGTGAGTTGTATGGGCTGTGGAGTTTTTCTATGATTTTTGTATATATGCTAGTTAAAGCGCTTGAACGAGTTTTTAACTTAGTAACTGCCTTTGCTTTCATCAATGGGAGAGGGAGGGTAGGATATTTCGTGAGGTCTAGATTTGCAGTGTCGTTTTGAACGTCATTTATGTTCGTCTCTGGTAGGGATGTTCATATTGTATTTGGTTTCTATTCTCTATCAAAGCTTCACTATCCGCACTCTAGAAAAAAAGACGTCAGGGCCGGAGATGAGAATTTCACTTCGAATTTTGATTTGATCCGGGGTGTTTTTTTCCCGGTGATCTTTTGAAGCAACTTGTTATTTCATTCTACTAATTCTGCGCTGATATGCTTTTGCTCAGTGAAGTCATTTTGTGTTACCACCAGCTACTTTAAAATATTTAGCTACGCCCAAGTATCCAGCTTCGAATAAACCACACCAAGCTTCTGATTTCTGGGGATTTGACCTGACACCAACGTTTCCGAGAATCAATGTTTTGCTGCTGGCGAAGCAAAAGAACTGATTAATAGCATGGAACGAACGGTATTGTGCGATATTTGCCTGATGGAAGAGATTAGCAGAGTGTGAAGAATTCACCATCAGCTGCCACCTAAAAAGAACCAAAACCATAATAAGTAAACTTTATCATATGCAAAAGTGAGAAAAGCATACTCTCAAACGACAGGTGAGATGTATGTACGTATAATCCCCTCAAGAAACAGTACGCGCAGCGAACATTCGCTGGCTACAAACGAAACTCTCTGTATTGGATTGCATAAAAGTGTCGAATATATTCCTTTTACTCGCCAAATGGTATCGAAAGTAGTGTTTCTAGTGAAATATCTTATCACTTACCATTTTTATACAAATAATAGGTTTTCAGAAAATCAATATTACATAAATTGCCATTCGTTAAAATATTCTCTTTGGCAAAGCACATGTATATTGCCTAATGGGAATGAGAAACGTATCGGATCGTATAAAAGGGGGGCGTGTCTTATCTTGGCGGGGTACTTTCTGTCTTTTCTCAACTTGGACTTAGATATTGCTATTTACTTCTCGCAATCAGTGGGGAAATATTGCAAATTTATCGCAATTTACGTACTTTCCGAGCTATTTATAGTTCTTAAGCTATGCTGCTGATTATCGCTGCCACTACTGTTTGCACTTTTTTGATGTCGGTAACTTTGTCGATTGCACTCTATGAATTATTAACTATGGCTAGCAACGTGGCTTCTTTGCACTCTGTTCTCATTTTACTGAATTATTTCAATTTTTGAACTTAACGGTTTATTAGCTGATTTGCATAAGTGGATGTGCTCCTTACGGGATCCGGACTATAAAACCAACCTTTTTTATGATCAGCTTGGGGTTGTTGCTTGCAGTTTTGAAAACATGCCTCAGCTTCTGAAAAGAATACAGTTCCTACGCATGAATTGTTTTTCAATAATTATTTATAGTGGGTACACTTACAATCATTGTTAAACCATAAAGTTGTAGTAAGCGTGCCATGAAGTACGCTATGAATAATTATTTTCGTTTGCTATGATGACTGATATTGACTTTCTACGTATTATCAAGCAAAGATTGATGAATATCCATACGAGAAATATTTTAGCATCATGAATCGTGCATGAATTATTAAAGTTAAACGGAAATGTATAAAATTTTTCGAGAATTCAGCATTTATTAGATCGACTTCATATTTTTCTGTAGTTCGATATACACAACCAACCAGCACTATTTCTGGTATTATGAATAAAGGAAGTAGAAAAATAGATTTGCACTACAACATACATGCATGGACACGCGTTTTAAATATACCATGCTAACCATGCTCGCATTATCGCAATCCGCAGAGTGCAGGGTCGATGTCGAAAATAATCATTTCCATGTTTCCATGCGAATTGAAACGAACAAGAGAATATCCGATACTAGCTTCAAGCACATGAATCGCATAATTACCCGTATGATATGTAAAACGTGATGGAAAATCGTATCAACCCTCCCCCGATGTCATTCAACTATTTGATTTTTTTATATAAAATATTTTAATGAATTACGAATGCGGAATTTCGGTGAATTTGTGTGCATGCTTTTTGTGTAGCAAATGATGATTTTTGCGGAAAAATATCAAGGGCATTGGCACTGAACAATGAACTCAAACGATTTGGTAGCAGATCATGTTTGTCAGAATGCTGCAAGAAGTTTCTTGATGAATATTAAGAATCAAACTTTTTTTTACTATACGTAAAAATTTCAACACATATGTAACCAGTATCTAAATGCTATCTGAAATCTAATTCAGAGTAGATTATGCCACGAGCAATGTTCTATCCGTTCGGCAGATGCAACTAATCACACAACATCTCAAACAGGATCGAGAAGTAACTGCGACGACCACGCAAAGCTATTTTCTTAAGCTACGATCATTTACTAGACATACTAAATTATTCTGAACTAATATTAACTATCTCTTGGCCGTTATGTCTTTAATTTCTACCTCACTCTATCTTATTGCATGCACCGAAGATTGTCTCCAGCGTGTTAAGTAACACAACTTTGAAACCAAACAATCAATGCTCCTCTAGTTAGAGAGAAAATTATTACTTTGTTAATCGCATGAATACGAGTTAAACGTAAATTTTCATGTTTTCTCCAGCCTAACGTACGAGTATGCTAGCAGATCCCGTCAGACCTGTCATCTCAATTGCATTCAAATGGAATAAGGAGGAAGATAACAACTAACATATACGTCGTTGTCGAAGATAAAATAATTAATCACTGTTCTCGTGATGGTTAATGAATTGCTACATTACTTATTGGAATAAAGATTTCAATCCCGCTAGTCGAAAGTAATTTTAATATTTCTCAGCAATTAGCTTATGTTAGCTCCGTTAACAGTCGACCTGGGCAAGTAACATATATGCATGAATGCTTTTGGCTGTAAATTAAAAGAAATTTCGATTTTACTTGTTATCGATTTGCTGTGAAAAGTGCGAAAGACGTCAGTCGGTCGAAAAGAATTCGTTATGCCATGGTGTATGTTTGTTTATGAACATGATCATAAGCGTGTCGTAGAAAATAAAGATATTTAGATTTGGAATATAACAGGAAATGTTTGGCATGTGCCGGTATAAAAACAATATTGCTAACCAGAGGTTGTACGTGATCGAAAACAAAACACAATTTATTTCACAGCACTCGTAAAACAACTTGTGCTGAATATAATTTTTATGCTTCGAATGACCTCAAATGAAATATCCGAAAGTGTTTTCTTTTAGATTTATTGCAATTCCGTTAAAGTCACATATAAGCGTTTCGGTAAGTAGGGTAAAGGTTATAAATCTGACTTTGATACTTTTCGCAAGAAAATGTTCTTTTAATGATTAAGTTTAAATACATATTTATGTCAACAAATCATTGAAAAAATATGCCCGAAAATTCTTATTATATGGCTATCATTTTAAAATTTTTATTTTTCTGAGAGCTACAATATTTCAATGTTAAAAACGTCCGTACACTTGAATTGAAATGAAAAGAAAAGGACTTACAAATACTAATTTAAACGTCCCCCAGTATCAACTGTCCCGGCAGGAATTATGAAAAATTGGCAATAAACAATCAAAGCATGTGGTTGTAACTCAAGGTAACATACGAAGAATGGTCAGGCGATCATTCTTTTGACGTATCATGCTTTTTCTCTTGCTTAATCATATTTTTCCCTCGAAAATTCATACAAGTCTCGATTTTTTTTCCAAATATTTTAACATTGGCGGCTATGCTAAGTACGACTATAACGTGGAAAAGCTTTCTGTTTCTCATAAACTGTTATGTTGATTAATGGTATTTAATTTTTAGTATAGAATTTATGTAGAAAGTGGTCATTAGGCAAGTTCTATGGCAGCTGAACAATCTTAGTTGTTTTTCGTTAACAAAAGTATGATTGCTACAGAGAGATGATATTGAATTGTAAGTGCACCATATGTATATTTGGCGGAGAATAGTTTGTGATTGTGAAACGTTAAAACGATTCAAATTTTAGAATCATGTGTCCCTATGCATAAAAAGTAATTATGCTTCTATAAAAAGGAAGTACACCTACCAAAAGAAATACCAAAATCTGCAATCAGGCAAAATATTATATCATGGTATATTATATCATGGTATTGTATACTTTCCGGCGTTTGTAGACACCGAAATTGAAATTACTTATTAATAAATTAGCTCAACGCCACATTAAATGTGCAAAGATTTTCGTAGAACATATCTCAGTGAAAATAAGTGAAGCAATATCACATTACGTTTAATAATACAGTCAAATCTCGCAACCATGCCACCTCGCTACTATGCCACTCTGTTTACGATGTCAGTTGCGCACTATTCCATCAAAGTTACATACAAAATAAATTTACTATGCCACCCCCTAATGTCGCTACTATGCCACTCGCAAACTCAAGCGGGCAGTCACATTTATCTTTTCGGTACCTCTCTTATGCCGGGTTTATACATAGGGTCGAGCGTCTCGTAGACAAGACTCAGCAAGACATTGGACAAGACTCAGCAAGACATAGGGTGGATTGTTTACTTAGGATATTGCACCATGCAACACGGACCATGCACCATGCACCTTTCATAGGGTGAATTGTTTACTTAGGATATTGCACCATGCATCTTTCGACAGTTGTGAGCTGTTTTGTTCAGTTCAGTGAACGATGGCTGAGGTACAGGTTGTGGCTATTGCAACTGCCTGGTGTGCGTTGAGTGATTTCAATCTGGGACACGCAAAGACATGTTTGAAGTCCCAGCGAAAAATTCGAAAATGTGAATGAGCACATGCTACTCTCCCGAATCCCTTTGACTCGATGCATAAAACCGACTTCGCTTCCAGCGGCTTCAAGCTAGGACGAGACGGTCATAAACACTCAGGCACAGCAATAAAAGGATCATTATCCCTTCATAAAACAAACAAGAGCCGACGAGCAAACCATTTACACACGCGTGCTTGCTATGAAAAAAACAGCCGAGAATAGACAAGGGGACCATTTACACACAGACCTCGTCTACATTTGCCATTCCTCGGCGAGAATGTAAACCCGGCATTACACACGCAAGCACTTGTGATGTCGTACTGCAGTGAAGTTCAGAAAGTAATGTACAATGTCAACTCAGAAGTGCAAGTAGACTGAGAGGAGTGGACTGAAGGAGAAGAAAAAGTTCATCGATGCCGCGAAAAACGAGCCGTATGAATCGAAGCTGGCCACAAAAATAAGCAAGAATTGGGGCATCGAAGTCAAGAGAACCACCGCGAAGGGCACTCTTGGCAAGAAGGATGCAATCGAGGCGGCTATCAAAGTTGGAGTACCATTGAAGCGCATGAAGCAAATGCAAGCTTATAACGCAAAGGTCGATTATTGCATGCTAATGTGACTGAAACAAGCAAGTGGGCAGAATCTACATGTCAGTGGCGATCTGATGTAGGAGAAGGCAATTAAACTGGCCGAGCTCATGCACCTCCCGAAATTCATGGCGAGCGATGGTTGGCTGGACAATTTCAAAAAACGCCTCGACATCACATTCAAGACAACGCAAGGCGAAGCTGGAGCATTAAATTCGCAATCTCTTATTGAGTGGCAACAACAGGTTCTCCGGTCCTTGCTCGGGCAGTTTTCCGCGGAAGACGTTTTCAACCTGGATGAAACTGGATTCTTCTGGCAGCTGCTTCCGAACAAAACCATGGCTTTCAGCGGAGAGTGGTGCACTGGAGGAAAAAAAGTAAGCAAAAAATCACTCTTTTGGTTGGAGCAAACATGAGCGGCAGCGAGAAGTCTCCTCTTCTGTTGATCGGCAATTCCAAGAAAATTCCCGTGAAGTACAAGACTAATTCAAAGGCATGGATGACGCCAGAGATTTTGCTCAAATGTTGCATGCGTGGGACAGACGACCCGGTTAGCAAAACCGCAGAGTGCTGCTCTGCCTCGATAGCTTCACTGGTCACCCTCCCTACCTTCATTTGGACAGCATCCAAATGCTCTACTTTCTGCTCAACACGGCAGTCAATTTTCAACCAATGAGTCAAAGAATTATAGAGAATCTTAAGCACCATTACAAAAAGGTTCTACTGTTCCACCAGTTCGAGGCCATGGACAAAGGAAACGAGTTTAAGTTCACATTGCTCCACGCTCTGCACTTCGTCCGGCGAGTATGGGAGTAAATCAGTGAATCGACAATCAGGAACTGTTTCGCGAAGGCCAAGTTCATTGAAGAGGAAATCTAAACGGAGCCGGAGGATGCTGAGCTGCTCGAGATCTGGGAAGCCTTGCCTGCCGAGAAAAAGACCCAAGAGAACGACACAATTGAGCTGTATGACTTTCTCACAGCCGACGAGTGCCTCGCGACTAACGGGCCTTTCACTTTAGAGGAGGTAGCGGAGGAGGTAGTGCACAACGATGAGCCGGTGGAAAGTAAAGACGACGAGGTAACTGTTGAAGAGGAAAATGTTTCGTTAGCAAAAGCTCAAGCAGCAGAGAAGCGGAAAGTTCAGTGTCATCCAGACTTGAGATCGGCTAGAAAACGAAATGCACGAAATCCACAGAAAGAAGATGCACTAGCCAGCAATTTTTGAGAGCTTTGGGCTAGGCCCAAATTTCGACCTCAAAAAAAGATTTTCTATTTCAAAAATAGTTTCAATTTTTTCTTGTGAGGTAATAAGAATTCTTTGATGTCTACCCTCTTATTTATTATACTTTTTTTTGACTATGACATTAAAACGAGAGTCTAAGCAGTGACGAGGACTAAACTACTAAATCTTAAAGTATACTGATAGAATCATAACAAGTCAATATTCGGAAACGATGGCTGATGCCTTGCGGCGGGCCAACTTGGGTTTCATTAGAAAAAGAACCAATCAGCGTAAAAAAAAAAGAGTTGCAGCTCGTCGAATTAGCGGAGCGGTGAAGATTTGGCTAGTTATCATTTATAAGTGGACTTTGCGTTGTTGTTCTAAACTTGGAATTTTTTTTCATACTGGCATGAAATTTGACTTTCTTCAGTGAAGTGGCTTTTCTCATTAACTCATTTTTGTAGTCGCTGAGGGCAAAAAATCAATCAAACAGTACTAGCAGCACATCAGTGTCAAAAAACAGAAGGCGAATGAATTTGTTTCTCATAACCTAATTATTGAGCGATGGTCCGATAAGAGCCTTTCCTTTCAAGTAAGCTAAGCCGGGCCAGTCTATATTATCTGTGAAGGGCTTCCGACTATTTGTTTTTATGAGGTGGGTTTACAGCGTGCCTTGAGTGCTTTGAATTTCATCCCATTTTCGTTTATTAAGCCATACTAATAACTGCATGATCTCTGTTATTTCTATGTGGTGAATCTCTTCACCTCTTTGAGTCTTTAAAGCTAAAGAATTAGTTGATCTCTCTCAAACCTCTTCATCCTTTTCGGAATCTTCTGGCATTGTTTGTTTCTTTTAACTGCCGCTCCAACGTTTAGTTCTTCCACATTATCACACTTGAAGCTGTTGCATCGTGGCAAGCATGGCACTTGTTTATCCTCTTGTATTGGAGAGTATCGTTTATCTAGTTTTGATCAAATGATAGCTGCTATGAAAACTAGGCCTTCTCGGTCAAAGAGCTTAGAGATATCTTGACAGAGTTCAAGTGAACCTGGGTTCCACCACGAACTCAAAAGACTAAGCGTGTATTTTGCCTGTTGTTGGCTTTGTTTGGATTAGGTTTAGGGATAGATATATAGTGATGGCTCATATTTCTTCTCTCGAGGATAGCAGTGTTGTCTCCTCTGGCAGATAATCTGTCAGTCTATATAAGGTGTGGTTAGAAGAACAGAGGCGGTCTGCTAGTTACAAAAATGTTTTTTGAATGAATGCTATGTCAACCTTGCATTCAAATAAGAATCAAATCAATTCTCTTATGAATATTTATTGCGGGTGTTTTTTAAATAATTGTAGTAGCTGCAAATGCAGAAAACAATCCAAACATAATAGCTTGGAATTGCTTCTAAATGTTAGAGTACAAATGGTTTTTGTATACCAAATTTGCATCCTTATCTTAAATTAAGTAGATTTCAATCTGGCAGCAAAGTCAGGTAAACCAATCACACTGGCCGAAGTGATTTAAAGTTTTGACAGGAGATGTAAAATTTGTTGAAAAGTTAAACGAATATGCATGAGTAATTTATTGTCTGCTTGTGCATATTGCCCTTTTCTGAAAATGTGTAGCATTTTGAAACAAATTTCGAATAACAGTTCATTCAAACGAACTCTCCCTGGCATGGATAAAATTTAGCTCGCGGTAGAATAAATTCAGAAGCTTGAGTAGCCTAGTGAGTAGAACACTGGCTTCTTGCGTGTGGGGTCCCTGGTTCGAATCCAGGTTCGCACGAGAGTCCACGCAGCAAGCTTTGAGTTTAGCTAGCTCTGATTAGATACCTGATTTAAATCAGGAACAAAAGGAGTCGTGGAACTAATTACTCCACACTCGTATTCACATGGATTGAAAAAAAATTCTAATGAAGCTTTCTACCAGCTTCAACCCCTAAACTCATACGAAGGTTGTCGTGGGATAACTTTACTTTACTTTACAACAAATGCAACCTGCAGCAATTTCACAATAGGCTACTTTGGAATGCTAAGATCCAAGACAAATGTATGGTTGATCAGATTTGTGGTCGATTTGGTTTCAAATCGATCAGCTGGTCAAAATCGCGTGATCTAGGTTCAGTGCGAACATACTATTAGCGACCGTCGCAAATAAACCGTTTCTGATGATGTTGATGCTTTGGGCATCTTCTATAGCTGGCAGGGTGCTCTACACCGCAGTTTACGCACTTAGTTTTCTTCTTATCATTTTACTTGTTATATTGATTTCCTTTTGCACTTTGTTTCACTCTTTTGCATCTCCTGAAACAATAACTTTATTTGCTACGTTTTACAAAAATCTTCCTACTCTTATCTAGTAGATTACTTGTAAATAATAGATTGCTTGTTTTTTTCATGTCTATTATATTTTAAAAACACATAATAATTTGATAATAATTTGATAAAATTCAACAAATTCAAAATAAATTATTTCCTTTGTTGAAAAATTAAGTGAGAATGATTAAAATTGAACATAGTAAATAAAGCACTTTAAAAAGTATCTTCAAGTATCTTCGGAAAACACATTTTCCTCTATTAAATATCATACTCAAGCATCCCTTTTCCACAGAATTAAAAATACACTGCTAGTTCAGCTCACTCGATGCCTGGTGACTGCATTGTAACATTCCAAATTTTCAATTTCTAGCAAATTTTACAAAAGCATTCCAAATCACTCATCCATAACATTGGCCATGAAAAAAAAATTGGCGAGATATTTCTCAATAGAATATGTCCATTATTATCAAAAATGCAGCTACCCATGTATTAAACTCCAAGAATAAAACATTTCCAGCTCAAAAAATGACTCATTCATTGGACGCAATCTAGAATAAGTAGCAAGTACCACTATACAAATTAATTTATCTTCGCAAACGTTCGACACAAAGGCCGTTGAAAGCATTTGCACAAAATAATCGAGAGCAGGTTCATTATTTTCGCCGTTGTCAAGTGTATTATGTACAGAAAAAGTGGAAACAGTATTCATCGCTTTATGTATGGAGTCATGAACCATGGAGCGAACCTCAAGCTCGCCTGTTATGTTCTTGCTTAACCTAGCACAACAGCACCATCACACAATCACATCATTCGTATGTGACACCGCTCTTCACTGGGACCATAATCATGCAACAGACTTTATTGGGGCCCGATCTAAGTTCATTATTTCATTGCGACAACAGAACACAGAAGCTACACTTGTCAAACGCGCTTGGCTAGTCGAGTTCCGTGCGGCCAAGCACTCGTTACTTGATTTACAAACAAGATTGTAAGTTCCGCGGTATCTTAGGTCAAGAGGTGCATCAGTTACTATATCAAAATTCAACCCTAATCAACTGGGGCGCTTGTCGCAGGCATGTTGTCATCTAGTGAGAATGCTGTTCGTAGACATATTGCAAACCTTATTTGATAGCTGCTGTAACGGACTCAGCGCCGAGTCTTACAATGAGTGCAGATTACTTCAAGATTTTGGCTATGATCCGACTGCCGCATCTGCCTTCGCTATGCCTTTACCCAACACCACTGGGGCACCACCGTCTTTTGCTGCGGCTCAGCTCAAGCTTCCACTAAGTGTACGAAACAGTTCCGTTAAGTTTAATCCAAGAGTTTTGGATTGTTCACTGCCACAATTTTCTCCCGGGTCTTCAGATTGGATTTTACGCTACGCGAACGCAGAAACGAATTTTCATCCGTGGTCTCGAGGTGAGAAGAAGTTCGCGCATTTTGACTTGGTGCCGTGGCGTCGAACGCGTAGTCAATTGGACTTGACGCAGGAGCCGGCATGGGACCCGCGACTCCAACGTCAGTCAGATCCGAAAGTGTTGGAAAAAGTGCAAAAACTCGAGTTGCGAAAGAACAAGCGACAGTTGAAACGGTATTTGCGTTACGAGCGTTGTGTTAAGCGACTGATCCGAATTCGTTTAGTGTTTTCGATTGAATTGCGCCATCGCAGAATGGAGGTCCTAAAAACGACCTTCCATCAGCCGCGAGTGTTTGAAAAGCGTATGGTGACACCGAATGGTGACACAAGTAGTGATAGTGCGGTGGCACCAGAGGAAATGCTAAATTACGAGCAAGTGTTCACTCAACAAGTGGAAAAACATGCTGGATATTTTAGTCAACGGCTGTCGCAGAGTTCGAGAGGTGCACGAAGAAAGGATTATCGCAAGGCTATTGCTGTGTTCAGTAGCTTTGAGGAGCAGGGTTGCAGTGATTCGGAATATTATAGTGAAATTGGTTTTGTGCCATGTGATAAATGTCGACCTGTAATGGAATCAAGGTAATTTTCAGTATTATCAATGCTGAATCTCGACATTGCACCAAGATCTTGATGAACATGATCAGATTGAAATTTACCAACGAGTAGTAATTCTTTTCTCCTTTCATTTTCTGTACAAATCGCTATGTCAGTGCATTTAAGGTGAATACTTTGAAGGTTTTGTTTTATAAAATATGCTACTGACAAAAAATACCCATTTTCTTGATGGTGGTTTTTTTTGTAGGAATTTTTCAAAAACTTGAGCAGCCAGCTAATACAATGAGATCTATTTCCAACATCAGCTTTATTCGCGTTTTTGATTGTTTAGTTCCAGAGCTTGGCTTCACCTAAAATTCACTTTTACTGCACTTACTGCTAAGTGCAAGTAGTATGGGCAAATTATTGAAATTTGAGAGAAATCAATGCCATCATCTTTTTTTTCGAAAGTGAGTCTTTTTTTAATTGCTGTAAATGCAAAAAAAATCTGTACCTATCGCATGTACAGTGCAGATTTTACCTTCAATAATTCGATTAGTTTTACGTCATACCTAATTAGAAATAATGGGTTCTGGTGAGTGAAAGATGCTTTCATGCCTTGAAAATCATACGTGTTGTTACGAAAAGGGCATGCAAGTCCGCTATTGAACTCGATTGTATTCCTGTAGAAAAACATTCCAAGGATATCTCATAGAGTTTTTTTGACCAGCAATCAACATAAATAGTTTGTCAACTTGATTATGATTTTTGGTAAAGTTAGTAAGACTTTAAGGATGATTTTTGAAGAAAACATATTGTAAAGCTATAGGTAATCAAAATAGTCCTACCTAAACTATGAAACTTTATTCCGAAAAACATTTTTTATAATTTGCTTCAACCTTTAACTATCTCTTACGTCTGTTTCATAAGAATTCCCGCATGTCACCTGAACTCATCTTCGAGCCAGCTATAAGTATGAGTAAATAATGAAAATCTTACGTTTCTATTTCTGCCCTGATTTCACATGCAAATCGAAATAGAAAACTCAAATCGAAAACATACACTATTTAAAAGATCAGTTACTGAAACTGCATTTTAAGCCGTAAACAAATACAACAATAGATGCGTAGAGAATTAAGTGGCCTTAATCTATGTGTCGGCCTATTACCCGGAGAATTCGATTCATATTGATGCGATATTGCAAATGATCTTTTTCCATTCGGCTAATCAGATTTCGGATTGAATGTGGGGTATCTCTTTCAGCGCACTTGATTATTAGATGAATTATCTCTAGGTATATCTGTCGATTCATTCACGCAGAACGTACATATGCAGTCATATCTACATGTATAGATACGTCGATCTATTGATTCGATGTTTGCTGTTAAGCTGAGCTACTGAACTGTACTAAACCCAGTTGAACCGTTCTCGAAAACTTTCACCTTAATGCGAAAAATATATTTTTCCGACATTTCTGCCGAATTTTACGTTAAATTGGAATTCGCAGTCTCACAAAAGCTATTGCCCAGGATAGAATCAACGAATGTAAAGTGAACGGATCTTTCAATTCAATTTTCTCTAATTAATGTTCTTCGGCGTGTGTATACTCGAGCGCATATTTGTGTGATTGCATTGCTAGAGCGGAGGAAAAGGCGGGAAAAAAATGAATGAATGAATGGAATTGATGTATCGTGTCAAATGTGTTTTTCATTTTGGTGGAAAGTAAAACTACTAGTTTAGATGATGAGCAGCGCGGACCATTATGTTTACGCGATAAAACAAGATATAATGAATTCTAGTGCTTTGTTTGCAGCTAGTAGTGTAATTATGCCAGTTTTTGTCGAGATTTTCCCGTAATTTGTTCATTTGATTATGAGGAGATACAGTTTGAAATGTTGCAACGATGTTTTCATAGATTGTACGAATAGTTTAACGAGACTCTCTTTCATTATGCTTCAAGCAAAATATGTAGGTGGCTATGCCACGCGACGATATTTACCGTCAGCAATCAAATAAATACTGTCAACAAACTGTTAAACACATAGTACTAAGTATCCCAGGAATGAAACATTCAAAATATGAAATCAATGTCGAATAACATATTATAATTTTTCGATACTCACTTATACAGTGCCGAAAAAAGTAATGCAAAAACCAACATTTGAAAGAAGTATTTTGTTACAATCTTTATTTTAGTAAAATTAATGAAAAAATGATTTTGTGCTTTTAATTACTATTCTTGCATATGCTAACTTCACCATTGTACGAAAATGACCAATAAGCAATTACATATATACGCCAAAAGAGTGATGCAAAAATTAAACCTTAGAAATTGTTCCAATTAGATCGTATGCAATTGAAAGAATATTTAGTATTTGATAGGATTTCTTTCCCTACCTATGACGGATTGTAATATTTTTGAGATAGAAGAAATTAGGTTTTCACGATATTCTTGGGTGATTTTGCATCACCCCTTTTTATTTTTACTGAGAATATTAGGTGTTGCTTGTCGATGTGCAAGTTTTTCCTAAACATGTTTCCTAAACACAGAGGGCAACTTGAAACAATATTTGACACTAAAAAGTCGCTACTTTTGAGTTTGGAGGGGTAGGCATACTTCAGTTGGTTACTGTGCATAAAAATATAGTTTGGACCTGATTTCAATTTCTGTGTACTACAATTGAAATTTGAAATTGAAAAATATTTTATTTTAAATTAACCGTACATTCTAAGCCTAACTTAAAGTTTAATTAACAAGAAAACTTACAATCTAGCGGCTATACTATTTTAGCCTGCTGGCTCTGGTTGGTTTTTTTTGTTTTTTCTTTTTTTTCGGCACAAATTTTATATTCTTACACTCTAATTGTACCACCCAGCCTGTACAGCAGCTGGGATTGCCCTAGCAATGATTTTCTTAAAAACTACCTTACGCTAAAATACGATCTAACTTATACCTAATTATAACTAACTTAGCCTAATTAGACCTAAATCTTAACCCAGGTCTTAAATCTAGCCCCTTCTGTTCGTCGGGTGGCCTGTGTAGGTGAACAGCGCATCCATGAGCCGCCACTGCACTGCTATCTTCGCGGGGCGCATAATTGTTTCATTAGAACCACCTGTACGCCCTAGTGACCGAATCAGTCCGTTCTCATGTCCGTCTGTTTGTCTGTAGAATCGTGTCGTCAATTCCACAACACGGTCCCTAAGTGGCTTCAATCCTGACTCCTGATATAGGAGAAGGTTCTTCGGCCACTTTTTAGCTACCGGGTTGTAGAACCTGCCAGTGCAGAAGCGGAGGATTCTTCTATGTTAACTACACTGAAGCTTATTCTTCATAATTTTGAGGTATACTTTATGATCCAATGTCTTTTTCCTGAAACCATAGTAAATTTGCACTATCTATTAGCACTCATGCTGCCCCAAACCATAATATATTCATATAATATACATATAATATATTTGGTTTTATTTTGTTCGGTTTCTGACATGGCTTTTAAGAAATCTCGCCAGTCTTCCATCAGTAACAACATTAAGTTTGCCCTCATCTAGGAGTAAAATACGTGTCTAGAGTTCTATGTCATTACTTAAATGTACTTTGGGAAAATTCAACTTTACTTCACGATAGGTTTCACTGGAAAAACTCTTTCGGCTCGCATAAAAATTGCGTTCCAGTTTTTTTTCAAGGTAATTTTGTACTGTATTCACCCTTAAGGCCGGCAATACATGTAAACGCCTGAATTTAGTCCTTTTTTAGAGGATTATTTAAAATAGAAGGAATTACGCCGCGTCCACATTGGCCATGGGAGATGGCATAACATTGGACTTGCCATGGAAATGGAAAATGTAGACGGTATATGGCATGCCATATTTGATGGCATGCCATATATGTCAAGCCATATGGCAAGACATTTGCATGGCCATGAGCATGGCCATATTCTGACAGTTGTTCATTTTCAAAATGGCGATGTCGAGGGAAATAGTGTTACAAACCCTAAACGAATACAAAAAAAAAGATTGCTTATGGAAATATATGTTCGCCTCTTCCTCAATTTGTGCCTTTCCTCACATTCTGCTTCCTCTAACCTTCGCAGTGCTCTATAACACCGGATAGCGGGCATATGTTCACTGCTGAATGATATTTTCAAAATGATATGGGATGACATGCCGTTGCCCAGGCATCAGATGACATGCCATAAACTGACATTCGTTGCCATCGCATATGGCAGAGCTCATAGCCAATGTAGACTCAGGGTAAATGAATCGTTTTGAAAGCGATCATATTTATTTATTGCATATTAAAATACAAGAATCTGATTTTATTTAATTTTTTTTTTCAAAATGGCCGCCGTAGTAACCAATCTCCTGAGACCCTCACGACGAAAGACATCAATCGGCGGGATTTTGCGCATCAGTTACAGCAATTTGAAATAAAAAAAATGGATTGGAGTGTATTTATTAAACATATATTTTCTAGTTGAACCAAGAAAAGAAAAAAAAGTCAAAACATCGTGAATTAGCACGCCTTATAAAAATAGTACGATTTTTTACCCTTTTTTTCGACAGTTTTTGGGTCGAAAATGCAAAATTTTGAAATTTTTTTTGGCATTATTCAAGTTCAACTAGAAGCTTATACTATAGAAAAAAATGTGTGCCAAGTTTCATAAGAATCGGTTGAGAACTTTTTGAGTTATCCTGCCCACCAATTTAAAAAAAAAAGTCGTTTCGAGAAAAACGCGTAGTTTTGACGCACAGAAACTCTATGATTACAGCGACTTACCATCTAAACAGCGATTCCAGGCCCATACAGATGTCCTTCATTACTTTTATTTTTTAGATGTTAGTTTAACTATTTATGCAAAAAAAAAGAAACTCGAATTTTTGAATATTTTACATGTATTGCCGGCCTTAAATCTTTTGTCAGCGTAGATTTTAGTGCCACGGTAAGTTATGTTAGAAGTAAAAGATGATAGTTTTTGATTTTCCATTTAATTATTCGACTAATTTGAAAAAGTAATCCCACAAAAAGCTTTGTCAGCCCCAAGGGTTGAAGCTGGTTGAGAGCGACACTCACATCTTTATAATCAATGAATAAGAGTATGAAGTGATTAGTTCCACGATTCACTTTACCACTGACTTAACTGAGGCACCTATTTAGAGCTAGGTGAACTCAAGGCTCGGTCACTCACCCGAATATGGATTCGATTCCTCACATACTAGAGACCAGAGCTTGTTGATTTATTAGTAATGCCAATTTACCCTTACAACCAGGTCGTTTTCTATGTTCTGAATTGCTGTTTTCACAGAATCTACTTCTCTATGACCCTTTAAAAGTTTGAAATGGGTTTGTCTACGATAGACGAGATCACTATATATACAGTACGAGCTGATTATGCAGCCATCAAATAATCCTTATTTTCTCTCAAATCTTTACTTTCGCATTTTTGTCGCCTACAAATTCACGCCTAAATAAAACTATGTATGATCGGACCACCTGAACAATTGAACAATAACATCGCCACACCTACAATCTCTAGAAGAAAATTCACGCTGTAGTCGGGGCACCTCTAGAATCAGACCGTGGACCAAATTAGATGTAAAAAATGTTGTTCAGTAGTAGTTGCTAATCGGACCAAACAGTTTTAAGACGAACATGAAACAAAATGATATCAAAATGAATTTTCCAGTAAAATATTAATAGTTGCAGATCAAGGAGATTCTCAGAATTATTTCTGCATTACGTTCTGAAAATTAATAAGAGTCAGGTGGTACGTATTTTAAAAAATAATAACCAAATCAAGCGATCATTGGAAAATTTCGAACTACTGAGAGAAAGCAATTGAAAATAAATCTACCACACTCTCTGAAAATAAATTATTGCATCAATGATTTTCTAAAGCACGCTCCAAATATTTGCCAATATTGCTCGTGGTATTTCAAAGTAAAGCCCGTCAAATCGCTATAAAATTACAACTATGTGATTTCAAGGCATCAAAAGGGTGGCTGGAATCCTTTGAAAAGCGTTGCACGGCAAACTTTGTGGCGAAGGAGATGATGTTAATTTAGATGCAATTCAAGAGTTTTCGTTCGAAGCACAAATATCGTTCGCAAGAATTGACATTAAGCGAAGTTTGGGCAAACTTGAAGAGCTAACACAAAATCTTGGATAACGTGTGTTAATTTTAGGGAATGCATACGCACACTTGATATTAAAATGCTGAAACTTAACCAAAGAAATCCAATCTTTCATGATAGTGCTAATTATCACAACCTAAAATTGTCTCCACCTAATTGTGTTTCAGAGGGTTATACGAAACACAAAAGAAAATTACCATATATATAGGATGAACCACATACTCTGAGCTTTGGAAATGCTGACCATATTTTAAACTCAAAAAAAAATAGTTTCTATGTATATTTGAATCCCTCTGCTGGTTCAGATCTGACAAAAGTCGATCGTATTGTGCCTAACGAGTCTCTCCCGGAAGATTAGGAGGTTGTTTATTTTAAAGGGAAGAAGAAGCCATAGCAGTTTTTGTTAGTTCAGATATTGAATCCAAATCGCAGTATCCCATCGCAGAAGCTTAAGTTCGTCAGCAGAGTACTAATGCCATTATCCCCATAATCAAGCAGAAACATCCAAACTTATGCTCCTTGGCAATAATTTGCTAGGCCGAGTTGAAAACGTTGTTGACCTTGGTGTTATCTTGGATGAGAAACTCCGCTTCACCTTGCACTATGATAAAATAATTTCCCGTGCAAACAAACAGCTAGGGTTCATCAAAAAACGTTCCAAGGAATTTCGTAACCTGTGGGTCACAAGATCCTTATACATCTCACTTGTACGCCCCATTCTCGAATATGCCTCTATCTGCTGGAATCCGGCTTTTGAAACCCACAGTAACAGACTCGAGTCCATACAAAAACAGTTCTTGCTTTTCACATTGAGAGAACTATACAATCCTTACGATTTTAATACCCTTCCTCCTTATGAGTTTCGACTGAGTCATCTAAACTTAGAAACACTTGCATCTAGAAGAAAGATGATTTCGGACTGCTTCACATTTGACGTCATTAGAGGCGTTATCAAAGTTGAATTCCTGAATAGTAAAATGGTATTAAATAACCCTGTAAGGAACACCAGGTCCTCTCGTTTACTTAAAGAATATCCACATTCCACTACTTACGCAGCTAATGAGCCGGTAAATAGATGCTGCAGAATATTTAACAGTATAAGTTTTCTGTATTCCCCAACGATCTCCAAATTCTCCTTCAAATCCTCCTTTTTCCAAGCCATCCATAACCCCTTATCTTAAGCTATATGTCAATGTTTTATTTGTTTTATTTGTTTGTTATTTATCAATTGTTATTGATTTATTTATTAATTATTTAATTTACTTAATTTTTTTTTCGTTTACACATATTTATTTCATATTGTTTATACCTTGTTTGGTTCATAAATAAATAAATAAAAAGAAATAAATTGCAAATTTTGCAAAAATTAAAAGTTTTAAGAGAGCTGACACATCTTACGAGCGCAAAAAGGCAAACTTCTGTATCTGATTATTTTAAATCTTTAAACAGACCTTGTTTATCTGTCAAAAGTATAACATTTTTACAACTGGGCAAAACCAGCATATTTCATTTGTCCGTAATATCCAAAACACGTTAATAATAAACATAATTTACAGAGACCTTTGATAAAAATAAAGATATGAAAAAATATATCCTCGCTCTTTTTTGAATCTTTAAAATCAGACCATTTGTGAAATGGAGCCATTGTTTTGCAACGCTGAGTTGGTCCAGCTCCAAGGTTTTACTGTATTTTTAAGGCACTTGTAATTTAGCTTCTAAGCCTGGAATTTCATGTTATTGAATTTTTTTATCTCGGCACTGTTTGTGTCTGCATGTTACCTTCCCATTAAATCAAGTGGCCTCTTCATCAGTGTCAACAACCTTTGTTAGCATATCTTCGTAACCTATAATCTCCAAATATTGAAAACCCTTGAGAATGAATGCTAAATAGACCTAATTCATACATTCCATTAGGTGAAAATAAATGTAAAACCACATTAACTTGAAATAACTTCAAACTTTAACTTTACGTAAAACGGTGCCAAGAAATTATTGTGGTTGAAATTGCGTGCATACCACAACATAATTAAAAATTTACGAAATTCCATAAACCTCATTTATTTCATTTCGTTTCACTTTTCTCTATAGAAACAATTTTAAATCGTGGTTAAATACAATCACTTCAATTCAAATCAGAGTCTGCATTCTGTATGATATTTTAATGCTAACCGCTAAGTCCCACTAACGTTAAACTGAATCATTGAAAATCGTTTTATCATTTAACTTGGTGAATCAATCTATCTTCATATTACTTGGTGATACAGTGATGAACAAAAAACGAACTCGGATAATGAGGTATTGATAGAAACATGAATACAAATTCTTTAGATTCCATAGTCCTCTGCGCATCATACAATTACTTGATCATTCTAGTATTTGATTAACTGTACAACCAGTTACTTTTCCTTTCGTAAGCTGTCTTTTCAAAAATACAGCAGTGATTTATTGGCATTAAAATATATATTCAACAGTTCATAAGGCTTTAACATTACGAAGCTATTTAATCTGATATTTTTTAATAACAATTTCCCGGTCAGAGTATTTGTGATACTACTCTAGGTGGCAAAAAATTAAAAAAAAAAACAGAAAACGAATTTTGAAGGCCAAGATGTTTGAATTTGAATTGATTAGATTTTTTTCGGGGGAAAATTCGTTTCTTTCTTCTGTGCAGAGAATAGTATCAGTTTTGTACAGGCTGACATACAGTAAAACTTTAAGTTAATTGCATTATTTTCTTTTTCTTTTCTTTCCTATTTCTTTTCTTTTCATTATTTTCTTTTTGAGGCACTACAGTCCGTATCGAGTCTTGGCATCTTTAATACAACTAAAAGCCATCTGTTGCTAATATCTTCTCAATATTTGCTCGACCTTTCGACTGACCTTGCTCTTATCACCTGTCCATGATAGACCACTTCAGGATTCAATTTCCAGTTATTCGTTCCACGTGGCTAGCCAACAGCAATTGTTGGAGTTTTATTACCATGAAAACTTACGGCTCGTCACATAGCTTGTAGTTTTATCGGATGCGCTTTACATCTTCTTCCGCATACTGGATCGAGGATTTTACTCAATATTCTCCTTTCAAACGTATTTAGGACTATTTCAGACGCCTGAGTCAGTGTCCAGGCTTTACTTTCGTAGTTTATTAATTAATTTCAGACTAAGAAGTACCAAGAAAAATATCTTAGTTGGATTTCCCGTTTGATTTCGTCAACTTCATTCTCATCCTTCGGGAGGTTCGTCTCTAAGTACATGAAGTGGTCTATTTTTTATTTTTTCTTACTGGCTCGTTAATTGGAATACTATTTTTCTCTTCCACGTCTTAAACCGCTTTGATGCTCAGCGTGAAGGGATATTCTTTATTCCAAAATCTGTGTCAGTAGTGTGTATGACACACAAAGTAACTGAAGGTCCCATCGATGCCCGGTCCTTTATTAGATTTTAAGCAGTCCCTGGCCTATCAGACTTAATCTAAGGCTGTGGGGTATGACGAGACATTGCAATCGTATGAACAATGACGATTAATACAGTGTGAGGACATTGCTAAATAATAATTGCTGGAATTAGTTTATCCACCTCTACTTCACCTAGACTAAGTCACTTATGATGCTACCGTCATGAGCCCTACACAAGCAAGAGTGTGTGGTTTGAAGCCTTATTTTAAGTGATTCTTTACTTTGTATGCTTGTCGAGTGTTGCAAACCATAAATTTGTTATTCATGCTATTTGGAATATTGCCAAAATATCCTTGTTTCCTACATTTAGTTATTTGATAAGCTACTCTCCAAGCTAGTGTATCTTAAAGTTTTGGCCTGTAGTGTAAATCGAGGTGAGGACGACAAAGATGCACCGCGCTTTGAGTTCGCCTAGCTCCGAATAGGTATCTGAGGTAATCAGAGGTAGATTGAGTCGTAGAGTCATCCACATTCGTGTTTACATTGATTGTAAATTTATGAATTAAGCTCTCTGGGAGCTTCCACCAATAGACCCGTGCAAGCGTTGTCGTGGGATAGCTTTGGTTTACTCTCCGAAGATCGTCATATTTCTTCTTCTTGGCAGTTGTCATTCGTTTTGTTTGGCTTTTTGTAGGCTGCCTTCTTTTATCCAGCACGGCTTCACGCTCCTCGTCAAATGAATAGTTTTCATCACGCCGGGTTTTGTATCCTACTACCTTTTTGGCTGCTGTGTGGTTGGAAACGTTTTAGTTTTAGAGCAAATGTGGACTCAGCTTTCACCTTGTAAAATTAGCGATAGCATATTTACGCTAGACCTTGCTCTAATTTCAAAAGTAAGTGACGTTTGGCATCAAAATTATGTCTCCAATTGATAGTGGTCGTTAGCTCCACAGTTAGCTTCACGAAAAGATCGTACATCCCAAATACTGGAAGCTCACATCTTTTAAAACAGAATTTGTTTTTCCGAGCCAGCAAGAATATTTACTTTGTGTTTCGTAACCCAGTTTTCACGAAGGTATGATTTGGTAGCAGAACTATAAATATTGTTTCGAGGATGCCTCCTTGGATTTTGACGTGCCTCTTTGGTAATTAACAATGTATGACGCCTCCATTTTCTAAGCTAATATTTGGCTGCCTAACTAGTCAATACCGAAATTGGAACTCCCAGAGATTAAGAAATTCTTTTCCATTTTTCAGACTTTAAAAAAAAACAAAAACAAAAAAAAAATTCCCAGTTGCTGGGACTAATTCATTTTTTAAAGGGAAACAATAAAGAATATATTGGAGCTAAAAATTTGCGAAATTTCTGTGATATGAATTTTTTTCGATTAGCTTTCCAATAGCTTGTTGAAAATTGGCGTCATTACTCTGTCATACCAAAGCTTTAATAGGTTAACTGCGAAGTTAAAATCCCAACTATTCTTAAGGTTTCAAATTTGCGGAAGACAACATTTTCAAGAAATTTTCTTGCTCTGTTACAAAAGCCCAGGCTTGCCCAGGCTTTTTGAACTAACTTTTGAAAAGTATCCCATAACCGACAGTAAAATCAATTTAGATCCCCGTCCTCCAAAATGGTACATGATTATTTAGTTTGATAATTGAAGTTATTATTTGTCGTGTTTCACACCTACTATATAGTACTCTTAAGTACTTGGCAGTAGACCATAAACGAAATGCTTATATTTTTGTCAAGAGCAGATTATAACCATCAAAATTATACACTGAGTTTAAATATAAATAAAAATCAACAATGACGAGAGAAAATGACGAGTGAAAATTGTCGCAATCAGTAGAGAGTGTTATAACAACTCGCGGAAAATTACTTTACTTCACATTTTTCAAATTTTCAGTTTTTTTTTCGAAACATAAAATCGCAAAAGCTTTCAAAAAACAATTCTACGTTTTGAGTATCACTACAACTAATAGCCACCTCACGGCAATAACATGCGAAAGTTTAAATGCTTCCTGCTTGGAAACAAAAGTATGTGCAGTAACCAAAAGTACTCGGAAGTAATCAATATTAGACTTTGCAGTATTTCGTATGCATTTTCCTTTCCTTATCACAGTAAAATTGCATTCATTGTTTCTGATCTCGAAAAGTATTATTAAATATGTTAATCTAAAAGCCATATTTTCATTAAGAAGCTACACGCTGAAAAATCATTGTTCTACCCTTAATATATTTTGCAGCTAATATATTTATATTAAAAACATTTCTTAACATTATTATATTGACCTAGCAATAACATTATATTGCCCGCACATAGCATTCTTAAAATGTTATATATTGACATGCGTGTGGTGAATTTTTCTGTTACAATATTACATTAGTAGGCCAATATTAAATAGTAACATGGCAATAAGTTATATTAACGTCTTACTATAGTATATTGGTATACCAATAATTAATATTAACACGCCGTCGATACGATTTTTCCATAGTCCCAAGAGGTCCCCCATCTAAGTACTAACCGCGCCCAACACTGCTTAACTTCGATGATCGCGGAACATTAGGTTATTCCAGTGTGCTATTGCCGCATAAAATATGAACATCCTAACTAACAATACAAGCAATGTACTTTGTTGTATGACCAACAATTTCACCAACCTTGCTTAATACATTTATATTAGCATAGTAATATATTTATGTTAAGATGTTAAAACATTTATATTTACAGATGTTCTGAATATAAAAAGTTAACAGCTTAATATGTAATGTTAAACTGCAGATATAATATTGTAACTTCCTAACATACAATATTGAGCTGTTAAAATTATGTATTAGGGACAATGCTGTTACTATAACAATATTAAGATGCTAATATATTGATTTCGGTCATTTCTCAGCGTGTAGATATATTCAAGCTTCTTAACAAATATCGACTTTTCAAGGGTAATTTGCCCTCTTTCTCAATGTTTAGCACTCATTATTGGGATTTCTTCCACTTTTGCCATCTCTAACAAAAGTCCCATTATTGAGATATCACTAAGCTAACCCGGAATAGTTAGATTGATGTCTGTATGGTACGTATCAGATAAGGTTTTACTTTTTGATCACCGCTTCTCAGTGCGCTCTTCAGCTACGAATCTGGTGGCGAGAAACAACCCACGAAACACTGATTGGACTAATTTTAATGGACTTATTGAAGATAAAGTTTGCTTTCCTGGTACGACAAAGTTCTCCAAGTTAATAAAACCACAGTTGAGCACTTTGAGCTAAGTAGCCATGAAGAGCCTTATCTAATCAAATGCAGCGAAACGGTTCCTTGTTGAAACCGAGAACTTCAGAAATTCAGGAAAGATAAAAATTCATCAACGTCTTTGTAGCAGCAAGACAGAGGATGACTAGATTGCCTCCAAAATTTCACACAGAATTTATAAGCATATGATGAGGACCTCCAAAAGTGAAACATTCAAATCATTTTGACTTCGAGATGGTATTAGTTCCTAGAAATGATTGTGATCACCAAGCTCAAAATGAATCTTCTACAGGCTCTACTTGAGAATCTCTTTTTTAAGGCACTCTCGTGATACACGCATAAGGTTTCTTTACCTCTGACCAAACATCTTCCTTTGGAAAATTCAAACCACCGAAGGTGGATGGCATGTATCCGGCTATAGTAGGGGATGGAAATATCCATCTGGAGAAAACTTACGGAAAGACTTTCGGGCATGCTAAGCTTTGGGATGTTTTCTATTACTTTGACGATTAATTAAGATAATTTTTTACTTAAACCTGAGAGATAGACAGCCAGGAAGTTTAGACAGATCATCCTTACATCGTTTATGCGGAAATGTTTGAATAGCTATGGTGAAAATATATACCACACAGGTGTTGCACAGGATGGTGTTAACCTACCTTACGTAGAAAACTCTGTGAACATTTCCTTTGATATTTGCGACTGCCCAGTGCATGCGTGTGTCATGTAAAAATACTTTGGTTGGCATGATCCGCTTATGTAGAGGCTGACATCTTACTTCGTATCATTGATGTCGAACTTGTCCTTCATAGAACCATAAAAGTTTCGATTAGGAAAGGAAGTTTTGGCTAATGACTGCAATGGGTCTTTTGGCTTAAATTGCTAAGAGGTGCCAATCACACATAAGTCTAAATCTCACGTAACTTTTACCTCTTATGTATACTCTCTAGTTCAAATGCTTTTATTTAATTACCTTTTTTGATTTCAAAACTTCATCACATTCTTATTTGCTTTATTTTATTAATTAATTTCACTTTATGTATTGTTTTTATTATCAACAAAATAACGAGAGGCTCAAATCAGCCTGAAAAATGGCGAAGCAGAGTTGCTCTGAACGATGTTTGATCATCTGTTCATCGGGTTTTCCAACTTTGTTTTGGATCTCGTACGGTTGTAGTTTTTGTTGAAGCTATATTCTCCTGATCACATTAATTTTGACCCATGTTACGTTATGATCCTTCCCCAGGTTATGCTTTGACTGAAGTAGTGTTTTTTTTTTCTTTGCTGAACCCGCTTGTTACGTGTGCTCAATTTCACACCAACCAACCGCTCTACTTGGTGATGTATATGTTTTTTCATTCACACTCTCTTTATTTTGGCGGACCTAGCTTCAAACCTAATTTGTTGGTCCTATTTATAAGACTGTCATTATTATCTTAGTACTCAAAAACTTGCAAAACTTTGTCAATTAACAAAAAAACGATTGGAACTGTACTGAATGTTTCTTGATCTTCTTGCCTGAACAGCGTCTCCAACTTTTCTTGCCACATTTTGCCCTTTAAATTTAAGGATTTTTTTTTAAATGTATCTTTTCTTGCTGCATTTTAGTTTCAAATAAATATTTTTTCCTTGCTGTATTTTCAATATATTCGATGTCCGAACAGAAACTGTTCCGGTTCATAGCCACCGTTAGAATCCGGTGAATCATTGAATTACAGGATGCTATTTCATGGAAATACCAAAAGAAGTGCGTCGGCTTTCGGCAGATATTAAACTTAACAAGACCATTTTTTTCTAATGATCATTGATTCCAAAAATAATATAATTTTGTTGCTTTCATCTTTCATTGAAAATTAGATCTTTTTTTGTGCTTTCTTAAGCTTCTCTAAAGTATCTTCTAAAACATATTTAAAGTATTTATCTTCTAAAACATCTAAGTGTCAGTACATCTCATCTACAGCTGGGGAAACGAACCTTTTTCTTGAAATTTACTTTCCAGTTATGAGTGGTAATAAATGATTTCCGATTATGACACTTTTAGTAGACTTGAAGCACAAGTTAAATAATGTGGAAATTAATTCCAGTTTAGGAGTTGAAGCTGGTAGAGAGCTTTATTCACAAGGCTACAATCAATGTGAATACGACTATGAACTGATTAGTTTCGCGACTCACTTGACTCCTGATTTAATTCAGAAACCTATTCAGAGCTAAGTAAAGTCAAAGCTTGGTGCGCAGTCCCTCGTCAGAAAACTAATTCGAACTAAATACCCCACACGCTAGATCTCTGTGCTTTAACCACTTGACTATACGAGCATCTCAACCAAAATGTAGTAGACCCATTTTGTCAGTTTAATCGATTTTAATAAAAAAAATATATTAAACAGGGCAGATTATTCTCAAACAATCGATGTCAAAGTCGAAGAAATTGAAATATATCTAGCTTCGAAAGGAAAAATTGGTCTTCAAATTAAAAATTTTAGTTTGTCGGAAAAATATTTCCGTTTTTCAAGCATATTGCCATATAGCATATTATCACTATTGTTATTATTTTCAGCAAAAAGCAGAAAAAATAAACAATACATTATTTCAGACTTTCGTTTTTTTTCCAATTTTCGTTCTCTGTTTCAAACATCTTAATTTTTAGAAACGTTTCCGTTTATTTAAACTCAATATCAAATCTAACTTAATTAGAATTGAATTTTCTATTATTTACATTTCACTTGAGACAATTTTTGCTTTTAACGGGCTTTGTTCTTCATTTTAATTTCTATTTCCTTCTACAAAGTGTTTTAAGTTTGATATGATTGTAATCAGATTCATTTACACAATAATTTGGTAGAAACTTTTGTTTGCTGCAAAGTACAGAAACAGCTAAAAGATATTAATTTTTTTCGCCTGAGTTACCGACAGAGGACAGATCTAGCGGTTTATTGCCTTCTTATGATTTTTTGCGCTTCAACTCATGTTATTCAATTCATTTCGGAATCGTATAGTAACAGGACTCATTCTTTAATGACCTCACCATCTTTAGATTATATTTTCTTACTAACTTATAATGTATCTAACAAATCTAGACAGATAATTAATTGAACTCAAGCAAGTTTGATGTGCATTTCAAATTCGAAAAAAAAATAATTCTCACTTCGACTAAAGTAACACGCCTATTTCCAGTTCTTTTCGTAGCAAATTAAAAATTCGAAGACGTTTCAGGTTTAACTACACACTTTCTTCGAATGCTAATTATTCTTCGGCTATGAAATATTTCCTACGTAACAAAAAACTTAAAAAGAAAACTCTTGTGCATAATCAAATAAAAAATACTAATCACAGTCAGAAGAAATTATCGGTCTATCTTGGTTCGTCCAAAACAGATTATGCTACTTTAAAATCTGATTATCATTTTCAGGTATCCGCCCTTCATTGTTCCGCAACTACTACATGATGACCCGGTTTTCGATATAATCTGGTTTCACCTTACACTTTGTACGACAGGGTTTAAAATTTGACTTTCCATGAAAATATGCAATGTTTAATGCATTGGAGTGAGTTTAGATAACTTAAGTATAAACAAGATTTTCGACAAAAAGTACGAAATATTCTGCTTTGCCTTGCTTTTATGGCTCTTGATTATGGTCTTCAAGCTATGATTCGCTAAAATTTATAATCATTTTTTGTACTTACACATCTACTATAAATATAGTAGATATTTCAACCCGTTTTGAAAACCGCATGATAGCCAGAGTCTAGTGCACTCATCATATAAACTGTAACGCAATCTGGCACACCCATTTGATCTTGCAACTGACCAGCTATTACGCTTCGTCTAATATGTTTGAGTTTTCCTGTTTATAATCATCAGCTATAATTTTTCATTCATTGTCGATTGCTACTCTTACTCCATCAAATATACACATGACCGTAACAGTTCATATTCCTTGGTGTAATCTGTTATTTATTTTCAGTTGCACTGCCGACTATGTAACACGAATGTAGCTAGTTAGACTAGTTTCGTTATGTATGGATGCAATTTATTGATTACGTGTGCGAAGTTAATTCACTGGTGGCTGTGATAGAATACCTCTGTATATTTATGTAGCTAATTTAGCAAATCACATTTGTAACAGCTGTTATATTATTATGAGCTTTCCAATTACTTTTTATTTATCATATTCATAATCTGCTGTAGAAAGTTCAAAAGTGGATTAAATTACGATTACTCAACTATTTATTTTATACATTGCCTCATTTACTGGTTGATTAAGATGATGTAAATTTATGAAAAGCAAAACTTGCATTATATATATTTTTTACTTTCAATCAGCTTGGCCATTGTATTCAATTGGACTCAATTTGCCATTCTGGTATTATTGTGGAAAAAATCCTTTGAAAAACCTTTTCCAAGCAACAAACAATAATTTCAAATGCTCTTGATTTTTCAAGTTTCCACAACGAATTATTGTATCGGCCTAAAACTGTCAAGACAGATTTTTATTTGTGATTGTTCAGGATCTAGCTCTTTGACAACTTTTAGGAGATCGTGTCTGTCAACTTTTGTCTCTGTGGCAATTCTCATTATTTATATTAGAAAAACTGTTATGAAAGAATGGTACCAAAAAAGCTTACTTCTGACAAGCAAACTTCAATTAAACCTAATTATTATTATTTTTATTCCAAATGATTTTCATATAAGTATGTAATTTGAAGCATCTGTTGGTGCAATATTTACGAAAATGTCTGTGCAAAGCAAAAGCAAAATATATACCAAATCTGTTTCACGTTAAGTTAAACCCACCCTGTGAATTTCGTTTCGATTGAATCACTGCGCTGATAGTTATAGGGGGTGAATAGAATTTTAGGGCTACCACCCTCAAAATTTCTCAAATTTTAAAAACGTGAATATTTTATGTTAACTTTCATTGCAGGATCATTCCTATTCGCAAATCTAATGACATAATCGCTTAGTAAAGAAATTCCAAAAAATTACAAAAACGATCATAGCTAGCAGCCCTTGCATGATTTTTTTACGAAATTCCTACGACATTTGGACTACAATGAGGTCCATTTGCTGTATGAACCTTGTTTTGATTTCATGACTGGACCGGCAGTTATAGAGAAAAAAGCTTTGTATTGCTGAGCAAATTTGCAAGATTTAGGAGACAAAAACCACCATGGCTAGCAACTCTATTCTAATTTTCCAACCAAATTTTCACCAAGTGTTGTCTAAAGTAAGGTCCAAATATTGTGTAAAATGTGATTGTTGAATCGGAAGTTATAGGCCAAAAAGCAGTTTTCTTCCTGTTATTTTTGAAGATGGTACCACTGCCACAGTCTTGCTTGCATTTCAAAATCACTTCTATCAGACTTGGTCCTAGTTAATACCAATATGTCCGATGTCCGAGCTGGTCGTCAGTTCTCGTGGACATAAGTTTCTAGCGCTGAAAATAGAGGTTATTTGGTGATGGGCTACCGTTCTTGTGCTAATCGGATTTTGGAAAATTTCAATTTGACATGATGGACAAAGGTTGAAATTTATCAATGATTTGAAGTTTTTGTCAAAAAGCAAAAATATTTCAGAAGGGTCGATGATTTTTGAAAGATTTTTTTTCAGGAGCCTGTAATAGCTAGAGAGTTACCCGTACTGACTTGAAAGTTGATGTGTGTTAAGTCTTTGTCCACGTCAATATGCTCTGCAATTTTGACGATGCTCTTGCCTACTTTTAGGCACTCAGCACCCACACACGGTTCATTATTTCCAATACTTTATCATAGACAAGCTTAGAACACAATAAGTTTTCAAGCCCAATACTTTTTTAACAAAAAATTACACTGCTTGGAAATATATGAGCACCTGAAAATTCGCTAAAATGCCCGCTGCCGCCAAAGGGTTTAAAATATCTTAATTCTGGACCTACACACTATACACATCTATGTCCTCCGAAAATTTCAGCTCAATCGTAGCGGTCACTCCAGAGACTATCTCCCTTAATCATTTTGCTGATATCTATATATGTGTATATATATATGTATATATATATATATATATATATATATATATATATATATATATATATATATATATATATATATATATATATATATATATATATATATATATATATATATATATATATATCATGAATGCGCTATAGTAGTGAATTTTCGAGATTTCTTACCGTTGATGGATAGGAGATAAAAAAATGTGATGCTCAAATTTCGCATTTAAACACTGATCGTTATTCAACTATTTATTTTTGCTCAAATATACTCACTAAGAAGCAATATTTCCCGTGTTTTGTTTCCTTCTTCATTAGAAAAGTGGTTTATTCTAATGTCCCCCGCCAACTAGTCCTCTCTGCTGATCCGGTTCTTTTCGATTCATCACCATCAATATCTCATTGTATGTTATTTGCTCGAGTAAGTTTTCACTAAACATCGCCTTCTTTGATAACTATAGGTTTCACTTAATTCAAATTAGTTATTGGATGTATTTTTGTTGCCACCTATCAGCCGCATGATTAAATTTTCCAAAGGAAGCAGGCTCGAAAGTAGCCCATTTATAATACCCCTACCAAATACACTGAAAAAATGCATAGCGCAGCATTTATGATCTCGTACTCCGAACTATAAAATAAAGCTCCTAGTGGAATAATATCACAATCTAGCACAAGTGCAGCAAAACTTTTATCCCTATGCAGCAAAGCAAAACATTCATGGTTGCATGCGCTATGTACGTAGGGCTCAGAGCTATAAAATATAGTAAAAGGTGAAACTTCCATTTAACATAGTCTTTTCTATTATGCGTTTAGTCTTAACTCATATGTAACATAGCTCCAACTAATGTGAACACAATCTCGGCACACTTAACTAGACTAAGTACCAATTGTTTAGTATAGTAAATAGAGCGTTGGCTTTTAATAAGCGCGTGTAGTATAGTCAATAGAGCGTTGGCTTTAAAAGAACAGAATCACGGGCTTGAATCCAGATTCATACATTTGCGACCATTTAAAAATTAAGAAATAAAACTTCAGTGATATAGGTAGGATTTTTTATTTCTTACAATAGCCAAAATAATGACATTGTCTAAAAAGGGCACACTTTTGCTTTTACTTTACTTATTCTCAGGGCTACAATGTAGAGCTATATGACATGACTTTGAGGGCTATAGTATGTGGCTTTATAGCCTATAATACATACATAATACTCATATGAATATTTTGTCATTTTTTTATAGTATCAGACGCTATGTTTTATCAAAATATCAGAATCAACAATGTTTATAGCGCCAAAAACATATAAATTATGAACTCTGGCTTTATTTTTTTCCACCTTAGTGTTGATAAAAAATTTTCTGATGACAGATCAAGCACCATTTATAATGCCATTTTAACTGTAAATTTTACACTAATAAGCCAGGAAATCTAGACGAAAAAATCGCCAATCTGTCAGATAAACCGAAGTGAAGATTTTCCAACGGAAATATTATTATAATGAGATGAAGAAAATAATCTGGAAAGTCCGTTACGAAGTCGTATGCGCAACAGAAGTTACTAAAAGTCAAAGATCACAAAAATTAGTTATTGTAGAATATCCTGTTAACTTTTGATTTTCCGTGAATTTATGTGCATCAAAATCGCTTAGCATAAAATTCTACAAAAACTTCTGCCCAAATAATGAATTCATGTACAATAAATAGTTTTTGGAATCAAAAACTGAGAAATTTTTGAGCAAGACGGAAATTCTCTATCGTTTGCATGTAGTGGTATATACGGGATATACGATGCAATCAATCGTAGAAAGCCTACATTTCATAATTTATGGGTAGTGTTGAAGTGGAGTTTTATGCGCAATACGTGCAGTAACGTATTCCATAGAAATCTGATGGGTCCATGTGTCCCTGAAAATATTTGACGGCGCATCTTGTGAACAGGCGCGTTCTCGTGAAGAGGGAGGTCACTTTTGGTTAGTTTTCATCTTCTTTTTTTATGACTTCTCTTTACTACTCTAGAATTGAAGCGAGGAGTCTCTCAGCTATTGAAATGCCATTGTTTTTGCAAACCAATCGGTAGAATCCCGTCTGAGTCCCAAAAAAATTAAATTATCGCCATGGACTTTCCAGTAGACTATGACATCTTGTCACCACAAAAAGTTTTCTTTTGACTCAAGTTCAAAATGAAATTAAGTATCGTCTCCAGTAACGATTTGACTCAATATTCAGTCATTATCTGCACTACAGAGGTCAAAATGGCACGACAGCACTCCGCGCACGGATGTTTCTCAGGTGGCATGAGCATTCTTGGAACTTGCCGTTCGCTGACTTTAGTCACGCCAAGGTGATCGTGAAAAATATTTAAAATGGTTGTATCTGGTACTGCAATCATTTCTGCGAGCTGTTTTGTTCTTTAGTCTAGCGTTTTCCAATATCACTTTTTCGACCCTTTGAACAATTTCCGGAGCGGTCACTTTGATTGGCTGTCCTGGTCGTGGGTTGTTTTTAAGTGAGTCCGTTTCTAGTTGAAAAAGACTGTTTCACTATGTCATTTTTTTATCTGGATAAGAGCCCCTGTAAATGGATGCCAACTCTTCTATTATGGTTTGAACCTACTTTTTTTGTTTGGTGAGGATCTTTACAGTAGCGTGGTACTTGATTTTCTCTAAATTTTACACTTCTTTGCAAGCTAAGCACGTATCAAGCACTTAAACGATAGTTTTAAAATTAATGGTTCAATTGAAATAAAACTTTCTATATATATATTTATAATGAGCCTTAAACTCATTATGTTTCATTAAACTAGCCTCATCACCTACCTGCTTATTTCGCGAACTTAATGACCCAACTTAGTATATCATCACAGTATATTTTTCACTCCGTGGAATCTTTAGAAATATCCTTGAAATATCTTTCTTATATTCTAATTTGAAATTTATGTTACTTTGGAGAGCACTGACGTAATTTACACGTTTCCACTGACTCAAAATTATCCATCCTTATCCTTCATTTGCATATCTCCTATCATGTAACAAGGCATTCTATCTATTTTGAACTAAGTGGTGTAGACGGTAGTAGTAATAACTTTACTGTGCTTATCTTTTGAGATTGTAATGTACTTATATGAGCTTATCTTATTTCTTAATAATTTACCTTACCTTAAAAGGAACATGATGTATCGTCAAATATTTTCAGGCACACATGAACCCATGGCATTTCTATGGAATGCATTACTATGTTTATTACGGAAAAACTTTACTGTAACGATACCTAAGAAAGAAAAAAATTGTGGATTTTGGTGCATTTCATGGAGTTTCTATGCTTGATTGCATCGTATAGTCTGTATTCACCACCATATGCAAGAGATAAGGGATTATGCGCCCGGCTCCAAAATTCCTCAGCAACATATCCCAAAAACTACTTATTGTATATGAATTTAATATATGAAGCTTTTGTGCAGATTTATGCTGAGCGAATTTGATGTGAACATAAATTCACGGAAAATCAATAGTTAACAACATATTTAAGAAAAACTTATTTCAGTGGCCTTTGACCTTTAATTACTTTTGTTGCGCACATGAGTTCGTAATAGACTTTCCACCTCCGACTATAAACATATTTCCCTTGAGAAATTTCCACTTTGATTTATTTGACAGGGAAAGTTTACAATTCATGGTATGTAGTAGTCATCCTTAGAATCAAATGAAAAACTTAGGCGAGTAACCCGATATAACTGATCAGATGTGCAAGCATAAGTTTATATCACTACCAGAATTTCATTTCGAAATGCATTTCTCTAATCACTGCGAATAAAAAATTATAAGATAAACTTTTCGACGCTCGTTAATATAGTGATGTGCAGATTCCAGTTAAAGCTTAGTACAAAATTTCACGTGAAAATGTTTTGGCGAAAATTTAGAGTTGTTCTCACTTCTAAGCATGAAAAATTGCTTGGAAGTTGCATTCGTTTTGAAAATACAGATGGCATTAACATATGTGTCCAATCATTTTACGTCAATTTAGTATGTGCAAGTCTTTTTTTTCTTCTACAAAGTGACATTTGGTGTTTGACTTTAAAAATTGAGCTGTGCAAATATCTTTTCAACAAACAAATCGATTGAAATTTGAAATTATTGACATTTTATCCGTCAGAAATGAGTAGTGTCTCCGTTTTTCTTCATTGTCAAAATTTTCGCTCAAAAAAATAACCAGATAATGGAGACGTGTCAAAATTTAGCTTACCAGTCCCAAGGTAAAAAAAAACTGAAGCGCACAAAAGCTACTGAAAAGGTTTATTTTGAGTATAGTTTAAATTTTTCTTAATCAATTTCAAATACTCACAACCGTATCATCACACTAAATGTATAGCATATGAAAATTTATTGACAGCATTTTTTACTTCAAAAGTAGTCAAACTTTTGATAGCGTTAGTTCCACAAGAAGCTACTGGAACCAAAAGAGCTACCGCCAATGAAAGCTTCAATGTAAATATAAGAAATTCAAAGAAATGCTGCTTGCTTCTATTAAAATAATGGCAAAATGACTGGCGCTAGCAGCCCATCGCCAGCACTTTCAGACCAATTAACTCTGTAAATTTTATTTCGAAGCTATGACTGGATCAAACTTATAGGCATAAAAGAGTTTGAGGGCTGCACCCGATATGTTTAGAAATTTAATATGATGTGCACTTTTGATTTTGTGAGCAGCTGTTCTTAAAAAAAAATTATAAAATAGGCAGCAGTCTTTTGAGTCGATACGTCTGCAGCAACGGTTTATAATAATATGCTCTGGCAGATGTATCGCTTGCGATGTATAGTGATACTTGCACGACATCTGATCAGTCAAATCGGGTTACTTGCTTAAGTTTTTCATTGGATTTTATTTTAAGGCTGGCTGCTAATGTAAAATTTATAGTTACAATGTTCTAAATGGCGTCAATTGTAAGATTCTTTGATTTTTTTACGTTATTGATTTGCATAATACTTAACAATCTTTTATTTGAAATATTTCCTGGTATTAATTTTTCAAAGTGGAGAAATTATAATGCTCACTACACGTTACATCAACTTGATTAGAATGTTTATTATAAACGTTTGCTATAAAGGTTTCTTTTAAAAAACAATTAACTCACTCAATGTTCAGAGAAATAAAATCAAGTCAACTCATCAAAAATCAGGTTTATTTTGATCACGCGCTCACGTCAACTTTTGTGCGGACACAACTAAATAGATATTAGTAATTTGAACTGAAATTGTGTTTAAAAGACCTTTGGTTTTATATGAGTCCATGATGATGTCTGATAAATTTAGTATCAAATTCTTACTTAAGTCCCAACTTGCCGTAGAATTTTTGTCAACTTTTGTTTTCAACCTTTAACTAATTTTGTTTTGAAGGGCATTGCTTTCATGGCTTTCTTACGATTAAGATTACCTCGAATATATTTTTGATCTTTCCAATTTTGAAGCTTTTATGCAAATGACAGGAAAATAAAATGTTTCGGTAATTACTTATTAACGTGAATTCAGCTAAAAATAAGGAAAATAACTACCGAAATTGAAATTTTTTGCAGCGCTGTCCTGAAAATATTTTTTGATGAACATTATATCAAAGTATAATTAATCAATTCTTTTGAAACAAAACAAGAGACTTCAAAAAACCTAACAAATTAGTTTCTGATATATCGGTTGCATTAGTGACAATATTAGCTCACAGGAATTTGATCATCTGTTTTTTTTTTATACCCTTTTTCCCTCAAACAATGTAACTGCTCATTCAAACAAAAAATTCCTCAATATTCATTTCTTATAGGAAATTAGAAATCTGCGGAAAAAAAGAAATTGCAATTGAAGCCATAAAACAGAAAATGAAAACAGTACCAATCTCAACCGCTAAAATTTCGTGAGTACTACATCATTATGCTTAATGTATTCAAACAAAAATGATGTCATTTTTGGACAATTAACATAAAATAAATTTAAAAAAAATTGTTTTAAAATCATGGGTTCTTGAAAAGATTTCACAGTGTAAAGATATCTCTAATATGGTGTGCTTTGTCTGCTCTGAATAAATTAATTCAAAAATTTATTTAAGTATTGATTTTAGAGGACCGTCATTTTATGTTACCATAAAGCTTCAATTAGTATTTGTTCCTATTGTTTTATACCCTGCTTCTGTGAAAAACTTTCACATATTTCCATTTTGTGCAAATATATCGTTTCTAGAAAGACACTAAACATCGTAAACAATATACTTCTTTCCACTAGTTTCCTATTGCTTTATTGCAATTACATTCCGTATTTTTTGTGGTTCTCAAATTTTATGTATTTTAACCAGCCATCTTCGTGCACACATATCAAATTCTTAAAAAAAAATCATTTTGGACACATTGGCATTCCTTCTATATTTCATTTTGAAGCTATCTGTAATCATTTAAATATCGTAACACCACAATTGCAATTTGTATCTTTAAACATGTTTTTCTCCTATTTTACCTACATATCTACCAATTTTCTTCACGTTGATTCTTATATTCTATAGTGTTGTGCTCCACGACCCATAATAGGTATCGGGCTTACTTTGTGAAAATGGTTTTGAATGTTCTCCGTAAATCAGATTATCTGCTCCGGGAATCAAATTATCTGTCATAATCAGCTCTTTGCAATGATGTTTTTAACTTGCTAATAAAAGACACAATTCAAAAAATTTATAAATTTTCAACGCCATCTTTAAAGCTTAAACTCTTTTACATAATATTTCCTGTTTTTTTTTTTTTTGAGTTTATTGTCTTGCATATGAAACATCACTAAATCACAAATGCTAACAACTCATTTATTCTTTGTATCGTTAAAATTTTTTCATGCTATTAGCTTTTAATATATACCTGCATTTTTATATATTTTACTATGTAAAAGCCTTTACTTACAAAAAAGTGCCTGAATTTGCAACTGTACTTACAAATAAAGAACAGAGTTTTGATTTCGAACACACTAAAACGTTAAAAAAAATAGTGCTATTTAATGTAGCTGAAAATGTAAAGTAATGGATTTCTCACAAAAAAATAATTTGCTTTACATTTGTATAGAATACAATAAATTTAGTCCACTGCCAATAATACTAAGTCCAACTTCGAGATTTCTTCAAGCAAAATAGGTAAAGCAAATATTTTATCACAAAGAAACTTTAAATACATATGGCTTGGTAGACAGCTCAGAAACAAAAATTTCAAAAAACGTTAAAGGCAATTTTTAAATTTTTTAAATACATACTCTAATGGAGTGGGTGCAACGTATGGTGAACTTTAAATTGAATCCGCTCCGAAAGATAAATAACAGGAAATATTTGAAACAAAAGATTTTTAAACATCACGCAAATCAGAAACATCAGCAAATCACAGTAACTTGCAACCGATATCATCTTAAACTTCAAAATAGAAACCGCAATGCCGATTTCACAATAAATTTTACATTAACAATCAGCTCTAGAATAAAATAAAATGAAAAACTTAAGCGAGTAACCCGAGCTAATAGGTCAGATTTCGTGCAAGTATCAGTATGTATCGCATGCGATAGCTGTGCAGAAGCTTCGAGCATATACCGTTGTTGCACGCGTATCTACTCAAAAAGCTGCTACTTATTTTTTTCAAACAGTTACTCACAAAACCCAAAAAGCACATCAATTTGATGGAATAAAAAGTTTCTCGCTTAAGTCTTTCGTCTCAGAATGAAAAAGCTTAACAGAGCGCAATGAAGATTTTGTATCTGGTTGCGATTTATCTGTGGATTGCATGTTTGCAGGCAGCAGAAGCTTTTAATAAAGCAAAAGTTTTGTGTTTTTAACTGCTCGACAGTTGCTTTGTGCCGCAGACAATATTGAAAGTACGTAACCTATTATCGTATTGTATATCATATGAAATATCTAAAATTCATTTTATCAAAAACTCAAGACAATTGAAAGTATGCAGAATGAATGTAAATATTCCATTAAGGGATGCCCTGAAGAAAAAATTGCAGCTAGAAATTTGAAATTTTACACTAACACTACCAGATTTTTTTTCGTTATTTACGTCATGCTTGTATGTATAATTATCAAAGTATTCTTTCGTCTTCCTGCTCATGACTATGATAAATTCTGTTTGATGGTGATTTTTCTCTCATTTTTTGTCAAACTACAATGGGCTATCATAGTCAACAATGATGAGATGAAGAATAAATATCAGGTGCATTAAAAAGAAATCCATTTTTTTTTTCAAATATATGGCTGTAGTAATCTGTATATCGCGCTGTATAAGTCCGATCGGGTTACATTAGACGGCGTTGAAAAGATGACATTTTGTAATAAAATTTTTTGTTACAGTTTTGTGATTGACTCACTCAGTTTTGTTTGAGTTTTGTTTCATCAAAGATGGACGCCTGAAAAGAGAAAATCCGCCATATTTTACAGTTTTTCTTCGACAAACACAAAAACGCAAGCCAGGAGCTTGAAAATTGATACTAAAACAGCCAGTTACGCACAATTTCGATTTCGTTGATTCTATTCCGGAAATTTCAATGTCAAAGGTCCATCACGCTCTGGAAGGCCAACTGTCGAAAGTGTCGATAAAATCATTTAAACCATCGACTCCGACCATCATGTAAGCACTGTTTAGATTGTCCAGAAGCTAAAAGTTGTACACAAAACCGTTCAAAACCATTTGAACAAGGCTGAGTACTTTTACATAGAACAAAAAATAACGCCAAAAGAACCTCATAGACCGAATTTCCATCAACAAATCGCTGCTGAATCGCAACAAAATCAACTCATTTTTGAAGCGGATGGTGGCTGGTGATGAAAAATGGATCACTTGTGACAACGGTCGTGGTCGAATCGTGGTGAGCTAGCGCAAGCGGTGATCAAGCCAAGATTGACGGCTAGAAAGGTTTTGCTGTGTGTTTGGTGGGAATGGCAGGTAATCATATACTATGAGCTACTCCCCTACGGTGAAACTCTTAATTTGTATCTTTACTGCCAATAATTGGATCGTCTAAAGGAAGCAATCGCCCAAAAGTGGCCAATATAAGAGGAACTGTCTTCCATCAGGACAACGTCAGGCCACATACATCGATAGTAATGCGCCAGAAGCACCAGAAGCTTGATAAGGAGGCTCTTATGCATCAAATTTATAATTCGGACATGGCATTTTTTCCACGCTGGTGAAAAATTTGACTAGAGAGAGGCTTGTGAAAGCCGACTGCCCCAGTTTTTAACCAATAGAAACAAGGGCTTCTATGAATACAATTACTTTCAAAATGGCAGCAAGCTATCAAACAAATGGGTTGAAATTTAATTTGAATCGGAGAATTCATAGTATGCTAAATAAAGCTTTCAATTTCATGCAAAAATAATGGATATCTATTTTACTTCGCCCAATATAATTCATTAGCACATAAATTTGCTACGACGTCCTTCAAAATATATTAGCGCCATTTAAATATATTCAGTGGAAATATAATTCATGTTCGTGAAAAGCTTTTGAATTTTATAAACACCAAACGTTGCCCAAAAACCCATTTCTTCTTCTCTTGGAATTTTTTTTACTTTTGTATCTTTTGATACCAGATTGCTCAAATATTCATGTATCTTTATACATCTACATGTCCATAGAAAAGTATAAAGTGAAGTTATTCCTGGAGTGCGTTATCTGATTGAGCTGCAATTTCCAGAGAATATGGATGTGCAGAAGGTGTAGGTTTATCTTAAAACTAAGTTATTTTCCATTCTTTGGCGGTGGTGGGCATTTGAGTGAATTTCCAACTACCCCTATGTATGGGTAGAAAAATTTTCGGAAAAGTCAAGTATGTGATATGAAAATTGATTTTTTTTTCGTGCTTGATTATGATAATACTTTGAAAATAGTGAACTCTGTGTGACCGCTAGATGCCTAAAAGTAGAGAGAGACTTTTTCAACTAAAAATTTACAGCACGTATTTATGTTTACTAAAGACGACCATTTTAGTTTTGACATTAGATTTAAGCGGGATTCATACAGTAAGTTAGTCTTATGCCAGAAAAACTCGATTACAAAATTACGGTAGGTTTACCAGCTGTAATAATTTTTTGTAATATGTTCACCAAAATATGATACATATAAATTTTCAAGTTGTAGTCACGCTACAATGAACATGAGTAAAATATGTTTTCGTCTCTATATTTTGTGTTGGTGCTATCAAAAACTTGCCAAAACCAGTTGTTTTGCTGTTGTTTTTGCAAAAATATATCAATAAATTTTCATATAATAAACACCTTATAACGAAAACACTCAGCAACTGTTTACATTTTTTAAGTAGTGAATTTTTCGCGGTTGGCAGCCCTCAATATCATTCTGCACCTGTAGCTTAGAAATTAGACTTTCACTCGCTACATATCTATGATCCTTGCGTAAGTGCAACAAATTGATTTAGTGAGCATCTCAACCACAATTAATGTAAAGCAAATCTACACAGTTGTTCTGCTTTGCTTCGAAAATCAGTCTTTCCTGTGGCTTTCATAGATTTTTATCGCTCCACAAAATAAATAACTAGCTTCTGCTTCCATTGATTTAAAGCAAATTAAAATGGTCAAGGTAGACTAATGAAAATGTAATAATTCAGTACTGAATTGCGTAACCATTGTGAATTGAACTTATTGTTTCAGAAAAGTTAGTGTGGGCAGATAAAACAAAACAAGTTTTACTTCAGTCAATTCTTTCCATCTACAAGCTAATGAAATTATTAATATTTGCATATACTTTTCACCTTTTCGCGCTTTTAACATTGAGAATGAGAGATAATAAACAATTTTCTATTTTGTCTCGTTTTTCAGAAATTTCGTGGCCAATTCACGACATTTTAATGATCCCAAGATGCATTCGCACGTGGACTCCTACGAAAATGTCCACAACGGCAGCGTAACGCCAAACGAACGGCCTAGTGGCGGTGCTTTGGCACTTCACTATGCTGCTGCACGTGGATGTATTGATTGTGTACGGTTGTTGGTCGAAGCATCAACAGAAATTAGGTAAGTTGTAATCAAAGAAGTATTGTATACATTTTTTTTCTTCTCTTAAACGAAACACTTTAAAATTGTACATGATGCATTGTATTGTAACGGTGATTGAATTTTTAATAAGCAGGTGAAATTTTTTATTGAGCACGATCTGCGGTATATAGTATGTAAGTGAAAACCACAGATGAAGTGATAATTGAAGAAATATAATAGCGTGTCCGATTATTATAAGTAATTTAATTTTCAAAATGGAGGCGCTTGATGCTTATGTCTATTTGATATTGCGTTGGCAGTGCATCGCATTGAAGTGAATAAAATATAGATAATGGAATGCCACAATGTGTGCATTCCTTCATATTTTCATAATTTTTTTTTTGAAAATCTCTTAAATATTTAATGAAAGTATATAATTTAGATACTCAATGTTTCCGCATTTTTTACCTCATTCATCCATGCACTGTATGCATTTTTGTTATTTTTTGTTATTTGCAGTGACATAAGAGTGCTGATAATTTACTTGTCATAAGATGATTAAATACATAACAAAATAATCATACTAATGCACCGTGTTCGTACATATTTCAACGGCTATTGTAGATTAGTGTTTGCCGATAAACCCGAATTATCATTGTATAAAACAGATGAAGACATGTTTCACTGACATGATCACTACCATAACTAATACGATTTTAAGAAGATTTATTTCTGTTAAGTTGCTCGTAATGAGCAGATTACTTCAACTAAGCTGCATTGAACATCTGCAGATTTTTTTTTCAACCCTAAATTGATTGTATGAAGAAAAAAATATAGTGCTAGTGTTTCTGAAAAAGTTTATTCGACTTATAATCACGTAATCAATAATATTTTGACAAGAAAGTTCACTTATAAATGAAATTAGTGCATTTGATTTTAGATTCAGTTAGTATTTTATTCCAAATTATGAGTTTACACAACCTCATGTAGGAGAACCGTTTTTGAACTAAAATAAAAAAAAATATATTCTATTGTTATATCTATTTAGATTTGATATATATTTGGGGATTCATAGAACGTAAGAACAATTTATTTACATAAAGTATGTTTTATTAAAGGTACTGAATGGTAATCTAAGTAACGTTTAACATGAAACCTACTATAATTTCAACATGATTTTTCGTAGTAGTTATAATATTTTAATTTCAATAATATCTGGTAAACATCATGTTTTATAAGCTCTTCAAGTACAATTGATGACGTTTAAGATGGTTGCTGATATGATTTGCTTTTTGCAAAATCAACGCATGTATTGATCCTTAAGTAACTTCACGGAAAATAAAAAGTCGGTCATTCCGGGAGGTTTAGGGAACCAAATAGTGTCACCAAGCTATACGATTAAGTTTCGTTTAAGTATTCATCGTTTCTCATGAAATGCGTCATGAACTTGTGATATCGGGAAATCAAACAGATAGAGCAAGGCTTTTTTTACGACACGAAGCAAAAACAGTCGGTGCTGATTGCTGCACGTTGTGGAAATGCAACTTAATCAGCACAGGAAGGATAAACATCTTGATGCAGTTTCAGTTTCATAATTTTCCTGGCCTGGAACTCGGGCGACTATCGAGGACAACCTAAAAACCCCGCATGGCATGTGGAAGCGAAAGGATCAAATCTTCGGGAGAGAATCAAATCTTTGCTGCAAGAATGCACATCAAACCACCACAAGCATCACGCATATGCCCCTGCTTTAGACACTGAGAGGCTGTAATCGATAAGCAAAAAGATGTCCCATTCCATGGTTTCAATGTCAGCGAAAGTTGTTGTAAACCTGATGTACAAGGAATGCTAGCTAAACAAATTGGCATACTTCCTTCTTCAGTTCAACTTCTTCCTTCTACAATTCAGGTTAAAGTTTAATATTTCTACCTGGCTAATTAAATACAGTGAGCAAATTTGACTTGACCGTATCCTAACTTTGCAATTAAACTCGCAAGTTACAGTTTAAAAAAGTAAACATATTAAACATTTATTTTTGTGATTTACTTTTATTATTGATAATTTCAGAACTCTCACATATTCAAGTAATATCATTGCTTGAACTAAATAAGAAAGTCAAAACTAAACGATTCTATTCTAAAGCAAAATTGATTTCAACGCAGCCTTACAAACACAGCCTAATCTATTATATATTTTCATTCAAATCTAAAGAAAAAATATCAGGAATTAATATGACCTCCATTTGTATTTACAACGGCAAAAATTCCATATGATATAGATTTTACAAGATTTTGCAAATTTCAAGATCGATTTCTTCCCAACATTGTTTGGTTTCATTTTAGAGGCTTGAAACATTGCGAAATTGTCGCACGTGCTTGTATACTTCCCTAGCTTAGATCTCTCATCGATTTATTATTGGGTTTTAGTCAGAACTGCAAGTGAAGTAACCCAAAAAACTAATATTTCGTTCAATAAACCACTGCTTTCCATGTCCGCAAACGTGGATCGCAGCATTATCTTGATGAAAAATTTAATCCTCGTGTAAGTGTCGCTCCATGAACGGCATTAAAGCTCCTTCTAGCAGTTCCACATAATTTTCTAAACTCATTTTATTAGGTATGAAACAAATTAGTGTCCTGGCATAGAAACTAAAGGCTGCCCAAATCATAAGGCTTCCACTTCCAAAGTTGTGTCTCATCTTGTGGGAATTATTTTGGCGTAAGTCATGCCAATAATAATTGAATCCGTCTGGCCCATCCAGATTAATTTATTTTCATCTGAAAAGATGACGATTCTCAATTTATTCCCTATATCCATATGATTTTTTGCACACTTCAGCCGGTTTCGTTTAAGGCATGGTATGAATGGCGGCTTTTTTTAATGTTTTTTGTACTTCAACTTTATGTGGCTAGTTGATGATAAAATTTGCTGCACTAGACAAAAAGGGAACCATGATCACAATTCAATAACCTTTACAAGTAGGTTATATCGATGGATATAAGTCGGAGATGTTAAAATTTGTCACAAGTGGCGTAAATAGAAATTAATGATTTCCAACTGCAAGTGGTCACACCAGTCAAGTATGCACTGTGAGCTGGTGTCTGATGAGAATCAATGCATACTTTCGAAACCACTTTGTCAGATAAAATTTTCAATATAAATAAATTTTTTTTTCAATTTTAATCATCCCGCAAAAACAATTCCAATCCAACTCCAATTCGCTTACAATCCGACTAGCGTTTAAATGTTTTTTTGCTGCCAGAGCTTATATTTGACCACTTTGTCGAGCAGATATTTGTCTATATTCTTTTTTATTGCAAATTTTTGCCGTAATTCTCACGCACTTTAGAGTAATGTCGTAGTACTTTCTTGGAACGGGAAATTTTTAGAGCAATTTTCCGATTTGAAAGGACTGACCCTTTAAATGCTTCAATTTTTGACCTTTCTTTTCTAGTGAGATACTTTTGCTTCGACATGTTCGTGAATAGTCTTGTTTTACTAAAATTACTCCATAAGATTTATTATACTCTTGGAAGACAATAAAGACTTACTAATTCGTACGCGTAAATACTTTGAATTTCAAAAGAAACTTTGAAATACTCTAAAATTTTCTGTTTGTATATCAACTTCACACTTTGAATCCACCAAAGGCAATATTGGGCAATAATCTCTCATATGAAATTAAGAAAAATTATTAGTAATCTCTCAAATCTAAAATACTGGTAACAACATTTCTAAAAATAACGGGTTTCGTCAGATATTGTTTGTGCTGCCAAATTAATTTCGCAATTTATATACAAACCCCAATTTTCATATACATACTTACCAGTTAAATATTAGGGACTGGAGTTTACGTTACTTAGTGCCTTTTGTTTTGTTCATTTTTTAGGAGCTTGTTGCATATTAAATCATACCGGTCTTCATTGAAAGAATGCATGCTTTTGTCGTTAATTATGTAATAAAATAAGCCAATTTCGCATTTCATAACAATAGCTAAAAACGAAGTAGCAAACTGATCGTAGGGGCTCTAAGATACAAGCTAGGTGAAATATAATAGTTTTCTGGGTTTCATTTTGAAGTTACATTTTCAAGTTAGGTTCATTTTTTTTATATACGGCAATACCACACTGGAATAACCGGTTCTCGTCCGATCACCGAAGTTAAGCAGTGTTGGGCCGGTTAGTACTTAGATAGGGGACCACTTGGGAACACCGCGTGTCGTTGGGACGTAAAAACCGTTGTGCTATCCCTTACACCAACAAACCAGTTGTCTGGGAAGCACTAAAAAAAAAAAAAAAAAAAAAAAAAAAGTTAAAATTATTCAATGGATTCCCAAATTGTAGCTTTGAAATGAAATAATTGTAATGAATAGCTGAACTATAAAACTCTGTCTTTCTTATTGGGTCCAATGCCAAGAATACACTTTTTTCCTTTCTTTCCTATTTTTACTTTAGCCTGTTTGTTCTATATTTACTTTAGCCTGTTTGTTCTAGAGAGAGACTCTCAGCTTTTTATTGAGTTAGAGACGTAAGTAATGCAGATTCCCGTAACATCTGCTGCCGGAGCCGATTGACCTTCAAGTAGGTTACATACATCACCAGGCATTAGTATATAAGTGTATTAATCTTTTTAGCTCGTTTGTCCAGCAAACGCGTTCCACTGTGTCTCGGTTAAGTAAGACTTAGTAGTTTATGCTTGAGAGTTTTTTGGCCATTTTCGTACAAAGCAGATTGCCCTTGTATTTTTTGCTACATTGCGGCTACAGAGTGTTTGATTCATGTTGGATGAGTAAACATAGTCTCATATTTTCGAAAGAATCCCTTTCAGCTGTATCACATAGCGGCTCTCTTTAAAAAACAGCACTTCAGCCACGTAGAGCTAGCAAAGTGGCAAACAATTAACCGTCAAGTGTTGATTAAAGAGTATGGATATATGCTGCTCTACTAAGCATAAAGGTTCTATCTGCATTTTTCTCTCATTTTTGAGCTAACACCGGATTCGAAAACTATAGATTCCATTGCGTAGTTCTACAAAATTTGAAAAACTTATCTTTTCTGAAAGTATGTTAAAATCAATATTGAAAAATGCACTCTCTATATACCTCTAGTTCAAATCAAAACACAAATCAGTGAATATTTGGAAAGTACTAAAATAAAGACAGAACCTTTATGCTTAGTAGGGCACAGTCAATTCAAGCGCATCTTTCTCCTGGGGCATATCATCATTTTTTGTCTCGATTGATGGTTTCAAATCATAAAATTGGCACGAACTCTTGTAGACTTTTGCCTAGCTGAAACGGCCTGGTACGTTCGAGGTAGTAAAACTGCTTCAAACTACAAAATAATAAAAATTGGGTTATTGAAAACAAAAACATCTCTGAATTGCCGGAACTTGAAAGAAGTGAAAAATCACAATTTTTTCATTAAAAACCCCCTCACTTTACTTAAATCTCTGACTAGAAAACTATTTCTTCCAGGTTGCTGCTGTAAGTTGGGTAATCTGTAGAATATTGGAAATCAAATAGAAGTGTTACCGCTACAGTCCCTTCTATTGAGACTACGCATATGAACGCCGCAGCATTTTCTTGGTAGATCAACACTTTTTTTCATTAGATACAAATGAATTTGTTTCAGCCAGAATCAAACCACTCTAAAACTGTTGATAGTATAGATCCGCGATAGTTTTGTCCACTTTCTGGTAGCTGGTGTGATTGATTCCTTCCGCTTTCAAACTATCACGACAACCTTGTAGATGGACAGATCCACCTTTACTCTCTTTGGATTCCATTCAACAGGAGTAGTTCATTATTTCAACTTTATCTATGGCCTGTCACGAATTATTTTATTTCATTCAATAGGCAAACTTTGAGCAGTTTGTTTCAGTAAACAATTTGGCTCAACTTTGCGCTATTGCATTCAAAATAGTGTTATTTTAAGGTCTTTTGTTTGCATGTTGATTTAAATCTGAACTTGAACATGTGCATACAGCAAGTCTTTAGTGAGCGTTTTTTTGTGCAAAAAAAGAAATTTTAACCGTGCTTACAATCAAATCAATTTTCATATATGTATCACGTTTTGAAAATAGCTTAGCGAAAATAAATATCAGCCATTTACTAATGGCTTTTTTTATGGGTTTGAATTTGTTGTATTGTGAGTCTTTCTGTTCTGTATTAGCCGAAGTGTCTCAAAAAAATAATTAAATAAATACAAAATCAACCACAGCATAGCTGTACCACACGAAAAAGGTATCTTAATTCCGTTTAGATTTCATTGGTGTTTTATTAACCTCCCCATTCGTACTTTTACATTTTCTACATACCTATATAAATCGAAACAAAGCTATTTTTTCTAATCACCAGTTAAACTACAATGCACGAAAAGTTCTAATACCATAAAATGATGATAATTGAAGAGAAAGCCGTTTAATAGAAACATAGATAATATCTCATGCTGCATTTCACACGCAATATATTCATAAAACTCTGCATTGTTGAATGCAGTTGAATTCGAACACGACTTTTTTATTTTACGTGCAGTTGGTTGCAGTATGAATTACTCGTGTACATAATTACTTCAATAATTTATTAACTACATACTTGGTAATTTCGCGCGATAGAAGAAACTTGGCGAAAATGAACTTTTGCGCCATATGCCCATTAGAGCGTAATATGGTTTGAGCATATACGGTGCTTGGCTGGTCAGATTTAACAGGCTTTAAATTCATATTACTGTGATTTCTAATGTTCAATAAGCAAGACTGAACAAAATGAACCGGACTTCCGTGAAGTTTCGATAGTATGAAATGTACTAAAAAGTGTTCACAAAGCATTAAAATTGCATGCATTTAGTAAATTATTTCTGATGATGTTTAAAAGTGATTTTCAATGCGCCTGAGAAATATACTTGGTAGATGGCAGAAAAAGAAAGTAAATAAGAAGGTAAAGAAAACTTAACAATCCGTATACTATTAATACAACTTTGTCCTAACTAAATAATTTTAAAGATGCGTGTCTTCGGAATTGGAACTCATGAAATTTTATACAAATAATATATGGCATCATTCAAAGTGATTTCATTTCTATCATCAGATAAAAGAAACTTTAGATCTGGCAAATGATATTGTACATTGCTCATTGGTTGATGATTGGCTATTGAAATTAAACAGATTTACATAAATAATACGCTTTAAAAAAATAAACTACATTGTGCTATGTGAACTTTTGAAATATGCAGAGATAGGTTAGATCATAGCCTTACCTGTGGGTGCAGGCTAGGTTAGGTTAGTGAAGAGGGCTGCCGGGAACGCGGCCAGCATTAGGCCACCAGTTTGGGTCCATTTGCCACCCTCATAGGCAATCACACGCATTCACACTTACAGCCATGGCACTGGCGGGATTCGAACCCGCAAGCCCCGTAGCACGCCACCGTTTGGCCTGATATCTTAACAAGCAGAGCTAGTGGGCCCCCCACCTGTGGGTGTAAGTGCCTCCGCACACGGGTCGACATTCAATCGACTCGACTGCGACTCGAACTCGAAGCGTCATAGGCGTCACACTCGAAGTAGACAATTGCATCCGCACACGGGTCGACATGCAATCGACTCGACTGCGACTCGAACTCGAAACGGGTCGTTTTCTACGCGAAGTTTTGACAAACAAACAATAGTATATATTATTTATTTAGATATTTATTTTACGAAACAAGGCAACATACACAACAAGAAACCATAATATAAATCTAAAATACAATTAATCATAAATATAAAATAAAAATTGTCCGTAAAAAATATTTCAATGCATCACAAATTTTGTAGCAGTTACTCTACTTTATTTTAATTAAATTTAGGCTAATAACGATGGAAGTTAAGCGGGTTCGGATGTGGAATGGGCTTTGGACCAGTTATTTTTGAAGTTTGATTTGGTAATCCCCGAAGAGTAGTGGCTGCTTATAGAATTGAGTATTCCACAGCACCTATTAATGGGCTCATTTTATGATTAGTAGTGTGATGAATGAATTCATTGGGCAGATTTGCAAATCTGGTGCGTCTTGGTCGGTTATTGAAAGTAATTTTACTAGAGAGATCTTCAATAATATTATATACTTGTATGTTATTAGTATATGTCGCTTTGTCACGTGTAACTTATATTCACCCACTATGGATTACTACAAGTAATAATGATCCGACCTTTATTGAATCCGATATGAAGCACTTCCATTAATATTCTGACAAGCATGTCCCAGGGTCCAACTAAATTCAATAGCTATACGCCTCTCTTCCACACTCTAAGTGCAAAATTCCTATCCTCGCAGATGGCACTGCTATATCATCTAAGAATGTCAATACCAATCGAATCATTAGCCATTGGCAGCAACAACTAGTGTTCAATAAAAGCTTCTCCAGTAAGTGGAACTTCATCCTGTTTGTTTCTTTGTTAGGAAACTATATTATAAACACTTCGCTGTTGCTTGAATAAATATATAGATGCTAAAGTAGAATTGTTTTTGCGGGATGATTAAAATTGAAAATTTTATTGAACTTTTTTTTTGACAAAGTGGTTTCGAAAGTATACACTGATTCTCATCAGACACCAGCTCACACAAACTGGATTGTTTTGCGTTTTGCGGAGATGTTAAAATTTGTCACAACTAACGTAAATAAAAATTACTGATTTCCAACTGCAAGTGGTCACATCAGTCAAGTAAGCACTGTAAGCTGGAGTCTGATGAGAATCAGTGCATACGTTCGAAACCATTTTGTACAAAAAACATTTTCTATAAAATTTTCAATTTTAATCATCCCGCAAAAACAATTCCACTTTGATTCTGCTTTCGGCAGCTTATTCCACAAAACGATCGAGTTTCCCGTATCAATTATGCTCTGCTTTATCTATGCTGATTTATAGACAAGAAGGGAACCATGATCACATATCAATAACCTTTATGAGCATATAGGTGCAACTATTTTGTGGCCAACATAATTAAAATAAATATAGGAAAATTTCATGTATAGAACATTACAATATGTAACATTACATTATGCAAACATATAAAAAAATACATACGTGATACGTTATCAGAAACATTAATATTTTTCAAAGAATCAATCATAATAATACATAAAATAAAATAATTAATAATGCATACATTATAAAAAAAAATCAATTTCATAGATTTCGAAAAAAAATATCACGCGTCTTGCTCGACTTTTCCCGTTCCAAACACTTCGAGCGAGACGAGTCGCAGTCGAGTCGCAGTCGCACCGAGTCCGAGTCGAGCACAAGTCGACCCGTGTGCGGGTCTCCATTCATTTACATTGGAAATCGCAAGGAGTTCGAGTTCGAGTCGCAGTCGAGTCGCAGTCGAGCCGATTGAATGTCGACCCGTGTGCGGACGCTCTAAGTAAAACATCAAACCTGAGATGAAGAGCGCTCCGAGTGAAGTCATTCACCAGAGGTGGGCACTATCATATGCGAACACTATCATAGCAAGATGAACTCCTCTTCATTCTCACTTAACAGCAGCATAGTGCCACCTGTGCTCATGGAGGCCTAGGATAGTCTTGTAAATACGCACAATGATTCTGCCCAGGATTTCTCAGTCTCCTCAGCATATTTTTTCCTGATGACTTGTTTGACCGATAATATCAGTGTACAACCACGAAGAGCCAACTCTAGTAGCGAGGTGCCAAACTTGTCAATTCATCTGCCATATAGTTCCCCTGCAAGCTCTTATGTTCAAGTACCGAAAGCATTCGTACTACTGAGTGTCTTGACATTTCCCTAAGAGATGCTTAGCATTATAGTACGTAAATTGTACAAGGACCAGCAAGCAAATTTACACCCACTTGAAAATATGTGCGTTGGCATACATTCAAAATAGTCACCACTTCCGCCTGAAAGGCTTTAGAATGGTCGAGCAGACGAAGGACTAGCCTCAGATTCAGGTGATTCTTACAGTTTCGCGATGCTTACTTATTGTCCTGTTTCGAGCCATTGGTTTACTCATAAATAAGTACATTCTCGTCTTGCAAACTCGAAATACAATAATGTTCATGTTTATGTAGTCAACGTACGCTGGAGCGAGAACTCCCTCAGATAAAATGTGACCATGGCCAAAGTCACTTCTAGTCCATGCTCAAAGCATCCATATTAGCTTTTTGTACGATTATTAGATTGGTTGGCAATCACCGCAAACCTAAACTAAACCTATAACTCTTTTACAGCTAACAAAGTGCACCAAAAGCATTCCGGGTGAATTTCGTCATGTTTTTGTTCCATAGTCAAATCGAGGAATTTTCTTGTAAATGGTAATAGCTTCGTTTTACAAGAGCTCACAGTCAGATCGCATTTCTAGAAAGAATTTCTAAAGGGTTTGTTGCAAATTATGGGATTGGAATGCCTTGGCAGAGCAATTCAGCTAAGCCAAAGTCCAGTCATGAGTCTGTCAAGAGGTTTGGATGGTTAAAACCACCAACAAAGATGCTGGTGTGCCGCTTTGCTAGCTTTCCACGGCTGGGGTTGGTCATGAAACAATGAGAAAGAAATAAGAGGACGCTACGTATTATTCATCAGTCATGAAATAATACTAGTGGAAAAATACAAAAAAAACAACAAAGTGAAAAGGTGCTATTGTCCGTAAAGGACCAAAAGCAGCTCTCAGGCATAGGCAGGCAAGCCAAACCCAGCCGAAAAGTGACAGAGCACTTCTATTAGCGAACGAGATAGCTGAAAAAATCTGAAATTTATAAAAAGTGAGAAAATTTGCCTCAATTCCGGAAGCAGATTGAGCAAAGGCAGACAGCTTCAGGCACCGGATGGTATTGAGATCACGCCGCCCAGTGATTCCGGCCAAAGAAATAGACCTAAAAATAGACCAGCCAGGCCATCGAGAACCTGAAAGGTAAAAAGGCTTACATCTTTCAAATTAACAATTCATTACTTTATTTTTTAAGTAACTTTAGCCATTCTATTACATTTATCAATTATAGAAAATAATTTTTGAAAAGATCATTCGGAAAGTAGTAAAGGAAAAAATTTAAAAGGATTCTAAAAATTTCCTAAAATGTTAGTTTTCTGCACAATCTGTCACTTCTATGATAATGGTTATCTAATCCTCTAATTTCATATTTATTGCAAATCAGATTGTTTCATTTATGTGCAGATACTTTGCAACACTGAAACTCCACACTTCATCCAATGGTGCACTTTCGAGCTTTTCTCTCATGAATTTTGAAATTCTACTCTAACTCACTTTGCACACCGATAGTTGTAAAAAAACATGCAAATTATATAATAAATGCTACTCAACTAGACACTTTACATTTGTTTATGTCTGAGAGAATCTTAAACACCATGTAATTTCATGAGATTCGACAAATAATCTCCTCCATGTCGCAACCCAAAACTGCTTCGAGCACAGTCATTGCCGCATTTTCAAAAACAAGATCTAAAGATACCTTATTTTCGAGAATTTTGTGATTCTTACTGTTAATTAGCCATCAAATCGTTTTCCTCAAGATACACAAACTAAAGGGTGCATCAAAATTTAGCGTCCGAAAATTTCGATGAAATTTCTGAATGCTACAAGTAATTGAATAGATGTCACCCGGAACAATACTATCAACGCTCGGAGATTTGAACGGTTTGAGGGAGCTTGAGATCCTTTAAAGCAGTAAAACGCTGCTGGGCTGCTCTACTTGATACACGGTAAGCAAAAAATGTAAATCCTTAAGGATAGTCAGTGTATTGGTGTTCGGATTAGTCAATCTGCCTTCAGAGCTCTGAATGCATTCTATAGCTTTCGATGTTAAGCTTATGACCTTAAGAAAGTTTTTTGACTAACTGATGCTCTCTTGACTATCGCAGATTGCTCTCCACATTGTAGTCTTCAACGGGCGTACGAAATTCAAAGAAAACTTCAGTTTCGCTTCATGCATTGATCAGCCATCACATCATTTCGCGCTAATAAACCCTCTTCTAAAATTTTTCCGGAGGATGGTGATTTCGGTAATCACGGTAGTTTGCGGTTCCCTTTCTTTTAGGTAGATATCACGCCACCCTGAGTGCAAAAAGAGTTTTAATCACTTGATCCAGATCCTGAGAACAATTGGTATTCCGCAGAGAAATTCCCGGTGAAGATCAGACGAAGGATTGGAACTTCGTTTCATATTTTGTTTTGCTAGTAATAAAGGCTATATGTCTAGCTGCGGGCTTCGACCACCCAAACAAAAGCAAAAAACCAACGAGAGTATCCACCGATCGATTTTCGCTACAACAGCCAAGTTATCTTTGTCACGAATATTATGAAGAACAAGGATTTTAATGATATTCTTATCAAAAACGCAACTCGTATTTTCTCCCGAATGTGGGTGTAATTGGGTTTATTTGTGCAAAGCCCGGAAATTCAGCTTTTCACAACCCATGGTTCTTGAATAAGTATTAATTCCTCCCCTGCCTTAAGTAGGTGGTAAGGTTGCTGCTTTGAAATGGTGGAAGTTCATGTGAACTACCCTCAGCTTTACCAACCAAGTCGAGGTATTTCTTGGATGCCATGGTAACCTCACTTTCGTTGTCTGTTTCCAGAGTCTGAAGGTCTAAATAGCCGCCCAAATCAAAGGTAGATCCGACAAAGACTCCACTAGTCGAGAGGGATTCTGCATCTGATTCTCGTTCAGAAGTACCCCCAGTAAGAGTGACGGTTAGATGATTGCTCTCTAGTCAGAGTTTCCTACTTTGAGTATTTTTTGTCTTATCTGGTAGTTGAGCTCGACACTTGTGTTCACATTGATTGTAAATTTGTGATAAAGCCCTCTACCAGTTTTAACTCCTAGACCCGCACAAGGGTTGTCGTGGGGCTACTTTACTTCTATGACAGTTCACTTTCATATCTTTTTTTTCCAACAAACAATAAACTTACTTTTCATGTAGTTTTTATTCTTATATGCTTTAAGTTTAGTTTTATTTATTCACTAGAGTATTTATCTAGCCGCCAACCTCCCAAATATTAACATAATACTTATATAATTCAAAAAATGTGGGGTTGAATGAATTGGTTCATTAAAACCAGTATCTTTAAAAAGTAAATAACGAAACAGTGATTAAATCAAAATGACAAAGAACAATTTTTACGAGCCTTAACAGACTAAACGACAATATATGTACGTAAAAAGAATATCATGTGGAAATAAATTTAACTTCGGCTTTCTTTAAAGTGACCGCACTCGAATGAAAGCTACTGCAACTAATTCAATTTGTAAAAATATGTAGTTACATCATGAAACCTAACTTTATCGTATTTTCGCAATATCATTGTTATTGTAATGTAACCACAAGGCCACTTGAACCTCAGCTAACGATCTACTAAATCTACTTCAATCTGAAACAATAACATTTCGCCACTGAATGACACTAATGTTCATCACTACTGCTGATGCTTAACCCGTTAACACATAAGTCACAAATTCGAATTACAAGTACAGACATTTGGCGTTTTTGTTTATAGGTTCGGAGTTCGGACAATCTTCCTCCGAATAAAAAGCGGACTTCGTTGGTCGCAAACTCACTGCAAATTATTCGGTTAAAGTTTCGGGGCCAGATCATCTACTCGGCCATTTTCAACTCAGATCAAATATTCAAGGTAAAAAATGTTCGCTTCGCACTAATAAATCCAGTGTCTGAAGAGCTCTTACCTCATACACACACTTGAATGCCGATGTGTTGCCCAATGTTTTATGGCCTGTAATATCTCGAAACACTCGTATATAGAACCCGCTACAAGTATACCAGATTTTACCTGATTGTAAAGCATTCGCGCGCTGAGCAGCTAATTAATCCATTTTCAGAAAAACGATTGAAAAAGAAAATTTTAGCATTGCTCCACTCGATTCACTGAGCTTGATAGCACTTGACGTCGAAGGCTTTCCCTCTCGCATTGTAATATGAAACCATATCATTTGTCTGCATCCTAAACACTGTGTAAGCGTTTCGATAGTACAGGTATTTTTATGTGATTTCCGAATAACGTCTATCCGCCCGGAAAAGAGTTTTGTAGCACTAGTAGTATCGATTTCGTAACAATCTAAGAAAATTTCGATTTTATTGCGGTTTTATTACCAAGTAATTTTTAATTGTCTTTTAACGAGGCTCGCCTCCAGATACGAATGAGAAGCATGTATAAAAGTGATAGCCCATCAAGTGGGATATTTTTTGAAAAATTTTGTCCGAAATCAGCAATAAATCGATTCAACGAGTAATCAGCGCATGTATTTAAGTATTTTTATGCGTTTCAATAGTCAAGTGAAAGTTCGAGTTATTTCAATCATTTGTTCGATAAACGTAGTAAAATGAACATTGGCCTCGATTTCAATTGGTATCGATCGGGTTTTTTTTTCAAAAAATTTAGTTTATAGAACCGAAAGCACAAAGCAATTGATTTCTAAACGCCATCTTTTGGAAACATGCTGGCCAATATTTTTTAAATAATTCTCTTTCATAAGATTTCTACTAAAGAACTATTTCCGCTTACATATTTTGCAATTTGAAATCTTCTTTTGTACGAACATGAAATGTGTTATTTGTAATTTATTAACCTTTAGCGTGTTCATTCAGTGCTGCATTCAGTCTCCCAAAAAAAATAAACACATCTAAAATCAGCTTGAACCAGGTCTGAACCACTGTGAGCGCGTTTTCTCCTTCTATTGTGAAATGTTGTATTTAACTTATGCTTATTCTGAGTTTACTTTAATGTTTTCCCAGAGTACTATCAGTGTAAGTGCTTAAGTAGAGTCATAAAAATAAATACAGAAGTCCGCAAAATCGAAATATTTTTGCAGGGATAAATTTAAAGGATCAGCGGTTGCATAAATATAAAATAATATAGGCCATAAAAAGAAACCTTGAATACCTCCAGCTGTAATCTGCCACATTCAAGCCGGCCAATTAGACATGACTGGAAATAGCCAAATTACAGTCGCCATAGTTATTAATATGGCTAAGATTGCGGCAATAGCCTTATATTAACTCACGGCTTATGGTGCTTTAACCGATTAAAAGAGCGATTAGAAATAATAGTTTCTATGATTTCAACCAAATGCTCAATGTTTTCAACTCTTAGTTTATCGTAAAGTCTTCATGCCGTACACTGTTTCTACATCCAGAGCTAGTTAGTCAATTCGGTCTTTGGTTTGGAGTAAAGATTTGATAGTCTAAGTCACTATGAAAACTTTGTGTTTTATTATGACTCTAACCTTCAAACTCTTCATTGGGTTCTTACTCCTGGTTTGCCCTACACTCAGAAAGTTTATGTACTGGTGTGCCTTCCAACAGTTCAATTAAATCCTCAAATACTTTGATAAGATCTACACCTAGTACTTTCCAACATATGTACTAAGGATCTTTTTTTTTCAAAATCTACACTTCTATACCTAAGAGTTCATCTAACTCATCCTCCATGGGATATTTCTCGTCATATCCTCGCATTGGAGCTTCTTAATACACATCAACTGTTCAAATAAAGCTTCTACAGAGGAGTTTACTCTAATTGGCCTTATTAACCAAGACCATATTCTATCAAAACTCACATTTGATGATTGTGGTGGAAATTATAGAACGTGTTTTACCTATATTTATATCTACCACCAATCCCCAGAATCCAAAATATCCCCTCTGGTTAATCAAATCTATTAAATCACACTTTAAGTATACAAACGTTCAGGCTTATTCGAAGACTTTGAAGCTTAATGTAAACGTAGAACTAACATAAAACTTTATATTAAAACTGTGGCGGCTCACCTTGAAGCTCAGACTATTGTTTGCACACTTTTCCAAAGTTTTTAATCTTCTTTCCAAATTACTTAGACTGGGTTTCACTTTATACAATATCAAATGGCTATGTAGAATCATTTCTATGCGATCGAGCTTGTCATTTTCGATGCAATTCCTTAATATCTAATCCTTTCAAGCATAGAATCGGTGTACCATAAGGTTCCATCCTGGACCCTATTCTATTTTTTTTTGTGAATATCTTTCTTGTAAATGTATATTTTTATTAAACTCCTTCTAACACAAGGTCAACACTGAAATACATACAAAATAAAGTCCATTGAAGGCTGCTGCCTTCTTAATTCAATCTTACCTTATTCAATCTTCCGATTCTCGAAGGCTTGTGTCGGTTAGGTTAGGTTAAAGTGGCTGCCGGTCTACAGAGGTCTGCCGCCCGACACACATAGGCACATGAGAGGCCCGTTGTGATGCCACACTAATTTGTGACTCTCTCCTACTCACTGAAGGCTTGTGTAAAGCAAACAACCTTTTCCTGAATCCTTTTCCTGAATCAAATGTCAAACTATCCTTTTTTGCCAAAAAAAAAAAAACTCATTGAATTGACTACCCATCAGCTCTTGTCACTTGAATTAATCAAATAACATGCGGTTACGTTAGACAAGCTCAGATTTGACCTTCATATCTCAAACTTGATCAATCAAATGTCTTTCAATCGCTCGATACAATTTCCATAAAGCTGACTTTCAGAGCATGTCTACTGAATTCAGTTTTCTCAACTGGTTTTGTTTTAGAGGTTTGAATGTGTACTGTTCGCTATCTAAGTTTTAAGTCTTGTTGTCTAAACTCATCTCTCACTTCACTTAGCTTCACTATAAATCTAATGTTTCTTCCTGTTTCAAATTGAAAGTTTCAAGTGATCTTAAAACCAAGGGATAAGGTCGTATAAACCTGAAAAAAATGGACCTACACACAGATCACGAAAAATTTCCTGTTTTACGATTTATAGCTAAATAAGTAATCAGGCGGGCAATGCGGGATATCTTTTTGAGTATCGAAACTTCAATTTGTTCTAATCAACAAAAATCCTGTTGATCCTAAATGACGACACAATTGCAATAATTCCACAGACTACTTGCAATTTTTATGCCATTTTTTTCTCTTCCTCCTGTAGAATACAGCCACAAATCCGCTTCCTGCAGATCTTTCTATGACTTTACCATTGCTGTCCTTGATTAAAAACCCAAAACCCAAATTCCAATGTCAGTTTCGGCCTTGACGATTTTCCCAATATTCCAGTGAAACTATTTTTTCCATCTCCTTGCATTTTGTTATTTATTAATATTAGTTTAATATAGAAAACTGGCGAAAAGCTGCCAATATTTTCCTAATTTTTTTTTAAATCGCTCGGCCTCAGTTCTCTCATTGTTATTGTCCTAGTAGTTTTGATGAATATAATGAATACTTTGGCACAATGGACATAATTCAAAGGCATAATTAATTCATCATTCCCAAATTCAAAATTCAGTATCTATGATCGTCTGACCGTCAATTGGTTCCCTATTCTTGGCTTTCTTGAAGCAGTATTCTGTTTTTTTGTCAGCCGCCAAGGCACTAAGAACAATTTATGTATAGTTGTTTCTGTTGTATTAAAAAGATAAGATCCATGAGCTTTTACTTGCTAACACGTTTCTTAGTCATCTTACTATTTCAAAATATACGATTTCATACCTAAGAGTTGATCCTTATCATCCTCTTTTAAATATTGTTGTTCATATTCATTCCTCTGAAATTGCTTGTTCTTGTCAATCCTTCAAGTATAGCTTTTACGAAATTGACAACTCCTGACTAAATATAGTTCAATCCACCATTAATTGTGGCTTCCTCCAAAACACATCTGATGATTGTGTAAACTATTTTTTCGACATTATTTTATTTAATTCACCTAAATTTATGCCCACCACCTATCACTGAAATCCAAAATATACCTCTGGTTTACTATATCTATTATTTCGCATCTGTCTAGGAACTCCAATTTTCTCAAAGTAAACGAACGATCAGGTTTAGTTGACCTTAACGTTTATCATTAACTCAAAGCTGATATAAAGCTGCATATTCAAAATATGCTTTATTCCTATGTATAGCAAACATTGAAAACGGAATGCGTCGTGGCAACGTCAAACCTTTTTGAGCCCACTGTAGAGAGTGGCGAACCAGCAATAATAGTCCTTCAAATTCCATCAAATATGAAAGCAAAGTTTATACTTACTCTCAAAGTAGATGTGATCTGCTTAGTCAGGACTTTACTCTTCGCTTGATATAGGTTCTTCCATCATTTATCAAAATCGTTGAACGGTACCTGTAGGACATTATGACGAATGAATACAAGCATTTGATTGTAAAGGAATGACACAATTTCTTTCCGGATGACTCAAAATCTAATATATTTAGCGAATTTCGTGACCAAAAATCTCGTGGGCTAGCTTGAAGTTCACGTTATATATACACCCAGCGACAAAGAAAAATTAAGAGATGATAATTTCATGGAAATGACTACATGTTTCATTCTGCCTCTAAAAATATCCACTTTATTCATAGAAAAAAATATTCTTATCATAATATAATATAAATAAGTGCCACAACATTGGGTGATTCTTCAAGGAGCTTGATTTATTGAAAAATAGAAAATGGGCTTAAAACAAAGTCGCAAATTTTGCATTTAAAAAATAATTACTTATTTTTCTAATTTTTTCTGCCTTCTAAGTAAAAACAAGCAAACACATTATAATAATTGTAGAAAATATAATATTAAAGAAAAATAATAATTTTTTTTACATATTTAGAAATTATTAATAATTGATCGATCCACCTTTAGCCTAAATCACTGCCTTCACTGGCCTTACCATGCTGCCATACAAATATTTTTACAAATCTTCATGGCTTTGTTCTTCCCATATTTCTCTCATTAGACTCTTCAAATTTTTTACAGTTCTCGACTCGACTTGCCAAAAAAATTTTCTATGGGATTCAAGTCTCTATCCCTAGCCGCTTCTTCAATTGTGTGACCTAGAAAAGAAAAACCATTAGAAAGCTCATCAGACTCAAAAAGTTTTTTGTCAATCTCAAAATAACTTACAGAGCGACCTCGAAGACCAGAAGCTGAATCGTCTTGGAACAGAGGATTTCACACATCCGCCGCTAGATCTTCGATTGCTAGAACTATGCCTTCCTTGACAATTTCTTTGTATATCGCAGCATTCACAGATCTTTCAAGAAGAATAATAGGTCTTAAAGTTTACGGAAAATTGGGAAAATGGTAAAAAAAAAACCACACAGTGCAGATAAAAAAAATTATTGACAAATACAATAAATTCAAAATATTGGAAAATTTTAAAAGATCTGGACGGCCAGAGAAATTACATAGAAAAGAAATATAGTGAAAGAAGTTAAGGGTCATCCCCGCTCAAGTGCAGCAAAAATAGCTGAAAATTATTCCGCGACACATAATTAATCCGTTTCAGCCTCTACCGTTCGAAGAATATTGAATGAACATGGGTTACATGGCAGAGCACAACGAAGGAAGCCGTTCATTTCTAAAGCGAATAAGAAAAACGCAAAAATTACGCTAAAAAATATAAAAACTGTACTTATAATTTTTGGAAAAACGTTTTATTCTCTGATGAGAGTAAATTTTAAATATTTGGCGGGCATACAAATAAAAAACTTTGGCGAGCTAAAAATACTGAGTTCCATGAAAAAAATGTTTCCGGCACAGTGAAGCATGGCAGAGTATCTGTTATGGTTTGGGGGGTGTATGGCACCATCGGGAGTTGGAAACCTTGAATTTATTGATAGTATAATAGATAAGCAAGGCTATCTCAATATTTTGCAGCAAAATATGGCTGGCAGTGTTGTGAAATTGGAATTGCCAGGACGTGGATCTTCCATCAAGATAACGATCCTAAGCACACTTCCTATCTAGTAAGATTGTGGTTGCTTTATAGCACTCCCAAGGTATTGGATCATCCCTCCAATCCCCAGAACTCAACCCCATTGAGCATTTATGGGATTATTTAGGCAGGAAAATTTGGCAGCGTCTAATCACAAGCAAGGAAAGTTTGAAAAATGCTCTTAAGAAAGAATGGGATAATGTACCAGCAGTATTTACCAGAAAATTAGTAGAATCCATGCCTAGAAGACTGAAAGCTGTTTTAAAGGCAAAGGGCGGCCAAACCAAATACTAGTTTTTCTTAAAATTATTATATGAAGTGTGCACTTACTTTTGACTCGTATTTCATTGAATTTTTGTTTTTGTTGTTCTGTAAATTTTATTTTACTAAATATATGGAACTGATTTTTTAGTATATTGTTTTTAACGAATAAATGTTTAACATGCCTCAATCAGAAATATTTTTCAATCGGTATTTTTTTTTATTGAAGCTCAAAAACAAATTTGGAAGGTGTGCACTCACTTTTGATGCTCATAGTATGTTCAATAAAATCCTATTTGACTTCTGTATCTTAGACTTAGTCAATTGAATCCATCCAACCATCCGTACTTTCATTTTTCTCCCTTCTTCGGTCAAATCTTGTACTCGTATGTGCCTGTATTGTGTGGTCTCCTCAACAAAAATTTAATAAGAAATCAATTGAACCCGTCCAAAGGAAATTCACTGGTTGCTGGCATACTAGTACGGTATTCTCCGTTTAGATTAACACGATCGACTTGCCTTTCTCAAGCACGCTCCATTGTTTTCTTGTTGTATAATATTTCCTCTTCTAAATGTATCGTATCCTTTATGTAAACAAACAAAGGTATTTGCCCCCATACATTATGTAATTCATATGTTTGCCCACCTACCCATAAATACCAAGAAATAATTTTCGTTAGAAAATACTGCAATCAATTAGTGTGAACCGCACTACAACGAAAATTGATAAAACCGTTCCACTACCTTCAATAATAAAAGCTTTTATTACATATATCGATCATAATTTCTTTTAAACAAACGAACTCGTACACATGTACCTATGTAATTGTAAAGATTTCAATTCAAAAAACAAAATAAGGCCAAGTTGTGGTTTCATAATTTATATTAATAATTCGTAGCTAATAATAATCAATTTCACGCGATTCAAAGCTAGCTCTATGAGCCAAATCTTACCTATTTACTTTCGATTTCAATTAATTCGAATTACTGTGGAAGGTCTATTGATATTTTTCGTCTATGAAAAGTCATAATGGTAAACCAAAAAACAAATACAATTTTTTCAAGTATCAAATATTTCAGTAGAAGAAAAAAATCTTCATCAATCAATCAAGATTCCGTCTCGATGAAAAGGTCGAGTCAAGCTATCAACATTGTAGACACACCTTTTTTCACTTCTTGAAATCAACATGTTCACCGCTACCATATGGCTATATCAAATATGGAAAAGTTACTGAATTCTTGGATGGCTTTAAGACCAATTCGATCTCAAATTCACGTTGAATTAGATATACCACAATTTTTGTTTGCAAACAATAAGTTAATGTATGCTATCCTATGCCATCAGTTTCATTACCATACAATTCACAAAAACAGAAGATATCTACTTGCATTTTTTTCTGAACAATAGTTTGTCTAGTGAACATTGAGCCAAGTTTTTTTTCGACTATACTAACATGGTAGCATTCAATGGTTTTGACATACATTTGATTCCGACAGTTTTTTGGTGATCATAAAAAAGTCGGAAACTACATTTATAATAGTAGTAATTCGAACTGATTTATATATCAAATGATCTATACACTTTAGCTGAATTGTTATTTATGGATAAAATTTGTGTAATCTAAATATTGTCATGAACAAAAAAAAAAGATTTCCTTGGTAGCCAACTGAGATATGTCATGAGACTTACAAATTGTATGCATGGTAGAAGCTCTGATAGATATTCATGGACAGTGATGATAATAGATTAAGATGTTTTTGCTCAATTTTACAATCTAAAATTTTTATGATGTATTTACGACCAAAAGTCATTAGATCCAACTAGTCCCGTCAATGCACGTCGCTTTTCTATCGATAGGATATTAAGCGGGGTCGTAAAATGAATGTGTTACTGTGCCTGTTGCGGTACATGAATACAATCCGAAAAAAATATTAGAAAATTATAACTGTTTTCATCAATCGAATTGAACTGCGTGTACAATTACTTCGTTCTCAAATACTATGTCATACCATTCATCACGTTATTGCCCTGCAATATAAAATCTCCAATTCAGAGATAATTTCTTTCACGCGGTCATCCATATGCATAAATATCTCTACGATAGTGCTTTAACTCTTAGCAACCGGAACATCCTCATGCAAACAAGCCAGTATTTCGCCAGTAAATATCAAGGTGAAAATAAAACTGGATATTTAGGCCTAGTCGTCAAACTAGACTAGCATGAAGCAACTACTTTTCGCGACATAAAATCCTTCAAATAAGTATTTTGCTCTACTTTAACTCTAGTCCGCTGAAAACTATAAGCTCAACTCGTTCTGGTTTACCTATACCACATGCAAAACATCATCAATTGCATTTTCTGATGAATTCGCTGCATTGATTAACCAGTCTTTCGCAACTGCTGTACCGATATTGCGCATGCGTATTATGCATAATGCAACCTCTCTGATGAAGTCTTGCCGTGGTCGCGGCATATTTTCGAACTATTATTCTACGACCGATAGTAAGCAGAACTTATACTTTTACAGCAGAATAACTGATTACTGATGCACAAGTGGATCATGGTAGTGAAGCAAGAAAGTGTGATAAGTTTATATGTTCCGAGTGACAGCTTGCAGTGCAAATGATATACAGTAGATAACACAATATATGGAACGGTTATATATTTATTAATCGTCTCATTTCACAATGAAATTCAGTCAAAAAAAAATAAAAAATATTAAAAAAATTAAAAAAATTGTTAATTAAATTTAAAAAATTAAAAAATATTATCATTTTAATTAAAAAAATATTATCATTTTAATTTATAACTAGTACTATGAAAATAAAGCCTGTATTTTAGTAACAATTTCTGCTCATGAAAGATCAGCGATATTAGGGCCAAAACTGAGCTTATAATATCGTGCACACACTTCAAATACGTGCACGCTCCTTTTCCTTAATTTGAAATCTTAGTAACTTTCGGAACCGAAATTTCGCCCAAAAAAAGAGACGTAACAAATCAGTAATCCAAATCAAAAATAAGATATTAGTCGAAGAACACTTTTTGTGGGAAAAGAAAGAACTTCACACAGATGTGACTTATGTATATGTATAAGGTTTTTCAATAAGGACAACAATTTTGTATATAAATCATTTTGCCTCGTAAAAGCGTCAAACGATTAAACTGAAATGTTCAGTATACCATTGGTGTATATGTGGAATAGGGCCATTGCTAACTCTTTGACGACGGTAGCTATTTTAGTGATATTTTAAATACCACTATAATTCAATCAACAAATAATTTTTTTAATAAAATAATATAAAGTTAGTAAAAAAAGGTTTTTACCAGTTAAAGTGAGTCCGAAAATCAATTGTTTTAGCATATCGTCATTGACAAAATTTCATTATTATTGGCGGGTCAAAGAGTAAAAAAAACGGAGGACGGAATATGGCACCTTGTGGGACTTTCAAAGTTAGATGAACGAATTAGGCCAATGACAATCAGCAGTTTTTCCAGAGAGAAAGCATTAATTTTCCAGCTTGCAGAATAGAAACAACAGACGCAAAGAATTTAGGAAAATAAATATGCTACTTTGACTTTTAACTTCAAAGATACATTTCTTTAGTTCAATATTCTACCTTAATTAAAGAATTTTTCTATAGTCTTACTATTTTTTGGCAAGAGCTCCTAAAACTGCAAATAATTCAATTGGTGACACTTCACAAATTATTAGCCAAAGCAATGTGAATGGGGTTCAATAAAAGTATGGCCCAACATTTTGTGTGATCAAACTCAATATTTTTTCAGCGTGAATGCCGGTTTTTACTAAAGTGCTGACATGAGCTCCTGAGTTTAAAGTTCTGATTACTTTTTATTAGGTTTCTGAAAGATAGTTGCCTAACCTAGTTTTTTTTTTCTTTTTTTTCATTGATTTGGTGATTATTTTGGTTTGAACGTGTTCTGTGATCATTATTTTTCAGGGTAAGCACGATTTTCGGAGATATCGCTGCTTAGTATTGCACAAGTTTTCTTCAAGATATAGGAGAATGAAAGCAGCTGTACGACGATTTCATTCAACACTTTTCCAAAAGAGAGAAACATGGATTTTGCTTTCAAATAAAATGTTTGTATAAAACTCCCAATTCTCATTTACTAACGACCACCATGAGCAGCAACTTAATCAACAACAATGCCTATCAGTAAACGACTAACTGGTGTCTCTAATGCCTTTTCCTGCCACGGCACTTATGACTTGCCGAGGAAACAAACTAACAGTCAACAGAATGTTCCAGATGCAAAAAGCGCACCCAGATCAATCAAGAGATAAAAACTGGACTGAAATATCGGCTCCTCCCAGACAAGATTTTGCCGCGAAGTTACCCTATCATACTTAGCTAGAAGAGGTACTTAGCTAAATTTGTCAGACTCGCCAACAGTCTTTTTGAATTCACGAGGTATTGGATAAAAAACCCCCAAAAACACTGGTATCATCATCAAAAAAGTATGAATACCGCAGTACTATGTCAAAGAAATGAGAATTAAAATATGTTTTGCAAACTGCAGCTAATGAATTAGAACTTTATATCATTTGCCTCTTCAAAACCTGGCTGGATTTGGGTTTTCTGAGCTCCGAGCTTCTGACCTACTATAAAATTTTTCGGTTTGATCTTCATCCTAATGTCGTATCGAAGTCTTTTGGTGGTGGTGTCTTTATTACTATTGCAAAAAATCTGCCCTCTGAACTACATCCATATTTTTCTGTTCTTCTTTTTATGTTCTTGTCAATAATGGCTCTGAAGCCCACTCTTTTGTATTTCTTCCGAATACATCACTTGTTTGTATTTACAAAACTACCTTTGGAGAGACTATATAAATTCATCTTACACTAACTCCAAATTTATAATCTGTGGAGACTACAATCTCTTAAACTTCGATTGGGCATCGTTTCTTGGTTTCGTTCAACCTCATGCCTATTCCATTTCTCGCGCTTCAAATGTTAGTCTCTACAGACTTGACTTAGTTTTTTTTTTATCTATCATAGCATAGCCTTTTTATCTCTTTGTTTGTATTACCATATCTTGGAGTTAACATATACTTTCTTTCTTTGGAGATTTTGATAAGAATAATGCCCCAAACCATATCTTCACCTCTGAAAACCCAGGTACAATTTCTTCAAAGCAGTCTTTCATGGTCTGAATGCTTTCTTCCCAATTTGAATAATCCCATTTGGTTAAACAAACTTATTCAAATAAACCTTAGCAAACAAAATTAGCATCGTAATAAATTTAAATGATCGGCGTTTCTGTGCAGGAACATGCTTTTCACAATCTTAGGACTGCCACTTTTTATAAATGCTCATTCTTTCACTTTGAAGATTGATAGCTGGTAACCTTAATCTATTTTGGGCATAATGCAAACAGCTACGTACCGTTAATTCATTTCTTTTCGCATAACACTTAGAGCCCAAATTGCAAACTCTGCCCCATTCCGATTGTGATCCTTTTGCACAGCGTTCTCTTCCATCTTTTCATCACCCGATACTAGTTCTATTTAATCTATTCAACTGACTAAATAAACTCAATCCTATACTGCCTCCAACAATTCATTCCCTTTTCCATTCCACATTTTACTGAATCTCTGGTAAATAATCTTAAGGCTAATTTTGTTTTCGATGGTTTTTTTTTCAATTTTTTTAAGATGGCATTTGCTTTACATTAGCTATCATCACAATTTATAAGAGCCTTCTCGCTGGGAAGAATCCGCAGTCCGGTGACATATTTATTTTCTGTACTACCATTCGATGTTCTTGCTCCCTTGTTGATCCAAGATAATTGAACGATATATGCTTGATTATAGTATTAATGAATCTGAGACCTAGTTTTGAAAGAGCAAGTTATTCAATATCTACAAATCTAGTTTGCCTTAAGAACTTCGTAGGTTGGCGAACATGCAATCTATATTGCATTGTTGATAATAATGTCTTCCTTAGAAAGCTGCAAAATCTTAGGTTCTCTTCGTCTACCAGCCGATGGCTTGAGTCCCACCTGTGTCCTTGTCACGTTAGATATGATTCTTACATATCTACGTTTTTCCAACAATGCACTGGTATACCAAAAGGCTCAGCTTCCGGCGCACTTCTGTGACTATTTTATGTAAACGACCTTCCGACACTCTTTTCTTTTAAACACCTTCACTTTATAGGGACTTAAACCTATTTTGTAGATTAAATCCATTGAAGATTGTTTTCTGCTCCAATTTAATCTCACTATTCTTGAAGATTGGTGTCAAGTGACCAAGTTAGAATTCAATATTGGGTTCTGGAAAAAGTTCTGTCTTTTTTTTTTTTTAAATAAAACTTTTCATATGTGTGGCAACACTGTATTTACTATTTATACCTTAAACTATCATCCGCGGGTTAAAAGGTTATTTAGTGTACGCAAACTTCATTATGTTTTTTTATTTAATTTAACTGAAGAGAAAAAAGGCCATATTAGGCACGTTTTGATGTTTTTGTACCACAAAGGTGTGGAAAAAAAAATTCGGACGCCAAGCTAGAGATATTCGCTGTGTACCGCGAGGAAGCTTTTAGTGAGAAAATTTGTCAGAGATGATTTTCTCGCTTCCGAAATAGGGTTTTAAACGACTCTCCCCACACTGGTCGCCCTGTTACCGTTGCAAACGATGTAATCTTTGACTTTATAGCACCGGTTGGCATTTGACAACTTGTGAGATCGCAGAAAGACTCAACATTAATGATTTAACCGTCGCAAAACGACTAAATCAGCTTGGATTCATAGAAAAGTTCGACGTGAGGGTACCACATGAGTTGTCCACGCACATCATGTTAAATTGAATTTAACTGTGAATCCCTACTAAAATGGTATTCCACGAGTTTTGAAAAAAATTGCAACGGAGGGCGAGAAATGGGTTGTTTACAACAACTTCATGTAGGAAATACATATTGGCCCAAGCCAGACCAACAAAGCCTATGGCCAATATGTGTACACCATCTTGGTTTGAGATGGCTACGATTGGTCGATATTGGCCCGCATTCCGATCTGAGTGGATTTTGGGCACCAACATGCACCAACCAAACGGATTTGACAGGCTGAATAGACAACTGAAGCTCACCAGCTCTGGCCACCCGAGATGCTCTAGCTTGGGCCAATATGTACATATTTGAAGTATCAAGCGGAAAAAATCGAGCAATAACCGAAAAACGTCCGGATTTGACTAACAGAAGAGGGGCCCCTTTTCACCACGACAACGCTAGACTCTATGCTTCTCTACAAACGAAACAAACGCTTTAGAGATTCGGCTGGAAACTAATGCAACACCCGCTTTACTCACCTTGATGAGCTTTTGCGCAACAAGTAACAGAGTTTTATGAACGTAGCATCATATTCTTGCTAGAGCGTTGGCAGTAGGTTGTTGAAATGATTAGGTAATATCTGGTTCAGTAAATAAAGTTTGAAGAATAAAAAAAAAATACCCTCTTTTTGGTGCGAAAACTCGCAGTATTTTTTGCACAGCGCATTAGAAGTAGATGCTAAGCCGCAGTATATTTCTTCAAAATCAATTCAAGAGTTTTTAAGTACTAGCTACATTACTATCTCCTCTTAACTCCCAATAATGTACGTGATCTTTGGGTCAGATTTGGCAGCCATCTCAGATTTGACTTACATATTCTTAATATTGTCATGTTTCACCTATGTACTGTCATTCTAGGTTAGGTTAGGTAGGTGAAGAAGGCTGCCGGGAACGCGGCCAGCATTAGGCCACCAGTTTGGGCCCATTTGCCACCTTCATAGACAATCACACGCATTCACACTTACAGCCATGGCACTGGCGGGGTTTGAACCCGCAGGCCTCGTAGCACGCCGCTTTTCGGCCAGACGCCTTAGCGAGCAGAGCTACCGGGCCCCCTTACTGTCATTCTAAGGGTACGGACAAGACGGAGCGACGAGAGCGTCGAGTCGAGCATAGCGTCGAGTCAAGCATGGAACAGCTCACTCAATTGCGTTCATGTAGACGCGACGAGACGCAAAATTGTAAACGAAATTTTACAGTAGCAGTCAAGATAATGAGTTCTTCAGTGTCGGATGAAGAGTTTTTCACACCACAATATACCAAATTGAAATCAATAGACTGCTGATAAATAAAATGCAATAAATTTTTCTAATCATTGGTAAAAATCTAATTGAATGTGTGCAATTCTGCACCGCTAAATCATAAAAAATGTACCCACATTTTCGCATTACCCAAGAAAAACCCATTAACGCAATTCGTCTACTTACTGTATGTCGGCAAAACACATTTTGCAACAACAACATACATTACCGCTGCGAGCAGTCGAGCAACGAAATCGATTCGAATCGATGTCGTCGCTACTCTCAAATTTTCACTCTTTGATCGCTGCTTCGACATGGCCACTTCCATTTAAAAGTATATGACCGATTTCGGCGCGTTGCTTGACTCGACGCTCGCGATGCTCTCGTCGCTCCGTCTTGTCCGTACCCTAAGTCTTTCAAATATTTCACACTAATTAAACCTTTCTTAATTCTCTATTCATCACTGTTCACGACCATACTTGAATATGCATCAGTTGTAGGGTCTTCTCAACATAACTGTGACCAAAATTCCTTTCCGACTTTGTCCAACGTAAATTTACATACACCATATTATTTAAGCATAACCTTCTTTGGTTAGACTGTGTCACTCAACTAAACCAAATTGACCATCATTTGTTGTCCCCCAGTCGTATTTCCCTAGATAAGTGTTTCCCGCAAATGTTTCCCTCAGACTTACCTAATCGTCCGATGTGTCATGAGATCCTTCTTCGAAACCCTTGTCATGACACTCGTTGCTCAGAAACTTTTGCGACTTAATTTGCGAAATCTTATTCCTACCATCACTCGTTACTGCTAAAATTAATGAGAGCTGACAAATCATTAAAGCATAGCTCTCCACTTCCGGTGCTACTGCAATTCATTAATCGTTTAAAACTTGTAATCAACGTAAATAAAATAAATGAATGACTCATTCTTTCCTGGATTTAGAATAGCTATTGAGATTAATGTCTCAGTTCTCAATAACGTGTAGTTTCTATGCTATTCAGGGCTAGACTACAGCTGATTGGTTTGTGGAAACAAAATTTTAGATACAATCAGTGTAAGTGAAAGCTTCACAGACTTCATTACTCCTAAATCTAAGTGAACTTTGTAGATAATGCAGCGTATTTAATTTTTGCTGCCACCATTTTTTTTTTAGACTCGAAGCGTGATTATATCTCACTTTTTTGTGAAACAATCAGTCAACTTTATTTAAGAACGCAGCGATAAATCCAATTCCCATTTAATAACATCATAAATCAACTTACATTTTCCTTTTTGTTTTGTCTGAAACGCGAAGTTCCGCTACACGTTTTATTTAACGCCTCTTGAACAACGAATGTTCAATTTTCTTCCCGGCCCACTGTAAAAGCTACAAAGATGCATTGCAACGATTCGCGATCAATATTGGCTATGCCATCCGCGAAGATGCGCTGATGGTTGATCTTCGCATGATGTTTGCACCTACTCGTGCCTATAACCATTCCATCACCTGACTGCATGGTTGGTGTGTTCACTGGCAAGCTGGTGGTCAATTCAGATGAGAAATAAAGCCATGCATGCTTCTTAGCCATATTCCAAGCTTAAATCGATGCGACCACCGATCGGTGGTAAAAAGAGAATCCACTAGCGGAACACGAAACTGTTACTTCGCTCACCTGGTATTCGCGTTCGGTTACTATAGGAGTGCAGGTCGGTCATATGATTTCTTTCTTTTTCATCTTTTTCTGGTGTCTTGCTACTTCTTTTCGCGGTTACTCCGAACGTATTTTGTGCTTGCTTTTTTTGTACGCTTCAGCACAATATAATTTATTAGAAACAAGTGCATGGTTTGTTCAGTATATGGATGGAGTTGGTCCAATCTGACTTGCACATAAGTGATCAACAAACACAGATTCATCATTTGCGACTACTGACCTACTCCGATCGGCGCCAAGATGTACGCAGTGATTGGAATTGTTCTTTGCCGGTAGAAGCTCTATGTGAACAATTGATGGTTGGGCTCAGTCAGTGATAATCAGTGAATCAATTCGTAGTTCAGTGGCAATCAAAAAAAAAATTGAATTTACCAAACGATATAATAAAAGTGCGATGTATAGAAAAAGTGTTATAAATTGTGGAAAATAATCCTAAAAGTGGTTGGCCAATATTTGTGTTTGACCTAAAAGAGTGGCCCAAGACATATATAATTCATTTAATTGCAAAAGAATACTTACAACAGTTTTCATATGTTTGACTACTTTTCACCCACCAATGCTAAGAAGAACATCGTAGCCAAGATGTCAAGCACGGCGGCTTACAGACGCAGCAAGTCCAGGAGTAAATCTGGTTGCGGAATGCGTCCCGCTAGTAGTATATCAGGCCATTACTCGTACAGTAGTGACAATAGCTATTACAGTAATCGTAATAGTAGCTGCAACAGAAAAGCGTATTGCAATAACAGACCGGGTATTGTAAAGGAAATGAACACGAGGCGAATCGATACTGTAAGGTTAGTGCTTGAAAGTTTGTGTGCAAATTTTATCAGTTCATTTACCATCAATTGTCAAGTATATGGACACAATACAGATCGATACTTTGAATTTAAAATTAATGATGGTTTGATTAACGAACTATAAATTTTTTTTTATTTTAAACTGCCACTCGTACTTAGTTGTAGTAATAACTGCACAATTTAAAAAACATTTCAAAATAAATGTAAAATATGTTTCAAATATATATAATAAATGCAAAATATGTTTCAAAGCGATCGTTTATAACCTTTAGCAAGAATGATTAATTCTAACATTTTGTCTTTATTTTCGATTATATGGACACGTTTTACAATTATTTTTTAGTCAGCGCACGGACCTTATTTCAGAGTATAGAAAGTAAATTTTAAACATTGAGTTTTATTCCACCATGTTTTTGATTTCTTTTGTGTTTTTTTTTAAATTTTGCCCAAAAATTTTTCTTCACAAAACTGACCTAAAAGCACTCCTAACCCGGTATTTAACTTCATTGCATATTTTCACAAAATTAACACAAAAAATTGGTTTAACAAACATCAAAATAATTTTTTAACAACATGTTTTTTAAAATAATTTTTAATTTGGTATGAAGTGGGCGTCGTTCTATTTTATTTCCTGCGTGAACCTTCACGTAAATTGCTTGCTGCAAGGCTAGTATAATGTATATCTTATTTTGTTTCAGCTGTCAATTGGCTGGCAAATTTTATTTTTCTTCAGACTTTCATTTTAATGCTTTTGTTTTCCTTTCGATGGCTAATTTTCATGTGGTCTAATAAGATCCCAGCAGGAGTCGGTTGATTTCTTCCTTTATAACATGTGCTTAGATCTATTTGTGCTGAGTTTTTACTTCGATGCTGTGTTGCTGTTGTATGCAAAGTCAAGAAGTACAATAGTGTTTGGTCTCTTGAAATATTTTTCTAATAGCACAATTTGCGCGCTCTTCAACATTTTAAGTATTGTCAATTTGAGAGTCCTAAAACTGGGTTTAAAATTATTAAAACTCTAGCGCAGAGGAGCTACAAGAAAGACTGATTTTCGAAGATAAGCTGGTGAAATGCATAGATTTCAAATTAATTTCAAGTTTGGATCAACTTATTCTGTGGATTTCGTTTTGATACGATTACTTAATCATAAGTTATAGGTATGAAATTGTTTTGAGGGCTGCCGTTTAAAAAGTATCAAAATTTAGGGAAAATGAGCATTTGCTGCTTACTTTGATCGTAAGATGCTTATTACATGAAAATTTGTTAAGAGTATCTCTTTGTACGAAAATTATCAAAATATATTTTGCTGGCAACTCTTGACTGGTACCGTACTTAAAAATTTATCAAACTTGCTTCATGTTTACAGCAACTTACTCTGTGAATTTTGTTTCAATCCGATGATTGCACCGGAATTTATAGAGGTGGAAAATGTTTTCGGTGGAACAAATTCAAAGGACGCATTCATGTTTAACAGGATTAATTATGTGTGATTTTGGATGAATGATTCCTAAATGCTCCATCCTTTTGAGCTTAGAACCGGTGTTATACAAGATTCTATTCTGGGTCCCCTCCTCTTCTGGTTTTATTTGAATGATCTGCCGCCGCTTCTTTCTTGTGAATGTCTTTTTTATGCCGATGACTTGAAACTCTTCGTGGCTATTATGTCCATTGATGACTGTATCCTTGTTCAATCCAACTTCAAAATCAGTCTCAGTCAACGCATTATCATCGAGTGGACAGACAGAGATAACCACATCACTGGAATAGCGCTTCATAAGTGCGAAATCGAAAGAGGAGTTCCGGTTGGGCTGCGGAATCAGCCAAAGATTTGTGTGTTAGATTGTTCGAGGATATTGGTGTTGTGAAAAACCACCAACGCTCTGGCCGCCGGCGCAATGTACGCACGCTGAAGACCATCAAAACCATAAGAAATTCGCTCCGAAAACAGAAAAATATAGCGGATAATATGTAGGGATTAATGTAAATGCGAAATTCATGAGCCGTATTCTCAAGAAATACTTGAATTTAGGAGCTTACAATCGCCGCACCGAACAATTACTCACCATTGCTCTGAAGGAAAATAGAATGAAAGGATACAAGTGACTGCTGCCGGAGTATGCAGATGGGAGCTAAAAAAAATCATTTTTATGGAAACGAAAATCTTCACCATTCAGGAGAAATTCAATCGACATAATAATTGAGTGTAGGCTCGGTTGTCATTGAAAGCGTCGCAAGTCATTCCGCTATTCGAGAGAGTTCATCACCCGGCGTCAGACATAGTTTGGTGAGGCGTAGCCTATGATGACACCAATGAACTGTTTTTTGCGAAAAAAAGGTGTGAAAACCTCCACAAATTCCAGCAATATTCAGGGTCAGCTCAAAAGACCAGAACGACTCAGACTAAGCTTTATGCTGCGATAGACCCAAAGAGACTCGAAGCCTGGGTGAAGGCGTAAGGTGGCCATTTCGAATGATATTTTTTTTAAAATATATGAGCTAATAATCGATAAACATTTCAAAAAAAAAAAAAAGCTCGTGTGACAGTATTTATGTACCTACTATGTATCAAGTTTTTAATGTGATCCTTAATTATTGGAGCACTGGTATATGTGCAGTCGCCAAATCCTTAAGAAAGTTCAAACACACGGGCAGTAGATCGCTGCTTCAGACTAGCGAGCTACGCTACCGACCTGCCTAAATACTTTGAACCTTTGCAACTATTTTCAATTCTTTACAACTTCAAATCTCTCTTCACGCTGTCAAATCAAAATTGTCGATCCTTCATAAGGACGGCGACTTTTCACCGAATCAACTATACCTTGAGCATTCGAAATTTCCATTCACGAGAAGTCACGATCAACATGGTTGTGAGGTGGTCGTGAGGATCGTTATAACCGGATCGATATGAAACTCACACAATATGTTTGCGTTGAGAAGGAGCAGTTATTTGAGTTATTTTCAAGTGTGGTCATTTCTGCAACTGTGGTGCCATCTTGAAATACTATCAATAAAAAGAAAACTTTCCTTCCTAGTAATTTTAAACGCAATCATCAGACTAAAACAATATTCATACGAAAAGTCGATCTTGATGTGAGCCAAATTATGAAAAAATAAGGTCGTAATGAATACGCTACTACGAAAACAAGTTTAAAACTTAAAAATTTGAATTAATCTCCCTCCAGAAAAAAGTTTGTATGAGCGCTATTTGAAAATTTCTCGGCCTGATCGATAAAACATTGAAAATTTGGTAATTTTTTATATTATTATTCTATATATTTTCCGGTTATCTCAATGCATCTATTCCATCTATGTTCTAGCACTTTTATACTTTTCTTATAAGCAGATTTCCCCCGTCTCTTCGAGAAACTCGCTTCGTCTCAGCTATTGCCTCTTCGTTGGTTGCAAATCGTCGTGCAGTCAAGTGTTTTTTTTTAATTAAGAAACATGTCAAATTTTGATGCTGCTAAATCAAGCAAATAAGTTGGGTAGCTCAGTACTTTAAATCGGACTTAATGTAGCTCTGCTATGGCAAAAACTGACAAGCGCGTCAGTGCATTATCCTGGTGAAAAGGATCTTTTTTTTTTGCCAATACCGGTCTTTTTTCGCCATTTTAAATCATCTAAAAATTATCGAAGTATTATCTTACATAGTCTTTTCTTTGGGGAGATATAAAATTAATTGCCTTGTAACTCCCAAAACACTGACGCCATCATTTTTTCGGTCAACGGACCTGACTTTGCTTTCTTCGACAGAGGAGAATCGGTATGTATCAATTGATTTGATTGTTCTTTTATTTCATTAATATAATGGTGAATCTTTGTTTCGTCAGTGGCTATAAATCTTCGCAAAAAATTGCTACGAGAATATATAAATTAATTATGCGTCCAATTATAACGACCAATTTGGTACACAGCTGTGTAAAATATCAAGCCTTCGAAAGAATATAAATTTATATACATACTACCCTCAAATTTAGGTTAGGCCGATACATTTTCTAACAGCCCTCGTATAAAAAGAAATTTTTTTTTGGAAATTCAGTGGAAAAATCAAGAAAAATAGCTTCGAATGCTTACAGTGTATGCATCCACTGTTATGTAATCAAACGAAGTCTATTCTATATTGTTTATTCAACATACAAATTGCTGAAAATTTTCAAATTTTGTGTTTTTATTTTTTTTATTTAAGCACATCTGAAAAAAGCACATATCAAACTCTCACTGAAAATAATGCCCACATACACACATGAAAGCAATTTCATCAATTAACACTTAATAACAATACACGGATAGCCATTAAAAGCTACAGTCAATGATAGAATGATGAATAGCAGTTAATTTACAATAGTCTCATAAATCTATCATCTAAGCATCTCATCTGCCTGTTAAAAAAAACTCAATCTTAAAAACCATCTCAAAAAGCATCTATGCATAGCATTAAATCATTTGAATTTGGCAAAAAACTATCAAACAAAAGTGAAACTGCATGCAGCGAAATACATTAGAGACAGTCTATATAATGTGATTCAATTAATCAAACATGTCGAAGTTAGTTTTGGCTAAAAATATTATCGATGCCCAAAACTTGCCCAAGACCACATAATTTAACCAAGAATGGAATAACTGTAACGGTTTCAAACCAAATTCGATTGAATTCCACTTCAGCTTTCACTGTTCTATCGTGTGTTATTTTTGGATATTTCTTTTAACTAGTTTACGCGTTTTTCGATGATGTTGCGTATCTGAACATCGGAATTATTTAGCAGTATCGGTCTTGCCTAATAGATTTTCTTGGATATCATCGTCACATTCCTAAGATACTTCTGAAAGTTAGAATTTTATAGATGAAATATGATCCAGTTTGTCAAAAATAAGAGTAAATACTGATTGAATTTTGATATATCAACTAATCAACAACTATTGTCTTCATCGATGTAGTTACTCCTGAAAAAAATTGTACAGCTTTATTATTTGGTTTTGTGCAAATCAAAAGTTTTATGTTGAAATTCGAATCAATCTAGATTTCGATCAAAGTGTGTGAATGAGTGCGTTCTGAATAGAATGAATTCAGAAGTGATTTGAAGAATAGCAGATTTTTTTCTCTCTGAATACGTCGAAGTAGATTGTGGAAAATTTCCTTTTAATTTGCTCTAAATTGATTATAAAGGAAACAACAAAAAAAACCCAACTCGGTTTTCCGTTGTCATCTTCAAAAATATGGAATTCATTCTTTTTAGATTGATTTTGTATTGTTTTGCTGCAAAGAAAGACAATGATTACGTAGTAAGAGGTCATAGACATGTGTATCAAATAGATCAACAAATAAGTTCAAACACTGTGCATTTAATACACAGGCTTTTTGTTCGTAGTGGAACAGTTTATAGTAATACGCATGTACGTTTTCTTGAAATACTTGTATACTTGCTCAATGCTATAAACAACACGCTTCGTTAAATGCTTTTATATTTACTATATATTACGCGGTAGTTTAGACGAAATTGGCATTGCTTCACTTTCATCGAAGCTGTATAAAACTGTAAAATGTTACGGAACAACTATATGCAACATATGAGCCCCATTGGGCGTTTATCCATCCATCAGACTTTTTCCATGGGCGTAGTATTAGCAAATAAATAGTGTAACCGGCTTCTAATAGGACATTATATCGATAGTTTTGATTTTCCTAATTATTTAATGTGTGTTTAGAGTCATAAATACGAAATTTCAAAGCTTCTAAACGCGTTTTAAAAAAAATGATTCTGCTGCACTCATATTTCTCAGATTTTTTCATTGCATTTTGTAGTAGATAGCATTTTCAGTGTGAAACACACATATTGCTTCAATTGTTTATTAAGAAAAAAAATGCAAAAAAGGGTCAGATGGTGTATGTCCTCCTCGTGACATTGACAAAAATGTAGTAACTGTGACCTTCAGATGCTAACTCTAATAATAACCATGAAGTGTGGGGCAGAACCGACACAAATGGTGAATCACTCTTTCATTTCATCTTGGCCTACAGCTTGTATGTATATTACAAATGTGTGCATCAAACTGACCTTCATCATCTAAAAACGGAGATAGGACTTATCTTAATCAGCAGGCAGCACACACATCTCCTGAATGAATAGAAAGTCATACAGAAGTGTTTGTTCTCTGATCATAGTTACATTTCATTTAATAAGAGCGGTGGCAGCTCGACTCAGTAGGTAGCTTTTGATAATTCAAATCCCTGATCCGATCTTCACGGGATTTTTTTCTGGGAAGCTTTTATTGTTGACGGGATCTAAATCGAGTGATTAAAACTCTTGTTAGCAATCTAAACTTTGCAGCTAGGTTAGCGTGCAACCCATCAGAGGGAATTTAAACTCCTTTGGTGGAAATGTGAAAATCACCATCCTGCAGAGATAGCGCCGCAAATAGTTGAACAGCGCAAAAAAATATAATGGCTGCTCAGTGTTTAAAATGAAACTGAAGGTTTAAGGTATAGAGAGCCTTCTGTGACAAGATAGACGGTGCCAATGAGTCAAATCGCCTTTGTAAGGTAGTCACTATGACGACAGCTAGACTAATTCAAGCACTGATATACTGAATTTCCTCACGGGTTCGCATTCTCCAGAGAATCACATTCCTTCAAAATCTCCGGCGCATCAAGAAAAACTCGCCATCAGTTTTCGCTGCCTCTCAAAATCTCAAATGCCCAATTAAGATTGGTCGTAAGCTCCCTCGAGCCGATGACGCTTTTCTGGCTCATATCCAACAATTTATAAAAACAACGCTGCCACAGCTGAAGGAGATGCATAATGCATCTTTCTCATATATTTCCGTCAGCTGACCTGAAACAAAAGTTATGTTAAATTCATACAGCAGTAAAAGTTTCACACGCTAAACCTAAATACTGTCATCTCATGTATCTTAGCTCTGTTTTGCTCATTTATTACCACTTAAAAATGTAAATTGGTCCTATGTTAATCTCGCACCGCCAAAGATCTGTTGAAATTGCTCTTGTGGTCCTCATTGAACAAATTGAAGAAATTTCTCGTTCTTTAGGAGGACGTGCTTGCAACATTCGCAGAAATTGATTTGACAACAGGTCTAAAGCGGTTCTGAAGACCCTCGAAGGACTTGATTTTGATACGCGACTGATAGTTTAAATTGAGTAGTTCCGCAAGAACAGAGTGGTATCCTCTTCGGTAGAGAATGCGACGAAAATTCAAAACGGATACACGTTCTTTCTGCTTTGATGTGGAAGATTACAGTAAATACTATTCTTAAAATGCTAGACTGTGCCGGCTATTAAATGGTTGATTATGCAAACGCCATATACAATCTGTCTCCGAGGCTTATTGACAGCCTTGACATACTTTCACTTTTAGCAGTGCCACGGAGCTAATATAATTTACCAGAATGTACAAAGTTCTTCGATTTAACTTGCTGAAATTAAACGAACTCTCCTTTCACCTGTGCCCAAGGGTTAAATATTTGAGACTGTTTCTTGACTTGAAACTCCTATGGAAGGACAAAACAGCAGAAAGAACACGAAAGGAGCGAGTTTGAATTTGCAACCTCGCATTGCTGCTGGGCTTTATGTCACTATAGTGGAGCCGATACTACTCTATGGGTTCATGGCAAGCTACTCTTAAGTCTATCTAACAACTAATGCATGGAAAATTGTGAAGACTGGCCGCACTTTTGGCAATGGAAGCTCTCCGAACTGCCCCTAATAAGACACTTTTTGTGCTGCTTTAATTGTTGCCAACCAATCTAATAACCTTATAGCACGCTAACCTTGCTAGTGTGAGACTGCATTTGGTCGTAAATGGACAAGATCTGTTATTGGCTCTGCTAGGATTTTATGTGAGAGAGTTTCGTTCCAGCGGACGTTGACTACATAAATCCGGACACTCCAATGTAATTCGAGTTTTGAAGTCGCAGTCCGGGTAAGGTTGAATAAAGTTATAGTGACCTCCCCGAGAATTAGCTTATTTATGTGTATGCTATAACTTTGGCTCGAAACTGATCAATAGCCTTGGCAGTGGTATATACTCGGATAAACTCAATCGTTGACTGTCTTTTCGTCTCCCGGACCATTGTAGTGTCTTTCAAGCAAAAGTAGTAGCGTTTTTTCAGGTTATCTACTGGCTTTTGCGTAATCAAATATTCGGAGTCAACATTGGTATTTTCACTGATAGGTGAGCAGCTACAACTTTTCTGGTCTTTGCACAATTTATAGGAGATACAGATTTTTATTGAATACCGCGGATTTCTTAAGGAGATGTCGGCACATTCGGCATTCCTTGGCTGAAGAATGCTTAGTGCGGTCACATAACTGTCCTGGCCTTCAATGGGTAAAAGCTTCTGCTATGAGGATCCTGACTCGTTGTGCCCTAATTTCTCAAGTGTGAGGAGGCCAAGCCGGGGAGGATGGAACTGGACGTCTAGCATTAATACCAAATAATACAGGAGCAACCAATCACTGAACTGTATTCGTTGTTTTAGTAAAGGCTGCTTTTTTCCATTGCTCGTCACCAAATAAGAGAGCCGTAAGCAAGGATCGAGCCTGCTATCACCGTGTAGATTCATTGCGTTAGATTAGGGTCAAAGCGCCATGTTTTAACCACCATTTTCTTATCCACGGAAATTGCTTTGATTGCCTTCTTTACTTTTTTCTCTAGATGCACTTTCTAAATGACTTTCTAAATGACTTTCTGAATGCCTGATGTAAGACCCAAGCACTAAGTGTGCGACTTGAGATTTTTTTAGTGCCACTACACTTGATTTTTTTCTATCTCAGAAATCTTGTAAGTCAGCCTCAGAACATATTCCATGAGCTGGCAAAAGGTGTGCGAAAACCTACCTGAGAGTATGATCTCTATGAATTGTTTTAATGTCTTTTCAATCGTTCTAATATTTTTTTCAGTTTGAGCTCTTGAGGATAACAAGCACGCAAGTTTGAGTTTAAAGCTTGCACATCCATGATCAGAGAAAGACGGTCCTTCAAAGACCCTCCAGTTCTCCGTTAGCAATTCATTGGACTCCTCATGCAAAATGATATATTGAGGGCACCTATAGCTACCATAAAGCTAAGGAAAGACTCGCCTCTTTCACAAATGTGCTTACTACCTCAAACGACGTAATGCGCATTAGCAGCAGCTCTTATGAGCATCAAATTATTTTTCCCATGCGACGCCGTAAAGAATTTTGTCAGTTCCTCTATCCGAGCGGTTTTGTCGTCTGCCATGTAATAGCTTAGAGTTCCTCTATAAAAGAACCGGCACCAGTTTTGTCACATCTCTGCTTTGATTTGTCAGTTACTGTCTTCCATGGTCCATTAAGGATTCTTGGACCAACACCACTGTTTCTAGCGATGATGTTCCTATTGCTCTGTATCGTCTTGCGCACCCCTGGCGATCGCCGATACTGCATAGCTGACTCCCTGCACCCCAAGCTCACTTCCATTCTCGTCATGTATATCTGTTTCTGGATTCAGGGTCTCCTTCCTTAGATCTGTTCCTAGCAAGGTAGCAACACATTTGGCTTGTTGAGTCAGAGCCGTGAGTCTCTCCTACCAATGACCAGATGGAAAATCGTCAGCAGTTTTGTTAAAGCATAAAGACTTTAATATCATAAAAGCAGATCAGACAAGACGATACCGAGCAACGGGAACAGCATTGCTAAGAATCCATCTAAGAATCCTTGAGGGACAATGGAAGACAGGGAAACAGTGACTCCGATAAATCAAATAAGACATAAAAAGTACGATTCATCATTAAAGAAGAGTTACAGGACGTGGAGGCTCTCACTTCCTGCCTTGATTGAATTTGTGAAAATATGGGATGTTAACGGCATTAACGTCCTGCCTAAATTTTCCTTATTTTTTTAAAGAGCAAAACATAGTTGAGGGTGTCAGTAGTATATTACGTTGAAGACAAATTGTGCAAATCAAAAATCAAATCTTGTAAAAAGCAGTAAATAAAAGATCGGATAAAATATAAGATAAATTCCAAAACAATGAAAGTTTTCGATCACGAAGACTAATACCGGATTTGATTGATGGTTATGCTTAAAGAGTTTTTGCTAATAAGCTTTGGAGTACTCTATTTTATTTGTATATCCTGAAAATAACTTGGTCTAATTTTCAAAGTCTGGAATTCAATGGCTATCAAAATTTATTAAACTGGTGTTTATTATTTATTTATATTGGAGATTCATATTCTTGATTTACAGACTAACAATATGACACAGTTTTAACGTCTGCGGTTGGCTTGTTATAAACTTACTGCACTTACCTAAAGCTAAGTTATACCTAACCTTACCTAATCAGTCCTAAACTTAACATGTGTCTTAATTCTGCTCCGTCCGGCTATTCGATAGGCAAACATAAGTAGGCACCTTCCACTTTTTCTGAAGCTTCAAAATTTGATCGTATAGCTACAAAACGACGAGTTGTGGTACACCTTTCCGCCATATGCCAAACCTCTTCCAAATAAATTCTCTCAAAGATTTATACCAGTAGATGCAAAGGTATTTTCAAACTTAAATTTAAGCATTACTGAATATCTTTATGTTTGGTCAATATTAAATATCGACATATCAAAACTATTTTATCATAAAAACCACCCCGCAGAATTAAAAGTCACAGACTAGTAAATTTGAATGAGCTACAAATCAAACTTAATAATTTATGTGCTATTATCCATGCATTTTATATGAAAAGCAAGCCCAACCTTGGATCAAAAATTATGTTTTGCGGTAATTCTTAATTTCGTTTCGACGGAATGTGATAAAGTTTGAGCAAATATTTCCGCAGTAAATGTCGTCGACATTATTCAAAATTTGAAATGTGGTTAAGCAAGAAATAATCTAAGCAAATTTGAATATCATCATCGTCATTTTTGAATCTCCTAGCTAATGTTGTTGAATAGGCTCACAGCATTTCTGTGAAATCTGAAACTTTTTTTCAGCCGAGTCTGAATGACTCGAACAAACTGTTTCATCTTTTGTGTCATTAGCTGTTGAATATTTTCTGTCTCGCAATTTTAACTCGTAGTCAAATAATAAATATTTGCAAACTGCGACATCTAACACATGTTTTTCATTCTTTAAGGCAAGCAAGCTTAAATGGGGAAAATCCAGTCTAAATTTGGAAATAACACAAACAGTAGTAAAACGCAACTAACTGATCCAACCATTGAAATGAAAAACAAAAGCTACAAACGATCGAAATCTTGTGTAATCTGTCTGGAAGCTAGAATAAATATTTAATTTCATATTGAAATCTCATAATAGGATTAAATCGAAAATATGTGTTTTTCTTCAAACCGCTATACTATCACATTCAATTTGTTATAGTCTTGCGTTATGTGCACTGACCAACTGACGTATTAAATTTACCGTTCTTCAAACAGCCCGAAAATAAACAAACAGTATTTTAACCATCTCTTCTGCATTGTTAATTCGAAAATGCAAATTATTACTTCATATTTTCATTTCCATTTTATATTCTGCGCCGAAATATTTTGAAACAGAAACTTTTGTAGCATCTTGTATTTTGTATCGTTTTTCTTCCCATTATCCTAATATCTAAGTAGGTATCAATAAGGTAATTTGCAAACTACTGATTTTTCTGGCATTGTGCGAAATGAAAGTCTGATAATAACACATATTGAAATGTTTGCACGTATATTTTAGATTTGGTTTCAATTGAAATGAAATTCACAGAATGTATGTATGTATGTACCTCGCGTACGGAGTCTTGATTTGAACATAGGAACGAATGGAAACGGAAACAATATGGAAACAAATATGTTTATGTTGCTAGTCGAAATAATTTCGACGAAAGTATTCGAAATAGTAGTAATAGTTGTTCAAAAGCAACAATGATGATTATTTCGATTTGAGTTCCCGCTAATTCACATTTATGCATACATTATTACGAATGGTGGATGTAAATACATACGTACATGTATCTGATGCTACCTATGAAAAAGCTCGTGAGTTTAAATGATTTCGATTTCGAAAGTGCAATGACTAGACTATTTTTCAATGTAATTATGCTTAAAAAAAATTGTGAATGAATAGCCATTAAAAGGGCGATAATGTTCGAGTTAATGAAATAAAGAGATACTAATGGGATGTTTCGATTGCATAAATGCTTTTTATATGTGAGATTTTATGCAACAATAATTAAATTAACGCTATTTAATGTCGGCAATTAGCAAGGATAAAGTGGAAGTGAAAATCAGTTTAGAAAAAAAGATGCTGAGAAATGCTGTTACGTGTGCATCTTATGAGCTTTCGACCGATCGGAAATGCAAAGCAATGTACTTAAAAAGGTTAATTTTAAGACTTTGAGAAAAATTAAGCCGAGAATACTTTTCATTCTAACCGAACATGGAAGAAACTATCAGCAGTAAAACCAGAGCCAGATAGCTATGAAGTATAGTAGGAGTAATCAGTTTGGTTCGTAGTGGATGACATTTTATTTGTTTGAATGCAATGTGTGAGGGCATATTGACAAGTTTCACAATTCCGTGGAACTGTGGATGAAAAGCTGTAGTTCTAGTTTTCTAGATACCCAAGACGTCAACAACCTCCGTAAAAATATTTGAGAAACGGTCCGGCTACATCTAAAGTGATTCTTTCGAACGTTGCCTCAACATTATTAGCCATCTCGCAGCTGGGATTCCGTTTGTGTCCTTTAATATATGCATAGTTTGCACATTTCCGCCACCAAACTTCTTCTTCCTCCTGCGCATGCATCGAATAGAACCGTTCTCTTGCTTTTTCTAACACTTTGGCCCACCTGTATTCCCTCGTTTATTTCCTGCCGAACATCTTAAGCCTTGTTTCCTGGAAGTAAAATTTATATTTTATGTTCTGAATAGTTCACATTTTTCCACTTTTGATTCAGCAGTTTTTCACCAAGATGCAATGAATTCCACTATGCCCAGTCGGTCTTTATCGTAGAATTTGGCATTCAGTCATCCAACTGTTCTGATTCTGACTATCCTTGGGCTGGTAAAAAAGCTATGCATATAACGTCAAAATCGGCTCCATTTTCATTGAGCCGATGACTATGCCTGCATTCTGATCGACACAGGTGTCTAAAGAGGTACCAGTATTTCTGTGTACACTACCTTTCTGGTAGACTGTATTGAAGCTGTATGCCTGCAGCCTTTCAATCCATCGCGCTACTTTCGCACGAGGTCATTGCTGTGACAATACGGAATTGCTTGCACAAGTCTCTACAACAAAGTTTTTCTGCGGTTAGAGAGAAGTAGCTAGCATCGTCACTTTACATAGCTCCTGTTTGGGTTTTTCAATTGCTGATTGGCACTGTTAAACGGCTGGTTTTTCTCCCTCAGCTGGTGAAAATCTTTGACAATCTTTGACAAATATAGCGAAACGTGGTGGTAATAAGTCACCAAGACCGAAAAGCTCAGGTTCAATTCTTTGGTATTGGTTACAAGCTAATTAACTTCACGGCTGAAAAGACTCCACTTTTTGGAATTTAGCTTCATGTAAATAACCGGTTAATACACACTGGAATAACCGGTTCTCGTCCGATCACCGAAGTTAAGCAGTGTTGGGCCGGTTAGTACCTAGATGGGGGACCACTTGGGAACACCGCGTGTCGTTGGAACGTAAAAAAAAAACTTTGTGCTATCCCTTATACCAACAAACCAGTTGTCTGGGAATCACAATAAAAAAAAAAAAAAAAAAAAAAAAAAGACAGTCTTCTGAGCTCTTTGCGCAGTTTCATCAAGTACGTCTCGAATACTTTGTGAATAACAATGATGTTCTCCAGATACACCAAGCACACTAATACTTGCTCCAAGAGTGGTTCAAAAATTGGAGGGGCATTACTCAGCCCAAACGGCATTACGATTAGTTGGCATAACTCGTTCGTTAAATAGCCACAAAATGGTTTGCCACCAAAAGAAAAGGTGGTTTTCTCGCGATTGTTTTTCTTGATTTCGACTTCCAAGCATCCCTTCTTCAGTCCAAAACTGAAAGCTACTTCGCACTGGTCAAGGTGTTCGTGATGCTGAGTATTCTTGGCAAGAGGTAAGGTGTATCTTTCTTGTTGCATCTTTTAACTGACAATAGTCAACTTAAAACCATGTACTGCCATAATTTTTCTTAGCTGAAATTACTAACGACGTCCAAGAACTGCTCAAAGATTCTAATTCAGTGCATGACAGTCTGCAATTATATTTTTTCTTGACAAACTGCATGACAGTCAGCAATTATATTTTTTCTTGAAGTTTCATCTTCTGCTCGACTGAATTCAGCGCCTTCAACGAGACATAATTTCCTTTAATAATTCTAATTAAATTTCTTGTTACCATAATGCTTTCGAGCACCGAAATTTGGGCTAAGTCGATAATGAAGAATTAGTGGACCCCAGAAGCTCCATCAAGTCTGGTCCCTAATATTGTATTCCGACGTCATTAGCATCTCGTGTTCTAGCAAACTCCAATCTGTCGTCCTACTACCGGTCTTCTTCCTTCCACTCTCTCCATTACTCTATCAGCGTGCACAGTCCATGTGCATCATATTTACCCTCCAGTAAGTTTTTCATAGTGCTTCCCACACAACAAGTTTGTTGGTATAAGGGACACTGGTTTTCCCACTTGATTACACTTTATTCTAGATCCAAATTGAAACAGTTAGGGTCTAGAAAGACCAATCACAAGTATGGATTTGTCAGTTATTTCCACTACCAGGAACCAATGCTGAAATCTTAAATTACCAAGCTGTATCTGGTGAGTAATTTCTTCGTGAACTTGTATACATTTCCCAGAAAGCGTTCAAATTAAGTATCGCTTAACGTTACTAACCTTACAAATCCGTTCACAAGATTAGATCAATGACTACGTTGCAAAGATTGCTGACATTTTTTTCTTGTAAGCTCAAGTTATTTTATAGATTTTATAGATTATAGATTGTATTGATAGCTCTCGTGACTGAGCTGATGGTTCTGGTCTCGTCGATTCCTTGTGCAAACCTTGCTGGTTTTTTGCATCCTAAGAAGGAGACACAACTGTGTTCATTTTATCAGCATTGATCTTCATCTCCTCACCTTGGTAAAATATCGGCTTCTTTTTACGGCAATCCTTTTTTTAAGACCCCTTTTTTCCACAATTCCAGCATTGACGAGTTTCGTCTATCGCTGATTGCTTGACTATATCCGCTGTTTGGGGCACGCACTCCCTTGCACTTCATGAGCTCTAACCTAGCTGCAAGATGCCCGCTTAACCAATTCCTAAATCAGAGCGTATACCAAAAAGTCATTCAGTGTCCTTTTGACAGCCTAACGAATTGCTTTTTGAAGTTCTTCATCGTTAAACTCTGCAATAAAATAATTTTTTTACATTTAATCTCGATGTTCTGGATAATGCCAAGGATCCATGATAAGATACAAGATTAAAACAATCTTGCAAAAGCAATACCGATGGCGTATATTGTAACCAAAGTTTCCAGCAGGTACGTGAATTGTAAAAAGTGGAGAAAAGTTAATAAGATTATTTGTTCCTTAGTTGAAAGCCTTGAATTTGTTATGTGACCTGTCAAGCCCAAGTCTACACCTGAATTTGGTTGTCTTTGAAAACGGAGCGCAGGTATTTTTGGTATAGGACTAGCTGTATAGAAAATCATGATTGTGTAAAAAATTTACCAACACTGTTCTTTCTAAGAGGGCAATACTTTTCCTAGTCGCGATAATTGAGTTCAGTATAGCTCAGACTTATCCAATATATCGGTTTTTTTTCTTTACAAATTTAGCTATTTTCCTAGTGCATGAAAACATGTCTTCATTGTATCGATTCTGAAAGCTGCCAAATATCCAAGTCTTTTTTTAAGCCATAAGAGAGTCTTTTTCAAACCGCGAGAGTTGGAGTTCCACAGTGATCTTGTTTATTTCAACATCTGTATAGTAGCAGCTTCTAAAATTACTAAGAAGCAAATGGCGGTCTTTGCGAAAGATAAGGCAAATCAATGCAGCATATCCACGATCGAAATTTGTTGCCTTAAAAAGCAATTAACAGTAATTTTTTGATTGGTAAGCAAAGATCCTCATCCTAGCTATAAGGTGGAAGACTTACAAAGGGGACAAATGCATTAATGGCTCAATATAAGAGCATGTGTAATTTTTGTCATAAAATACATTTTTTTTAATACAAAAAATAATAACTAAGTTACTCGTACGTAAGCGGTATCGAATGGGTTTCGGAAAAATCTGAAAAATATCAAAGCCGTTTAAATAGCTAAAAAAGCAATCATTGCAATTCACTGCATCGGAACGTTACTTCTCTCGATCGAAAAATACAATAGTTGACGCAATCAGATATTTAAGCGACACATTCGACAGAAAACTTTCATTCAAAGCTTGTAATGATGAAAGGGGGATCAAGGCCAATCTGTTATATACGCTAATCAACACACAATCATATTTGACATTCAATGTTAAAAACATCCTCTACGGAATGTTTTTGTAATCAATAGTCTACGTTGCTGCCTCCTTTCAAGCAGAATGTGCAAAAGTTTATAAAATATACCTCTACATTACTTCCAACAAATATCTCAAAGCTGTTCTATAGAAGCCTTTCTAGAATTTAACACGCAACTATTTCGCCAAGAATTTACCATGAAGGACATTTTTTGACAGTTTCAAAACGCCCTTAGCTGGCTGTAGTGACAAAGTATTGATTAATTTGGCGGTTCCCGGTGCTAGAACTGTGACTAGGTAGTTAGTTTTCCTTCAGTTAGAAGTGGGCCTATGCGACTTAGTTAAAAAATTCACCTTGTACGAGAAGCGTTCATGTTTTTGTTTTGTGGAACCAATCATCACAGGTGTCTTTTTCTTGTTAACTAGAAAATCTGTTCAAAGAGCAGGCGGGGATTTCGATAAAAATCGTAATCAATGTTTTAGTCTCTCCTCTTCGCAATATTGTTGTGTTTTTCCACTGGAAACACGCTTTGTGCATCCTATATTCTCTGCATTGACGAAATAAAACAGTTCACTTACTAAGACTAGACCCTCTTTTATTGACTATCAACGAATTCGCTTCGCAAGACTCACTTTATAAGACTGATCCGTGATTTCCAAAATGGTTGATTGTGATTGCATGATTTTATGGGAATCTGTTTGCGTCTTGGTCTCTAGGAGTTTATTATCTCTTATATATTCCTCTAGACGTTTCTTATCTATGAGAGACGTTTTGCATGGAAATAGTTTGAGGAGATATTTTTCGATAGGGTGCAATCTGATTTATGTTGACGTACCTGCAACAATATTATGGCTATCTCTTTGCACCATATTAGCCGTGGAGCTGCTATACAAACTTTGTACATAAAAACAGAATCGGCTTATAGGGTTGCAGGATCCGGTCATTTCCAAGAAAACCCCGTTCCACGAAAGTACATAGAAATCATTTATACATCTTCTATGCCAGGCTCTTAGTCGTTGATTCTCATACACCTCAGATTTTGAAGAGCTTGTGAAATAATTGTGAGGTAAAAGCACTGACCCTTGGTTCGATTTGAATGTCTATTTTTAATGGACTAGACATGGCATTGGAGCCCCTTAGAGAAATTTCGTGCCTTTGATTTCGCTATACACATTTCAAATACCCTGAACCCAATATATAAAATTTATTAATTTGCATATATATATATATATAAATTATATATATATATATATATATATATATATATATATATATATATATATATATATATATATATGTATATATATATTTATTTATTTATTTATTTACCAAACAAGGTATAATAATAATACATATAAATGAGATAAATATAAAACATGAAAAAAAACTAGACAAATTTAAAAAAAACAACAGGTTCAAAGGTATAAAATACAAACAAATATAATATAAATAAATAAACATTCGATAAATAAATACATAAGGCTAATTTACATGTAGGTCACAATATTAAATACGCAAAACGCAAAACGAAATTGATTAATTATCTAATTAAACAATTATAAAAATAGTCCTAAGTCAAAGAAGATACTAGGCCGGTAGACTAGGGAGGGTAGGATAAGAGAGCCTTGGTAACTCTATTTTTAAAGGACACTTTGGATATCGTGGGGGAAAAGTGTTGGCTCATACTGTTGAATATTTTGCAGCATCTGTTAATTGGCTCATTATCAGCATATGCGGTGCTATGCTTATATTCAACTAGCATTCGTCGGGATCTAGTGACTCTCAAGGGCTGATTAAGCACAAATCTTTCCTGTATATAGTCGACATTAACAGCGTCTCTAATGACATCGAAACTGAAGCAGGCAGATAACATTAATCTTCTGGATGCAAGAGGTAATAAGTTTAGAAGTCTAAGGCGAAATTCATACGACGGTAAATTGCTAAAACCACTTGGATAGTGAAGACCTCTTAGAGCGAATAGCAAGAATTGCTTCTGAATAGATTCAAATCTCTGGCTGTGAATTTCGAAAACTGGGTTCCAGATAATGCAAGCTTACTCCAGAAGAGGGCGAACGAGCGCGGTGTAAAGTTATTTTGTAACCCAAAGGTTCTGAAACTCCCTGGCCCGTCGCTTAATGAAGCCAAGTCGTTTACTTGCTTGAGAAATCATTTTGTCGTAATGAAAATTAAAGCGGAGCTTTTCATCCAGCACCACACCGAGGTCTAAAATATTGTCCACTCTACTAAGTGCCGTATTGCTTAAAAGGTACGTATAATGTACGCGCGTACTTTTTCTAGAAAAGCTAATCACATGACATTTTGAAAAAAGCTGGCATCTGAAGACGACTTTATAGTATAGTAAATTTTCAGGTCGTCCGCATAAAGTAGATGAGGCACATCAGATAAAACATCTGACAAGTCTGATATAAAAATATTAAAAAGTAAAGGGCCAAGATGGCTACCTTGAGGTACATCTGAATTGACATGAATTTTTTTAGAAATGAGCCCTTGGAATTTCACATGTTGTGAGCGGTTGTGGAGGTAAGAGCTAAGCCATTTTAGTAGAGATCCGGCAATTCCGAATTGCTGTAGCTTGGAAATCAAAATGGAGTGGTCAACACGGTCAAATGCTATATATATATATATTTATATATATATATATATATATATATATATATATATATATATATATATATATATATTATATATATATATATATATATATATATATATATATATATATATATATATATATATATATATGTAATCTTATATAAGTAATTATATAGTTAGTTTTTCTCTTGAAAAAATACCATTGACATTATTTACTTTCCTTTCAACCATGAAAAGCGCATATGTAATTATGTACATATTTCACTTATCAGTCTTTGAATCTTTCAAATATCTCACTTAATATTTCGTCCAAGTCTATTCAAATTGTTTTCACCCATATACCATTTCAATTCAAACATGCTACATTGCATTTGAAACAATCTAATTCTCATATGTGCTGCTCCAAACTACTCAATGCAAGCTACTGTTAAAAAGACAATTTGTCTTTTATGGTTTATGTAATCTGATTCCTGATCTTCTATAGTGCATAAACAAAAGCAAGCTTGAAAGTTTTGTTGCCAGTTTGCTATGCAGCAACCTGCAACAAGGAAATAAAACTCAACGATTGGAGAAGATACATTCGTTGGACTTTGGACAACTATTAGATTTCAAAAACAGCTGATTTGTTGTTTTACGACTTCTTACTCATTATGTAACCAGCGTAAAGCCATTTATTTGTATACAAGAAAGCATTGTGCAAAAGTGCATCCAAATTTCGATATGTGTGAGGCCATAAATTTTATTTCCAAACATTGGCCCTTAATATGGATGAAGTTTGTATTCATTTAGATGTGAATCTGTTTCACTATTTCACTCTGAATGTGAGAATTCGAATGTCTTTTCATCTGTTTCGATTTTGTATAATGTAGATATAACGTATCGCGATTGTCATCCAAAAGTGCTTTGAAATATTTAAAAACAGTGAGAGACAAAAAAGGCGCTGGTGGAAAAAATGCAACTTTCATAACCTTCAAATAACAACGAATTGCTAATCAAAACGAATTCAAAGACGTAAGTGCAATTTTAGCTTTGGCAAAAAAATAAAACAAATAAGCAAACAGAAATATTCACAGTTACCACACACTTAGCACATACATTTTTTCTCGGGTGACTGAATTTAGTATTGAGTAATTCAACAAATATTACAAATGCACATTAAATATGAGATAATACTCTTTTTTCTCGAATGCACTTATGACCAGGAATTCAATTTAATTTTCAAATGAAATAATGGGAGTAAAAATTAGATATGCTCAATTTCACGCAATTTTACTTAAATTTGTTCCGTATATTTCAGATAAGAGTATTTTTGGTAAAAATATTTTGAAAAATATAAGTCAAATTTAAATAAGTTAAAATTTCTACATCGAAAGTTTCAAATACCTGAATGCACTTTCAAAGATTTTACTAAAAATCTACAAAAGTACTAATGCAAATGCTTAAACACTCGAAATAACTCATTTGCCGCAAAAACAACTCAGTTTGTCTATGTCGTTAAAGGTTCATTGCGTACTGTTTGCTTACACAATGTAAAATACAAATCGCACCTCAACAATTCAACATACCAAGCAAGAAAACACCGCAATTCAGCTGCATTCAAAGTAAAATTCCATCAAGAATTGTTGGCATGTTAAAATAAATAAATCATCAGATAAATGTAATTCACTTTTCGCCATTGCACGTTATTCACTTTCTGCACATGAAAATTGAATGAAAATTGAAAACAATCATCACAAAGGCAATTGAAAAGAAAGACAATTTGTCACGGTTTGGAGTGTATTTGTAGTCATAAAAAAATTCAATTGTCTGGAAAATATGTACTAGTTGCTCTGTTCATTGAATAGATTTCTTCCCATCATTGTGCTGTGAATAACATACCCGTTAGGGAACTTTTTGTTTTTTTAAGCTTACTGATTCAAATTCCTGTATTAATTAGAATTTTCCTAAAAATCATCAATTGCTTTCAATTTTTTTCTTTAAATTATCAAGCAAAAACTTAATTGTCAAAGTACATTTATTCAAACGGACAAGATCACACTACAATTTATGATTGCTTGCATTAAGGTTAAAGAAGTTCCACTTTAAATTTCAATTTATTGTATATAAATCAAGTTGTCTGATTATAAATTTAAAAGTTGTCAAATGTTGTTTTCATCTTTGAATTGAAAATGATAGATTCTTTCGACTTATACAATTTCTTATCCCTTGAAAATATCATAAACTATTCGTCATGCTAGTATTTTTGATAACTGAAGTTGTAAATTAAATTAGCAAAGATTTGTGTCTATCCGTTTTTTCATTGTTCAACCTCAAGCATAAAGAATAGACATATCATGTTGGGCGTGATAGCTAAAGCTAATCTAGTTTTTCGATACTTCTATCTTCGTTATTTTTGGTTTTAGGTGTGTTTCGCAGGTCCGGATCCAGAACATATTGACGGATCCTTTTGAAACTCTGGTTGGCCTGAAGCAGGGCGATGGAATAGCGCCCACGCTCTTCAACCTGGCACTTGAGTTCGCTATTCGGGCAATGAACCTGAACACCAGCGCCACGCTACTTTTTAAGTCGACATAATTGGCAGCGTACGCGGATGACATTAACATCATGGCTCGAAAACTGACCGATGCAGAAGAACTTCTGCTTAGACTTGACACCACAGCAAAGGAAGTTGGACTACGAATGAACGAGGACAAAACGAAAGTTATGATGCAATCTAGGACAAAGACGCCAGCGCAAACGACCATCAACGTAAGGGACCTTAACATCAAATTCGTGGACAACATCGTTTACCTGGGTAGTAACCTATCGAGTGACGCCAACGAAACTGACGAAATCAAGCGACGGATACAACTAGCAAATAAGACATTCTTCTCGGTCTTCCCCATTATGAAATCGAAATATGTGCTCAAAAATACTGAGCTCCGCGTTTATAAAACTATCATAAGACCTGTGCTGTGCTATGGCTGCGAAACATGGACCCTGATCCAAGCCTCGGAAAATATGATCGACACCTTCGAACGGAAAGTTCTACGGCGAATTTTCATAGCTGTTCGCGACCGAGATGGATGGCGCATCCGGTAAAGTTGGCGCATCCGGTAAAAGTGAGTTGTACGAACTGTACGATGAGCTGGAAATCTCTAAATTCGTCAAATTACAACGCATACAGTGGGCTGGGCATGACTGGGCGAATGGATGACGATCGCATGCCAAAACGTGTCATGAATGCAAGATGAGTCGACGGAGCGAGGCCAAGAGGAAGACCAAGAGCTCGTTGGGAGAGCTCAGTGTATGGGGACGTCGAGCAACTATTGGGGTTCCAAGACTGGAGGACGCGGTCACGTGACCAAGACAATTGGCGGAGATCGATCCTGGTGGCCAAGGCCCGACGTCGGGCTGTTGTGCCACGCTGGTGATGAGGTGTAATTTGTAATTTTTATAAAGTGACGGAAAATTTTATTTCTATGTCAATCAATTCTGCACCTGAACTGAATTGTAGTAAAAAAATATTGTTTATGCTACAAAAAAAGATTTAGCTTCATGTGAACAATAGTTTAATCATTTGAAAACATAAAAAACATATTCATCTTAAGTCGGCTTTAGATATGCGGTGTTTGTCAAATACCGAGCACCTAGTTTGGCAAACTTCGCATGTGTGGTTGGGTTGCTCGCCTAATGCTTGCCCTAGGCCAAGCACAAACATTCGGGTGCTCGCTATTCCCGTAGTTTGTCGAACTTTCAACTCACATCAAAGTAGACGAGCACTGTGTCGGATCCCCGCAGCTCGTTCATCTTCCAGTTTTGGCGAACATTCGGCAATGCCCGAATGTCTAATTCATTGTACTTGTCATTCCGCAAGCACCAAGCCAAATTACTTGACTAGGTGTTCGGTATTTGGTGAATAGGAGGTGTTTGACAAACACCGCATAACTAAAGTCGCCTTTAAAGGTGACGACAATTACTTTCATATTGCGCAAAATTTTTCAGGTTTGCTCGGTTTTTTTTCCGGCGAATTTGTTCGCGAGAGTTTTTCTTATCGTTTTAAATAATTATGCAGAAAAACAAGCAATTTAAAGGCGGATAGATTAAAACACCTAAGTGTCAACTTTCTTTCCACTCATTATCCAATACTTTTCCGGTCCTCTTTTTACAGTGACTGCCACCTCTTGCCTTTCAGACTTTGGATAGATAAAATGTTGGTATTAAAACCGCTCCATCATTTGACTATTTCCACTCCTAGATCGTCTGCTTGTCTACCAGCATCATCAAGAATCTTTAACTTTAAAATATGTACTATATTTCCTATGAAACTTAAATCAGAGCTTTGAGCGAAACAGGACGGCACAGATTGCCCAACATCATAAAAGTAATGTTTTATGAACTTATTAGTACTCGTATGAATAAGAACATAATCATGTCATAGGGTAACTCCGTGTTTATTAATTAACCTCTAGCATACAATGGTATATTGCTCACTACATCGAGGTAGTGATCCAGATACACTTTTTGTATAGTTTATAAAGGACCTATACATTTCTAAAATATGAATGTTCAGATGATAGCTTTCTTTCCACCTAGAAGCAGAGTGGTATTTGTTGAAATCGTCTCACCGCTGTTGATCTGTGGCAAGTAGCTATGGCTGTTACTGAAGGCATTTGTTTGTTGCCTAATGATAGCTTTTAATGTCCTCTTTTCCATTCGAATCAGTCTTTATCGGAACATTTGGATGTAATTTTCAAACTTGGCTTACAATAGTCTACCGTCTACTGAGTGAATTTCGTTATCTTATTTATTTATTTATTTATTTACTCTGTACTAAATATAATACATAACAATAGTAATACAATGCACACCCTTACGTATAGAGTGATCAGCAAGGCTCCACAACTCAAAAATAATCTGATTATCATCTATAAGTTTAGTATAAAGCATGAGTAATATTAATATCGTTTCTGTAAGATCGAAATTTCCAAAACCTACTAAAATAAAGAAAGATTAAAATCTAGAAACTTAAAAACATAAAAAAAAAACTATATTACGCCGCGTCCACATTGGCTATGGGAGATGGCATAACATTCGACTTGCCATGGAAATGGAAAATGTAGACGGTACAGGGCATACCATATTTGATGGCATACCATAAATGTCAAGCCATATGGCAAGACATATGCATGGCCATGAGTATGGCCATATTCTGACAGTTGTTCATTTTCAAAATGGCGATGTCGAGGGAAATAGTGTTACAAACCCTAAACGAATACAAAAAAAAAGATTGCTTATGGAAATATATGTTCGCCTCTTCCTCAATTTGCGCCTTTCCTCACATTCTGCTTCCTCTAACCTTTGCAGTGCTCTCAAACACCGGATAGCGGGCATATGTTCACTGCTGAATGATATTTTCAAAATGATATGGCATGACATGCCGTTGCCCAGCCACCAGATGACATGCCATAAACTGACATTCGTTGCCATCGCATATGGCAGAGCTCATGGCCAATGTAGACTCTAAGTTATGACTAACTGTCTAATTAAGTATCAAAACATCAGCTTATAGGCTAATTTGATTTCTTATTGTTAAAAAACAAAATAAAGTGCCGATATCAACGGGTTATCGGAAGCTCTACACTTTTCTTCAAATCTATTGTTTCAGATATCACAATAATCTGCGAACATAAGCATGTTCAAATTTTTATGCAACCTAAAGGTAGAGCAGAATCTAGGGAGATCAGAAATCATCTTAGGCTCTATGTTTTGCTGTATCTGTTTTTTATGTGTTTGACCAGATTGACCAGACTGGAGCTCCGTAGAACATAGTTTTATAACATTGCAAAAGCTGATATGCAGGCCAAGAGAACTTGTAAGTATCATCAAATCGCTCGCAAATCGCAAAGCTCCAGGATGCGAGCGAATCTCCAATGTATGTAGTGGTTAAATATCTTCCTAGAAAAGCGATCGTTTTCGCCACCTTTAAATTGAATGCTTGCCCAAAGCTTGTTTAATATCATACAGCTTTGAAGAAAGCCATAGTCCTACCTATCAAAAAGCAGGGAAAGAGTTCCGGGATTTTTAAAGATTTTTGTCCCATCAGTGTGCTGCCCACATTGAGTAAGATCTTTGAAGCAATTTTTTTTCACGGATTCAATCATTCCTACACACGTCTGAAGTAATACCAGACTTCTAGTTTGACTTCAGGCAGAAACATTGTATAGAGTGTGTAACACATATAGAGTGACGCAACATATCACCAAAGTTTTTGCTGACAAAAAATCTGTAGTACTAGTCACTCTCCACATCGAAAAAGCATTCGACTCTGTAAAGCACAAAAGGCTTATCCACGAACTAATTAAATTCCTTTTTCTCATCGCCTTTTCATTGTAAAAGTCAATGGCAAATATTCATCCCCGCAACGTATTCCTACACTTAATACCATTTACACTAACGATTTTCCGGTTGACCCTCACTTACCCAGATGATACATGTTGTCCACGAAAATCATCACCATTCTGGAAAGTAAGCTAGAAAAAGTATATCCGTACTGCTATAGGTGGAAAATAAAAATAAACACTGCGAAAACCAAAGCCATTATCTTCACGTGAAAGAGAAAATAAAACAGCCTTTCCAACAAACCCCTCAATTTTTTAGAGAAACACATCCAGTGGGAAAATACTATTAAATATCTAGGAATAACTCTAGACAAAAAATTGACCTACAAAGATCAAAATAAATTACCATCAATGTGTAGCTCTCTCTTTCAATTCACTCTCTAAGATTAATGTTGCATGATACAAATAAAATATAAATTTTAGACTTGATATAAGTAGATTTAGTGTTAAGAATTAAGCTATTCAAAAGCAAAGTTTTTTGAAAATTTTCTTTGCTAACTGTGAAATAAATTCTTCAAAAACAATTTCAGCTAATGCTTAAACAGAATTATATAGCATGAAAATACTCTTATTGTCTATAACACTTAAGACATAATACTGTATAATCTAATTTCATATATTAAATAAAAGTTTTATCTACTTATCTACATCAGAGCTCATTACCAAATATGTGCCAAAATAAACGCTTGCCACTTTATAAACTTTAGTGTGGAAACCAATCCAAACAAAAATTACCTTCAGTGGCTAAATTAATTTAGATAAACTACAAACGAAAATGTTTGCAAACAATAAACCATTTGAGTATTTATGTAAACATAGCTTATATCATCTCATTCATCCTATTTCATATTCGCTAATATTTGGCAAGTACGCCACAAATGATATCTCAAACCTCAATCGCAAATACATATTCAATTCAATCAAATGATCCAACATTGACTAATATCGAGATATATTTCTATTTTCAGTGCAAATACACAAATGGACAACGATGTTACGCCAGTGTATTTAGCTGCACAAGAAGGACACTTGGAAGTCTTGAAATTTCTGGTGCTCGAAGCCGGTGGCTCGCTATATGTCCGTGCACGAGATGGCATGGCACCGATACATGCTGCTTCGCAAATGGGCTGCTTAGATTGTCTTAAATGGATGGTAAGTAGCATGAAATCGTAAGAAATTGCGTAAACATACATACTAGTGAATCGAATCAATTATATCGCGAACTAATAACAAATTTGGCTACAGTTGATGCTGGCGGTGATTGCGTTGCAATTCAACCTCAAATCATGCATTTATCAAACATGCCGTAACCTTACTTGTATATTTTCCAATGTATCTGAGAAGTTGCGTGCTCTTTGAGAAATTGAAATGTCGATAAGTGAGTAGATGCAGGTCTTGTTTGAAGTAGGTTAAGACTGGCGCTGAAACTAGATCTACAGTTAATCAGAGACCAAAATGATGAGGTTTCTTAAGCAAGAAAGTTGCATCGAATGCATTCAGCTCTGGTCACTGTGTATTGGATTGGATGTTATTGGAATTTTTAAAAGAATTATATCTAGTACGCTGATAGCAACATAGTTGTTGTCAGATTAGTTACTCTTCTGGATAGACTTTGAACATACTTTTAGTTTGGGGAGATTTGTAGAGAGTTTCCATTTTTGTAGAGCATTTCAAACATTTGGATATGATTTATATTCAATGCGAATTTTTCAAAATTATATATAAATTGTTAAAACATGCCCATAAAAGAATCTAAATCCCAATAAGTAATATAGATTTTAGTTTTAGAATCAATCATCTGAATATGCGAGAATGAATTGAATCTTCTGGTGTCTATCGGTCGTATTAGATTCTAACGGACAATTATAGCCAGCAACAACATTATCGATTTCTATCGAACACCATTCAATATTCTAACTACAACACTAAAGAGCGTGCAATTTTTTTATCTATGTCATCTGAAACAAGAAACCATAAATATCATTGTATCGATTCTTCTTTCATTACATCTACATGATATCCAACCGGACTTGTTTTTCTACGATGCATCAGCTCTTCTGTGATTTATCGCTTTAATCGTATGAAAAGCTGTGCAAACTGAATGCTGCTTATCTCGGCAAATATAATTGCCTGGGTCCATACTGTATCTTAGATCAATGCTACTTGCATGTTGAATTTGAATCCTGTACTAACATGCGATTTATTAGAGGCTATTCGGGCACCGTTAAGTTGTTAATGCATTCATTCTTACGCTGCGAATGTAGATCAGTCGGTGAAACGTAAATAATAATGCAAGCTTACTCGAGAAAGTTAGTGCATACATGCTCCAGAAATATATATTTTAATTATTTAGAAGATTCATGCGGCGGATGTCAAATTAACAATTTATAATAGATAAATTGATGTTCAGTTTCTTGCTCCAATAGAAATGTTTCGTAATAGAAAGTACGCTAGATAGCTAGCGTAATGGGTTTTGAATCAACATTGAAAGCATTTTTATAGATCTAGCTTGTACCAGAAGAAATAAACTAGTGTTTCATGTTACTTATTTTTCATATTAAACGTTTTGACAATAGATACTACTTAATACATTCTTCCGTCACATGCAAATAAAGATGTAGCGAAAATTATATTATTTTTAAAACAAAAATTCGCAACCTTGACATTTTGAGAGTGAAATGAATTTGTAAGATCAATAAAACTAAATTACATATGTAGATCTAATCAAACACTTAATAACATAACCGGATGTGACAAGTTCGTGAATACATTTGTTAAATGCTACGAAACATTTTCCAACCACTGAATTAATGAAGCTCGCAGATTTAAATTTAATGGCTTCATAGCCACACTGATGGAAACGGGAATATCTAGTCAAGATGTGCTCTGATTTTAGCATAATGAGCTTCAGTCGGTAGATTTCATTTGACAGTTTTTATAGTCGTCTCTAAGTGCAGTTTGAAGATAAAATTAATGACATTGAATTTTACCTCTAACGAGAAACTAATTTCATAGATATTTAGAAAAACTTATACAAAAATGTCCGAAAACTGAATTCACGATAGAATTAAAGCTAAAAAAAAACTCTAGCACACCTGAACCGCTAGAAATACTAATGTTCGATGAACAGTAGAAGAATCATGCAGAATTTTGAGTGCATATTCTACCACACGTGCTTCAACCTGTTTCGAGTGCAAAATCACTTTGATCTTAACAATGCAGTTAAACTCATAAGGTGGAAAGGACTTTAGGACTAGCACTTGCATGAATTTCAAGATTTAGGAAAGCCAAACACTGCAAATCTTTGAAAGCAGCATCTCTTGTAACATAAACAAAGAAAATGCTTAGTGCCTGCAACACTTTACCAGCACTGCAACCAAAAGTCTCCCACGTCAACATCAAATAGCTCTATCGATTTCGATTTTACCCGATGATTTTTTTGAAAGTTACAGAGATAGAAAAATGTTTAGGGTCAAAAAACGAAAGATGTTTGGAACCAAAAAATTTCTAGAACCTGGAAAATTTAAACATTGGTAACTTATTTTCATTGCAAATGTTCGTATTGTTAAGCATTTATTGATACGAAAATAGCGAAAAACGCCTCGCGCTGACAACCCTTTGCTAGCAAAATTATATCACACATGCTTCACATGAAAATCAACCTACTCTGCGAATTTCGTTTTTACCCGATGGCTGCATTGGAAGTTATAGGGGTACAAAGAAATCAAGGATTACCAGTTGCAAAAGTTTTCAAATTTTCAGAAACTTAATATTTGTTGTTTATTGTCACTACAAGATCATTACCGTTTAAAACTCTTACGACGAAATCGCTTAATAAAGATATTGCAAATAAATACAAAACCAAATATAGTTGGCAACTCTATCATGATTTTTTAACCAGATTCTTTCTGAATAATGCCTATGAAAAATTTCATTTATCATATGAAATTCATTTTGATTGTATGATTGCACTGGAAGTTATACGGCAAAAAGCTTTATTTTCCTGAGCGAATTTTCAAAACCCAAGACACCAAAATTACCATAGCTGGCAGTACTAACCGAATTTTTCAATTAAATTTCTAGCAAACACGGCTTGGAATAAGATTCAGTTCAATTCAATTTCATGCAAATCTGGTAACTAAATCAGAATTCATAGGGCAAAAAGCAGTTTTTTTTCTTTATAATTTTTCAAGATAGCACCAGTGGCACAGATTTGCCCGCATTCTCAAATTGCTACTATCAGACTTGGTCCTACTTAATACCAATACATTCTGTGAATTTTTACTAATTAAGTCGTGAGTTCTCGTGAACAGAAGTTTTGGATGCTTGAAACATATGTAGGTCAATTGGAGAAGGGTTACCGTTTTTGTCCGATGTGAAATTTCAAAAGTTTTGCTTTGGTTCTATAAACAATGCATAATATTTCTATATGAGTTGGTTTCTACTGTAAAAAACGAAAACTTTTCATTAGAGTCGATGGTTTGATGGTTTTCACTTTCAATGCCTGCCATAGCTGCGGGATTGCCAGCACGTTCATAAAAAACTGCACGAGCCTATAACTAAGCAATATCAATATGTCCTCTAAGTTTCATAATGGTTTGATTATTTGGTCAAAAGCTATCGCAATTCAAAAATTTTCAAATTTTCCCAATCTCATTTTAGGTGCCTAGCGCACACATAGGGTTAAAAATTTCAAAAATATTAGCATATTTACATTAAGAACATATTAGAAATTCATTTCATTATTTTTATTTTTGCAAAAGTTATTTGTTGACAGAATAATAGTTGTAATTATAATATCACTAAAATGGCCGCAGGCGCCAAAGGGTTAAGCATTATTAATTTTTTGGGAGACTTGGCACTATTCTACATATACATTAATATATCCTGAAAATTTCAGTTTAATCGGATAGTGCATTCTTGAGATTTTTTCACTGAAATTTTTTGATGATATATATATATATATATATATATATATATATATATATATATATATATATATATATAGATATATATATCTATATATATCTATATATATATATAAAGATATATATATATATATATATATATATATATATATATATATATATATATATATGAATTTTTGGCCAAAGTGATTTTAATACTAATGTTCTTCGACCATTAGTAAAACCGCAAACTGGCAAACTGGCAAACTGAGCTGACGAAAATTTAAATATTCGCCACGAAATGCATAGTAAGTTTTCAAGAGATTAATTAATTTATTTAATATCAATTTTTACAGGCAGCGGCCCCGTTACAGAAAAATAGAAAAATTATTAAACGAAAAATCCAAAAATAAAAAACAAGTTCAATCCAAAAGGCAAATGGAATAAACAAAATAATGATAGTGATAAAGAAAATAACCATAATAAATTATAATAATGAAAATAAGCTTAACAGACTTTGGTGGTGGCAGAGAAAAAGCATTATTCAGGAATTAAAAATAAAATTATTAATTTGACGCTTAAAATGTTGGAATATCAGAGGTCCCCAACCATGGAATACATGCCTTAGACCTTAGGACCGCTACTAGTATTTATGCAGTGAATTGAGTATGGAACGATTTCTAAAGGATCAGTTTGGATGGAAGACAAAGTTAGAGAATTAGCAAGTGGGGAAAGATTGGGGAGACTGAGGATTACTGAGGGGAAAATGAGGAAAACATTAGAGTTCACAAATTTCAAGAGGGCCGGAGGCAGCAGAACGAAAGCTGGAGCTCGGCGTGTCTCCTGGAGAAACGCAATAATGGTGAATGAAAAGATGCGTCAGTTCCCGCAAAGTATATATTAAATAACAAACGTGATCGATTCGAACGATTATCTTTTTGAACAATAAACAGCAAACATAGGTTAAGGAACGGGATTTGCAACAAGGATAAGCGAGCATTATTTTGGTAATAAAAGATGTAAAATTTCAACAATAAATAACAGGTGAATCTACTTTGAGCTTGGTTCACCGCATCAATCAGATACCAGATTTGAAAGCAATACTTGAAAGCACTACAAACTAAAGAGCAAAACAGTTTGGCACAAGTAGACATATTTAGAAAAGGGTGACACGATTTGAGTACATAACCAGCCAAACGAGAAGCGTTGGATGTGATATGTGCAATGAGCAGATCGAACTTACGTTTCAAGCCAAAAACCATACCAAAGTCTCTGAAGCTACCTATAATAGTGAGAGGAAAATCAAAAAGAAGCAGAACAATAGAGGAAGCTCTTTACACAATAGACAGAAAATGGTAAGACATAAAATGACATTTCGATATGTTCAAGGCAAGTGAATTTGTCAAGCACCAATCGCCCAGAGTGCAATCTTTGACAGATTCAATTTTTTGGAATACTTTGAAATCTCAGCAAGCAGAAGGTAATTAATAAAGGCAACGAGCAAAAGAGATCCAAAAATGGAACCTTGCGAAACACCGGAACGAGGACAGAATGCGGAAAATGTGGAAGTAATCATATTTACGGAACAAATATGACCAGAAACTTAGGAGAAAAGTCAGGATCGGATAAAATTCGTAATGCCAAAGCACTGTAGTGCCGTGTAGAAATAGTTTTTGATCAACAAAAACAAATGCTTTTGAGAAATCATTGTAAACAGCTTCAATATGTTTCTGTTGATCGAAAGCAGAATCAACCAAGTTGAAGATGAGTAAAGGGTTGGATGATAAAGATCTGCTCTTGATGAAGCCATACTGTTTAGTAGCAAAAAAGGGATGAAAGATTGGTATAAGCTTATTGAAAGCAACTCTTGCGAGTACTTTATTAAAGCAGGATAAAAGGAAATCGGCCTAGAGGAAGAATGCAGCCTGGGTCATCAGATTTTTTAATCGTTGAGGCGTGAATTCATGGACTGAAGAATATACCTACAGCGACGACGATAGTGAATTCGCTAGCAAATTCGAAATACAGTCAGGACCGCTACTAGTATTTATGCAGTGAATTGAGTATGGAACGATTTCTAAAGGATCAGTTTGGATGGAGAGAATCACTGGGGGAAAAATGAGGAAAAATATTAGAGTCCAAGAATTTCACGAGGGCCGGAGGCAGCAGAATAACTAAGATACATTGAATCGCGAAAATGATGGGATTTTTTTAAAGAACCGATATAATACCAGAAGGATTTATGATAGTTGGAACATATAAAAGACTTAATTTTGGCGAAAAAGTCAAGCATGGTTTGTTTAGAAATAAATTTGGCTATGGAGCGCAGCCTTGAGCATTCTAAAAAATCGTAATAAGAACCCACAGCTCTATACTTGACACGTGCTGCATCTTTGTTCTTAAGGGTGAACGCCACATCAGGCCGCAAAAAAGGAGTATAATTCCGTTTGCGTGGTCGACTGGTAAGAATAAGTCTCAAAATTAAGATAAAAATAAAATCATAACATTTAAAAAGACAGTGGGGAGACTAAGGAGGCAATCTGAAACCCCAGGCTTAATCAGGTCAACGTTAGGTGATACTCTTTTAGGATGGGATATGAAGACTTTAGTTCTCTATAAGCTTGTAACCCCAACGGAATGATAACCAATGGAGTCTGTAAAGAAGAATTTTGAAAGACGAGTATCAGAATTCTAATACTAATACGAATATTCTAATGCTCTACAAATAATAAAAACATTAAAGCCTAATAGAAGAGAACATATCTTTGATTAAGAAAAATGTATGTCCCATAATTTAAAATAAATAAAGCGTATAAAACGCATTATTCATTGGGTACTATTCCATTAGAGTAAAAGCAGCTGTTTGACCATTTCATGAGCCATGTTTCGACTGTGTTGGGAAGTCAACTTTCTTATTTAAAAATATGTCTATAATTGCAATTCTTCAATGCACATTTGAGTTCTTGGTTGGTGCTACTACTTATTGGCAAAACCGTACAAAACAAACCGCACACTTTTACAGTGTCGCCCCTTACTCCCAGAAAGTAAATCGTGCGCTGCACATATCATTAAGTTCAGTTGAACGAAAAACGGATTAGATGCGTTTCTAGATCAGCGTCGACAAGTATAATTAACACTTTTAGTATGTTATGTACTAAATCTCTATTCAATAGAGTAAGATTACTTCAAGTGAAAACCTTACAATTACAAATAATGTATCCAAACAAAATCATTGAAAATAATCACCGTACGATGCGCCTAATAGCTAGGCATTTAAATATCATTAATCAGTCACACATCACCAACTAGCGCTTTCAATATCCAATAATAACTGTACCCTGTACCAAAAGCTAGATTAAAATTTCAAGGTGCTGTACGATCTTTCATGCAAACAGGTTTTGCGTCAACACATCTTGATAATTTTTCTTTCGCAAAACGACCTTGACTTTGCCTATTAGCCGACATTACCTTTACTCAAATAACGTTTCATTATCCAAATTGATATGCATCAGATTGAAAGCCTCTTATCTGCGGCGTCTACTAATTTCGATCATCAGTGCCAGCAACATCAACTAACATAGACAAGCTATTCGTTAACTTTCTACTTTTTTCATATCCACAGGTCGAGGAGCAAAGCGTCGATCCGAATTTACGTGATGGCGATGGAGCTACACCTCTTCATTTTGCTGCTTCACGCGGCCATCTGGCTGCAGTCCGCTGGCTACTTAGCCATGGAGCGAAACTATCTTTAGATAAATATGGTAAAAGTCCAATTAACGATGCTGCGGAAAATCAGCAAGTTGAGGTAAGTGTATGGACAACACTGAGCAACGAAAAATTGTGATAGATATCGGAGGAGTAAGAAATGCATTTGCATCAAATTAGATTTTAAACATCTAAAACGTATAAGTATCTATGTAAATTTTTTATTTAATCTGATTTGTTCACTAGAAAGTTTAATGAAATGCCGCATCTTTCGCTGCACTAGTGTAGCTTCTTATTTAGATAAACTGTTTCAAGTGGATTCAGTCGATTCTCCTATCTGATTTTAAATTGCAGTGACCGGTTTTAAACTGTAGCATAGTCATTACTCTTCCGTTGCATTTCTAGTTGCAATCGAAACTAATCTAAACCGTACCATGTCGATCTATTGCAGTGCCTCAATATCTTAGTTCAGCATGGAACGTCGGCCGAAATGTCTCGCGAAAAAGGATCTAGTCGTCAAAAATCCGGATCGAAATATAACGGTTCTGTTGCATCGTCAAATCATAGTAAAAGCGGTCGTCACAATAATACTTTAATGTCAAAGTCGTCCAGTGCAAGTTCCGATGTGGAACCGTTCTATTTACATCCGCCCTCAGACCGACGCAGTCGAGACAGCTCGTATTGTCATTCGAGGACATCTTCGGAGAAAATCTACACTAGTGTCGTGCCGAACGATGGACTGTATGTGAATCCAATGCGGAATGGTTCACTGACGCCGCCATCGCCAAATGGCAGCATATCAGGTGAATCCTTTTTTCTGCACGATCCACAGGAGGTGATTTACAATAGAGTGAAAGACTTGTTCGATTCGGACTGCAGCAGTACTAAAGACGGGCACACAAACGGTAATAGCCACGGGAATGCGTTGACCGTTCAAGTTGAAGTTCATTCGAGTAGCAGTGGAGCGGGCAGTGGTTCAGATGAATCACTTTCGATCCGATCCAGCACAGAATCACCGAAGAACAATATAAGGCTCCCAATGGGTATCGGTGGTGCAAAGAACCACAATAACGCGAATAATCATGATCATGACTACGAAGATATCTACTTGGTGCGTGAAGAAGCGAAACATTCGAAACAAAAGCTCATCAACGGAAGAAGTCGTTCGCGTGATAGTGGATCGCACAGTAGGTCAGCCAGTGCGAGTTCATCCAAGAGTAATGATGTGATCATTGAGTACACTACGGTAAGTACCTTTTTAAGTTTATAAATGAATGGAATAGACTAATTCTAGGGAAAATATGTTTTTGAAGTGTGACTGAAATGAATGAGTTAGATTGGTGATAGTGAATTTAAGTAGGGATGCCATGGCATTTAATCGTCAAAGAAAAGTGTTAAATTAGTTATAAACCTTTCAAAAATTGAATTTCGCTAAGGGAAGCGTGAATCAAATAGGATTTCAAATAGTCGAAAAATTTAACCACAATTTATTTGATTTGTGGTTTTGGTGTAGCAAAATACCACTACATCTTCTATAGACACACGCAGTTGTGAAAGTGAGAATTCCAATCCATGTAAAAGGAGAGTTAAGCATGCACCATTGTATCAAATAGTAATACTGTTTTATAGGGATAAATTAAAATTCAACCTTTGAAATAAAACCATATGCTGCTCTATGCTTGTGATAGAAATCAACTTATTCACTTATTCACATGAAAAATAATAAATCAAGAAAATAACTGTTTTTTTTTTAATCTGAATCGAGCATATTTAATTATTTTTTAATAATTCTCAATAGTCCCGTGAGCTTACTGTTTCAAAATTTAAAATCACATTATTTTGTTTATTTATCCAACTAGCACTACCGTTAACAGACTAAAAACCCAAATATCGCGAACTGAGTCATTTCGATCAAAATTGCATACTTGGAAATAATTCTTGTCAATGAAACAAAACCACGAAGTGACAATTTATTGAGCAGAAATATTTGAATGTTTGCTATTTCCTCCTTCTTCTTCTTTTCGCGTTTTACTATAAATCGTGAAATTAAATGTCTGAGGGATCCAAAACGAAGTATCGTATTTCGCTTTTTGATGACAGAAATTTCGGTAACGAAAAATTTTGAGTTAAAACGCTGCTCGTGGAGTTTAGACCTGAGACTGCACTGAAAGATTTGCTAGGCCAGGATGCAACGAAAACGCAAATTAAAAAGCTGAAGCGCCTGGAGTCCAAATTATACAGCGGATAGGTAACAGTCATCTAAAACATGACAAGGATAAAAATGCTACATAGTCAATTACTGATAATAATCTCAAGCCAATTTCTGTTACAAAAATTACTCCTTACATTTATTTATCTCACCTCATTAGCCTCGTGTGACCTCAAACTAACCCAATTAATTTTTTAAATTTGGCAAATTATAAGAAAAATGCGAGCTATTGGGGTAATACTAGAGGAACCTAACATAGTCTGTCACTTATTTATGACGATGCAATTGAACTTTGACACAGTAAAAAAAAGCAATAAAACTTTGTGTTCAACGGAGAAATATCTTTTCGATAAGCTGAAATTGAACAAAACGTTCGGTTTATTTACAAGTCAAATTTAATTTAATACATTAATTCATGATTTAATCTATATCAACACTTGGCAATAATTATTAATTCCTCCTATAACATCTCCTACGCAACTGTTCAGGATAGCTTAGATAACTTCCACTATAAGAGTGCTTTATCAAGCTGTACCCTTGAACTTTGACAGAGTGCCCTTTTCAACTAATACTTTTTACGATCCAACAACTTATGACAACTGTTCAGGATAGCTTTGATAAATTCCACTTAAACAGTGCTTTATCAAGCTGAACCCTTGAACTAATAATCGACTTACGGTTTCCAATGTTCCTCGTTTGGACTTCACTTTCAGACTCATGGATCAAGTACTAAAGGTTACGACATTAGCGTGGCCACACCTACTTATGACGAAATAAGATGCAAACACGCCTAGAAATCATCCGGAATTAACTGGTTTTTAGGTGAATGAAGAGTACTGTTTTCGGTTGTGTCCAAATGTTTCTGTTAATGAGTTTATTGGATGTTGTAAATCTAGGCAGACAGGCACTTAAATTGCTGATTTAAAATGGAGCAATTGAAACTGCTTGAAGTGTATGTTGCCTCTTTCATGCTGTAATTCATTAAATTAGAGCATTAAATTATATTGCGATGTTGCAGCAAAAAAAAATTTTTTAGGAGTCGAATGTATTTCAGAATTCGTAAATTAAACAACGAAACACAGGAATATGATAAGTCCAAAAAACGAAAATTTAAAAAAATTTTAAACTGAAACATTTTTTATATTTTATTAATCAGTTATGACTTTTTTAATTGTAATATAAACAAAATTTTAATAAATATTTCTTGACAATACTTCTGCGGATTATATTAATATGCACCTGTAATTATAAATTAATACTTAAGTTCCTATCTGTGATTAAGTTTGTCTTACATCTAAATTATACCGTAACTATTCATTTTGTCAAGAATTTAAAGTAAAACAATAAAAAAATATTCTCTAACTTTGTCTTTTACATATCTTATACAATGAAAAGAAAAATTCAATAAAATTCAGACACTCGACTATTTTTCCCTGATTCGCCGGTCTCCGCTACGTGACGAAATAAGATGCAGCGCCGAACAGCGAAAACCTATTGTCGTAATCTTATTTCCTTGATTCATGTTTCAGACTGAATTTTCACTTCAATTGACTTCACAAAATACTTTTCAATACCTACTTGATTGTGTTTTTAATTCCACTTTGGCAGTGATTTGTGAGACAATGTACTAGATTTGATCTTTGAACTTTGTAGATTGGGCATGTTTACATATTTAGCAAATTTGGGCATATTTAACATAACACTTTGTCTGCGGAAGACGTTGCAGCCGCGTTTGTCACAAATCGTTTATTAGACGAAGAAACGAAAACGTTAACAATCAATTCTCCGGAAGTCGTCCATTTTGTTCGAGTTGGTAAATTCAAAAGGTTGTTTTTTGATTACTTATTGTTTTTGGAGAGGTTGATTGCACATATTAGAGCAACCACTTTGGAAAGTTTTGAGTCATTGAAAATTCATTGCTGAGTTTATTTTAATTCCTTTAATATTTTCAAGCATGCTTGTTGATGGTGTTTACGACATGTAGCAGATTTGACCTATAACCATAGCATTTGAGCATCCGTGTCACTTTTTAACTCGAGTGGTGTTTGGAATTCCGCCCAACAAAGTTCCTCACATTTAAGAAGGTTTCGTGGCGAATCTTCTGGCGCTCTTCAAGCTTGAAAGAAAAGGTTGTTTCTTGAGACACATCCCTCGTGATCCGTATGCGAGGAGAAAATTTCGAAAGATGTGGTAGGCGTTTAGTGATATTTCGTCGTTTTTCTTCAGATCTGCAGCGGTTTTCGGAGTCCTTGTTTTTAGCTAACTTCTGACAGTGTTTTTCATGTTTATTATTTACAAAAATACAAAAATGTTATCGGTTTTAAAAAAAAGTTCTGCTTATTAACCACTGACTTCTAAATTAATGTCAGATATGTCAGATTTTAAATCATTCGTACAGTAATGTACAAGAATATTCTACTACTTCATCATATGTAGCTCGATCGAGTTTCATAATCGCAACGTGTTTTCGAGACGAGTTCGATAGAACTCGAAAACGATGACTCGATTCGAGTTTCATAATTCCACTCGTACAGACTTAGCCCAGGCTTTTGACTAAGTGAACCACCAAATTCTCCTCTCAAGGCTGAATAGGGTTGGAGTCTCGGGTTTCAGGATCTCTTCAGTGCACTTGAGAATCAAGTGCACTTGCCTGGGTTCAAATCCTGCTCACAACACCAACCCCATTGCATTTTATCGCAATTTTGTTATTGTGCAAGGTTTGATTTTTGGCTCCATACTTTTCTTCTTCTTTGTAAGCGATCATCCGCCCCTCCTTTATTGCCCCTGTCTTTTGTATCCTGATAATTTAAAATTATTTGTTAGGAAGAAACCTATTGATTACTCTTCTCAGTACTATGATCAGTACGTTTGCCAGCTTGTGTCCTGTCAATTCTTTTGTTCTAAATGTTGTCGAGTTTTTCCGATTGTCTTATACACATCAGATATCGCTTCTGACGTTTTCTTATTCCATCATAGGTTTATCCATATCTTATTAAACATTTCAAAAACCTTCTTTCATTCCAAGCTTAAAGCTTTTCATGTATTCTTCATATACATCGCATCCTTTTGTGCGTTTGCATTCCTTGAGCCTCCAGACCTGTTTTTGCCATTTGTGCCTGCGTATGATTGTACGTTTCTTTTGTGTGAATAGTCATAAAATGTTGATATCACATTCAGTTTTTTGATTATCGTTATCTAATTGATGCGGTTGAGTCGGTACAAAGCAAATTCACTCGCTCTTTATTCTTTAGATTAGAATTTCTCTACTGTGGTCATAGTATCCGTTTTCGACTCTGGAACTACCTTATCTCTTTTATGGGTCTTTTGACCTGTGTGCTTACAGGTGCCAAGCGCCTCTACCCCAACCCAGACACACACGCACACCTTATCTCGTATTACGAAAAGTCTTCCTTCATGAAAGTTCGATTTTCGTAATTTGTAACGGTTCTTATATTACAAACCGCATAATTCAGTTTTCTATTTGTAATTCACGTAACTCATTTCTACGCAAACTCTTACGCAAACTTATTATTTTTTTTTATTCACCTCTGTTTCGTTTTCCGAGACAACATAACAACCTAAATCCTGGCCCTCTTCCACCTTTTCCTCGTTTTTACAATTTGTTTCAAAGCAATTATATTGTCAAATTATCATGAATCACAGACCTAATTTATATATTAATGCTTTTATTTTATTTATGCTTCAATAATTTTGCATTATTTGCTTAGTTGAATAGAGAATAGAGTTTGTATTTTATAATTTTGTATTTTTAGTGGTTGAATTCTTTTCTTGTCTTCATTTGATGAATTTGATGTTTGCATAGTGTAGACATGAATGAATGCATGATATAATTTTTAAATATTAAAGTATTCAATTTATCATGAAATCTAAAAATGTTTCTATTATTTTAGAATAATAATCGCGACGTTCTCAATAAACGACACCGTGCTTATAGTATAAACAATCTTAGTGTGAAATATGACGTACCGCACTGTAACAACGATTCATCCGAAACGAAGAGCTTTATCAGTAATCACAGCAGTAAGAAAAGTCATAACTTGAACGGACTGAAAAATGATACATATGAAAGTGTTTGCCCGCTAGAAGATATCGCCGAAAGAACGAAACAGGCTAGTAGGAATAGTATGAGCGGAATTGGAAGCCCGAGCTCAAGCCGAATTCTGAAACGAGTAGTTTCTGCTCCATCAACACAATCTACTGGTAAATTGAGTCTAGAACTTTAATTTTCAGTTTTAATGTAAAAATTTTCTTTAAAGGACCACCTCCGCCACCACTACCGCCACCGCTAAAGGCTCCTACTATGCGTTCTAATGCATCTTCGGAAAGTAGTAGCACAACCAATACAATGAATTCGACCGACACATTAGATTCTGACTCGGGGTTGGAAGTAATTGAGGAGCCAACATTAAGACCGTCAGAACTAGTACGTGGTAATCATAATCGGACAATGTCAACCATATCAGGTAAGCTAATGGTATCATTCTATGGATGTTTATAGGATGTATTGTTTTGTATGAATGAAGATATTTAGCCCAGTAGCAAGTTGTATCTGAGTTGTAATGACTTTCTAATGCTTGTTCAGGAATATATTCATGGAAATTACGCGTATTATTTCTTATATACAAGTGAAATATGACATACATCGGATGTTTTATCAAATATCTCGGATGTTTTCTTAATTATTGTTACACCATTGTAAACACTAACAAATTTAATAGACTTCAAAGCACCTTTAATGCATTACTTCGAAACAACTTCGAATATTCAACAGCTGCGCCTACACTTTCAAAAACGTTGACATTTTTATGGTAGGCTCTTTGAGTATTTGGACCTCAATTGCAATGTCGCGCTCAATACTCGCATCAAAGATGCTAATCATCGCTAGCTGGTCAAATAGCTTCAATTTTCCAAGCCAAAGTCTTAAAAAGCGTTAATATCCGGTTTTACATTCCATTATTTGTAAATACGTTCGATGTGCCACTCTTTCTATGGCGATTTTTCAAACAATGCAGAATATAAATAACGTTTAAAATATATCTATCTATATTATAAACGGTGGCCTTAATAGAGAAATTATTATGATTCTCAAAAGATCATTGATTAGCTTAATTTGAATATGTATTCAAAAATAATTAAATTCAAATATATACTGCCTTTTGTTTGCTACAGAAGTAACTATTTATAAGCGATAGAAGTTTTTTTTTACTTAAGAGTGGAAAAAGCACTGTATTGTTCCATAGGTTTTTATTTCGCTCGAAATTAGAAAAATTATAATTCATCGATTTGTGAAAATTTAGTTTGAATAGATGAAGTGTATTGAAAAATAATATTTGATAAAATCTTTATCATTTGATAAACTTCTTTCTTGAATCAGAATAGGAGTACAATACATGAATTTACTGAAAACTTGATTTAGAATCAAAAAAGTAAATCAGAGCTACAATTTTACTCAAAGAAATTTATTTATTTCAACCAAACAAGGCGTACAAAACACTTACAATTAATATCTAACAATTTATATAAATTTGTATAATTAACAACAATGGAAGAAATTTAAAAATATAACCATCTTTAGTAGGGAATTGGATAGGGCATTCATGACGTGAGCACCTTAGTCAGAGCAGTTTTAAACCTAGGTCTAGAAATGGTAGGGGAATAGTATTTTGCGAAGCTATTGAATATTTTGCAACATCTATTGATTGGCTCATTGTTGGCGTAAACTGTGTGGTGTCGGTATTCATTCAGTAAACGTGTGTGCCTCGTCTGCCTTACCGATTCGTTGAAGGTGATCTTATTGGACAGGGACACAACATTGATCAAGCCCCTAATAACGTCAAAAGTAAAGCAGGAGCATATGACTATCCTCCGCGAAGATAGACTTGATAGATTTAAGAGACTTAGCCTGTATCAGTATGAAGGTAGATTTTCAAATTCGTAAGGATTATACAGATCTCTCAACGCAAATAGCAAGAACTGCTTCTGCACCGATTCGAGCCTATCGCTATGGACATCAAAGGTAGGGTGCCAGACAATACATGCATATTCGAGCAATGGCCGAACTAGAGCTATGTATAAGGACTTCGTGACCCATAGGTTTTTGAATTCCTTCGCACGTCTTTTGATAAATCCAAGCTGCTTATTAGCCTTGCTTAAGACTTTGTCATAGTGTAAATTAAAACGCAGCTTTTTATCCAAAGTAACCCCGAGGTCGATGACATTGTCAACATTATTGATTGTAACATTATTGAGGCGGTAATCAAAATTTATATTACTGGTTTTGCGGGAAAAACTAATGACTTGACATTTACTGACATTAATGTCGAGATTATTTTGTTTGCACCACTGCTCAAGAGAAAGCAGTTTCGATTGAAGGAAAACTGAGTCAGATTTCGATTTAATTGTGTGGTACATTTTCAGATCATCTGCATAAAAAAGGTGAGGGATGTCTGATAGAACTTCAGAAAGATCCGAAACGAAAATATTGAATAAAAGAGGCCCCAAGTGACTACCTTGTGGAACACCTGATAAAACTTCGATTTTTTTGGATAGGATACCCTGAAACTTAACGTACTGCGTCCTATTTCGAAGATAAGAGTCTAACCAGTTTAATAAGAGACCCGAGATGCCAAATTTCTGTAGTTTGATTCGAAGAATATCATGATCAACCCGATCAAAGGCCTTGCTGAAGTCTGTGTAGATGGTATCAATTTGATGCCCTTTTTCCATGCCACAGAGAACATCACGAGGTTGGTACAAGTTGACCTGCCTTTTCTAAAACCATGTTGTTGTTCATTTAGAAGAGGTTCTATTACAGTAGTGAGCTTATCACAGACAATTTTTTCAAATAGTTTAGGCAGTGCTGATAGTATTGCAATACCTCTGTAATTATCAATTGACCGCCTATCACCACTTTTAAAAATCGGGGTCAGATGGGATGATTTCCAGAAGGAAGGGAAAACCCCACAAGAAAGTGATTTGTTGAAAATTAAATACACGGGTAAGATAAGCGACTCCATGCATTCGAGTATGAAACTAGGAGGTAGTAAGTCAGGACCAGGACCCTTGTTGACATTGAGATCTTTGATGGCCCTGGCAATCTCCTCTCTAGTTAAATACATTTCACAAATGATATCTGGTGGGAATGTTTGAGGGAGAAGAATGTTAGACATGCTTGTACATGAACAAAATACTTCCTGGAAATGCTCAGCGAACAGGTCGCACACTTCGTGAGGGCATGTCGAACAAAAGTTCTTTTTGTACATCGAAGTAGGGTAGCCCGAAGTTTTCCGTTTGGTGTTCACGAAATCAAAAAACTTTTTAGGATCATGAATTATATTTTCGCCCATGATATTAACATAGCGCTCATACGCTTCACGGGATTTCAACAGGAATTCTTGAGCTAATTGATTATGTTTATCCTTGATATCATCTCTAACATCAGTGCTGGTGGTAATTACTTTGTAAAGTTTATTTCTTTGATTCCGCAAATACCTTAGATTGCTATCAAGCCATGGTTCAGATATTTTGTCTTTTCTCTTAATCTTTGGGGTGAACTTTTCAACGGCGTCAAAAACCAACTCATAGAATAATGATACAGCATCATCTAATTCTAGCGTTGAAAAATTACTAGCCCAGTCAATTCTGAGAAGACAATCCGTAATGCTCTTATAATCAGCATTGCGAAAGTCATATACAATAGAGTTATTGTAAGATAGGGAAGCGAACATATCAGATGTAGATAATAACTCAACTGTGAACGCAGAGTGGTGAAGAGTGTTGCCAAAAAAATTTTCTGCATCAGCAGTTGAGTTAGCCACTACATCGTCGTAGCTATTAGTAAATATGAGATCTAACCAATTTCCATTTTGGTTAGGTGTCGGAGCTATTTGCTGCAAATCATTGCCATAAAATGTACTAACTAGATTGAAATCGCTGGAGTCAAGAAGATTAAAAGGAATGAGATTATTATCAGTTTCATCGGCCGTAAATTTTAAATTTGGGCGATTGAAATCACCGAGAATTATAATTTTATCCTCCTCATTAAGAGATGAAACTAAGTTAGAAATCACTTCGCATACATCATTATAAACGGCTTCGTCTGAACCGGGTGGGATGTAGAATATTCCGATGTAAATGAAACCTTTGGACCAGGAAATGCGAATAATCTTGTGATCGAAGAGATTATATGAGCTGTTTTCGACTAGTTCGCTTGATAGCGAGTTACGAACAGCTACTAAAACACCACCACCTCGAGTTTGGCCAGTAGAAAGATAGTTTCGGTCCTTCCTGTAAATAGTCCAGTTACCATCTAATATTTCTGCGTTTGTGTGCGAACTGTTTAACCAGGTTTCCGTGAAGGTCAATACATTAAATTGGCAAGATTTTGAGTCAAGAAAGAGTCTATTTAGTTTGCCTCTCATACCACCACAGTTGTGGTAAAAAAGTTTAAATTGCACACGAATATTTTGACAACTAAAAACATCATTGAATTTTCCTAAAATTGGAAAGTTAAATAATGTTCCCTCAAAATGATCCTTCATTTCCTTCATCTGATAGAATTTAAAATAATAAAATATAATCTATACTTCGTTTACTCTTGGTATTGTTTAACATATTTAATTTGTTTACTGTATTTATTATTAAAAATGATGCAAATAGAGGCAAGTAAAAAAATTATAAGGAGTGACCTATAAATAAGGGTTCGAAAACCACTCCAGATCTGAAGAAAATTGACGCAACCGTGTGAAATACCCACAGCTCCTTTCGAAATATTCTGTCCAAAAAATCAGGGCTCCGTCTCAAGAAAAACACTTTTTGTTTCAAGCTTGGATGTACTTGAACAACGTTAGAAAATGTGTGAAAAAACCCAGAACTAATTCGGGAAAACAATTTTTTGGGTCAGAGGAAATACAACCTATTTGCGTCTGATAAGAGAAGCTTTGGTTGACGAAAAATCAATACATCACAGCATTTAAAAAAATTAGTCCCATTTTTATCGAAGCTATGATTTAAAGTAAGCAATGTATTGATTTAATACAATTATCCAAAATATTCTTTATACTAGTAAAGTAGTGGTTGCTGTACAATATTAAATCTGTGCTCTTTTATCTTCCTCAATCATCAAACCTAAATCAAGTACATTATTAAATATGTTATAACCAAACTTTAATACAAGGTCCAAAAAACGATTGACATGAAAAAGAATTCTTTAATTAAAAAGTGAAAGCATTTTAATATCCTGCTATATAATTATAATTATGATGCATAATTTTATTTTATTTTTTATGAAAATCATACATTTCTCATTACCAGCACTACTATAAATTTCATTACCAAAAACACCATAAATTATACAAATTTCAGAAACATTTTTCAAGGGCCAAATGTAAGATGTACCTAATAACGCCATGTCTCTGATTATTGGGTCGTGAGTTCTCGTGAACAGAAGTTTTTGATGTTAAAAATATAAGTGAATTGGGGAAGGGTTACCGTTCTTGTCCGCTGTAAAATTTCAAATGTTTTACTTTGACTATGTAGACAAAGCATAAGATTTATATATGAGTTGCTTTTTTTTCCAAAAAGCGACAAGTTGTTAGGAGAGTCGATGATTTGAAGGTTTTTACTTTCAGCGCCTGCCTTAGCTACAGGGTTGCCAACACGCTCATCGAAAGCAACACAAATTGACAAATTAATGAAAGCAATATGTTCTGAAAGTTTCATAATGATTTAATTGCTCTGTTATCGTAATTTGAGCCTAGCGCACACATGGGGCTAAAAAAATCCAAAACATTATCCGATTCACATTTAAAACATGTTCGAAATTCATTTCACTAACTTAATTCCTGCAAAAATTATTTGTGGACAGAATAATATGTACATTAAAAATATCACTAAAATGGCCGCCGGCGCCAACGGGTTAAAGATAATTGACACTTCGTGAGACCTGAACCTATTCTGCATATACATCAATGTATCCTGATGGCGCGTTCCTGAGAAATAGTCACCGAATTCATATGCATATATATATATATATATATATATATATATATATATATATATATATATATATATATATATATAAATATATATATATATATATATATATATATATATATATATATATATATATATATATATATATTTATATAAATGAAAATATGAATTTTTGGCTAAACCGATTTTAATACTAATGTTCTTCGAACATTAGTAAAAATGATGAAATTAAATTTTCAAGGGCAATATATTTTGAGTTTTTGCAAAATGGGCAAAATATTTTGAAAATATTTCAATATGCATTCAAACTCCATACAAATCTATTTTCATGATAAAAAATAAATAGCGAACTCATGCGCCGGAAAAAACTAGATAATCATAGTACCTACGCCGGAATTCCATCACTCATATAAAATGAATGGAACAAAGAGTGAGAAACCCCTCATGGAAATTTTTCCCGGTTAAAGGCTGGTATTGTTTTCGAATTTATGTGAAGTTTTATATGAAACATTGTTTCGGCGAAAATTTAGCTTGAAATTAAGCAACAGTTGTACTCACTTCTTAGCGTTAGAAATTGCTTGGAAGTTGCTTTCGGTTTGAAAATGCAGATGGATTGACACATGTCTCCAATTATTTTTCGCCAATTTAGTATGTTCAATTCATTCTTTCGAGCTAAAAAGTGACATTTTGTGTATGACTTTGAACATTGAATTATACAAATGTCTTTCCAAAAAGAAAATCGATAGAAAATTAAAATTGTTGACATTTTATTTGTCGGAAATCAGCAAAGTCTCCCCTTTGTTCATTGTCAAAAATTTCACTTCAAAGAATGACCAGATAATGGAGACTTGTCAAAATTTAGTTCCACAATTAAGTCAGTATGTATCAGCGTTCACTTGAAAAAAGTCGTAAGCAGCTCTTGCCAGAACTTCTGAGTTTGCCTAGTGCTCAATACATGTCTCTGCATCCTAAAGCGGAGACATTTTTCCGGTACATGTGACGAAATTAAGCTTTGTATGCTACTGTGATGGAATTTTGGCACAAGGTTTTGCTATTCTGCCCTACTAAGCGCAAAAGCGGTATCTCAATGAAAGTGTGTTTTGAGATAATTGAAGTTTTGTAAAAGTCGTAATATTGATACACCTCTAATTTCCTTAGCGATTTAAGGTAAAACTGAGATAGGCGACGAGGAACTGGGTTCGTTATGAGCTGGTGGAGGATTCTCTTTACTGCACTTTTCTCGTAGAGAAATGTAGATTTGAATGTACTTTAAAATATTTTCGAATTTCAAAATAGTCTTGCGGTGAAATTTTCATTTGACATGTATTGAATTATAATATGGCAACTACTGTCATAATAGCCGTTTATGGTGCCGGAATAGAAAATAGAGCATTTATTTTATCACTAGACGCACAAAACACCAATGTTAAATTTCCTAATATTTTCATTCGTCTTTCACCTATTGCCTACCATCCCCTATTACTTATAGATAAAACAATGACATTAACAGCTCTCACACCACAGGCTGATGACACAGCGATAGTAGTTAAAAGATTTCGACAGTTATTATTTGTTTGCCGATTTTCATAGTTTCAAATAATGCAAATTTCGACTGTCGATTTCATATGTCTCCTGTTATGGTTTATCCCCAGGGTCAACCCTGCCAACACCAGATGCTAACCACTGACCCTCTAGTAGTGCCGATACGATGCAAATTTGAATCTGATAAGCGCACGGTTGTTAAAAAGAAATTGAATTTCCTGCTACAGTACAATATACAATACGATGTATGCCACCAACAGCAGCTGACCGCTTCTACTTCAAATATTCCGATCTCCATTATATACAATCAACCTGATTAAGGTCTACCACTGAATTCGAGAGAGAGCATATCGTTCACCGAGAAGAACTATTCAAATGATTCGCAGATCCTAGTCTTATCAAAAACTTAGAGAAAACCTACTTCTTTTGACACTCAGTTAACTTCCTAGGACATTCGGTTTAATTAAGCCTTCCCCAAATCAGACTGAGTCGATTTCATTGCTTAACCACCCAAGATGTTTATAGACCTACGAAGATTTTTGAGGGCCATCAACTTTAACAGTCGCTTCATTTCTCACGCAGGTGACATGCAGCAGCCACTCAACGCTTATCTGTATGATCTTAAAAAGGCAACACTTAAAATATTGAGTGGTAACCTGCAGCCAGCAAAACTTTTGCTCCCAGAAGCCATTGTACTATCGCTACCGGGCTCGAACGCAGAAATTGGTATATTTGTAGACGCCTCCAACATAGTTATTCTTTCGAAGCTCTCGTCGACGCCTCGGTTCTTACCCGGCTAAACTAAGTGACGCACAATAGAAGTAAAGTGTATTATTTACTACGGCATCTACCGTTTCCGATACTTTTTGGAAATCCATAGGTTTACACTGTATACAGATCAAAAACTATTTTTTTTTGCATTCAATCGACTTGCCAACTTAGACATCTAAGTTACATAAGTGAACTCAGCTCTGACATTCGGCATGCCTCTGGTTGCAGCAACGTTGAAAATCGTCTAAAAAAAAACAATTCTTGCTAGAACTCTCGACTTTGTCGCAATAGACTTGTCGACATTTTTTATGAAGTATCTGGGCCAACCATGCGAACTTCCATCACTTTCACCTTCAAAGAAAAGGTGCTCTACTTAGAACCAAATAACGCTTGTCTTGATGTTCGTGATTCCCGCAAACATATTATCCAAATTCTTCTGGACTTCGATGATCAATGGTATTGCTACTTCGTGCCAAAAAAATGCATTGCAATGAATGTAAGATAACCAGGCACGTGTGCAATGTTCTGACCTTTCCTACATAATTGGTCCCTTAACACGCTCACAGAGATACACAAATCACCTCATCATCATCAACTTTTCGACTTGTTGGCTTACAGCTGTTTCTTCATCACTGGCAATAACTGTACTTTTGCTCTATTCAGCACCTGGATTGCTCGATTCAAAGTTCCCCATTACACTGTCGTCGAGAAAGGCAGATAATTTGAGTCAGCACTCAACGCTGAGATTGATCGATTCTTGGGCTTCGATTGCAGTCGTACCACCCAGTGACCAACTGTTTCATAGAAAGATGGCATCGTACTCTCAAATCAGCTATCATGGCTTAAACAATGCAGTTCCGATAAAAATTCTGCTTTTAATTAGAGCCTCTAATCCTAGAAAAACTGACCCGATCACTATACGGAGGAAACTCGCTTTCTTCAAATGCTCCGGGCGGTAAATTCAAGCGTGGCAGATGAATACACTCCTCACCATTATCGTAACTTTGCGATGACAGACGCGCAGTATAGTAAAACAGTAAAGAAATAAAAGTTAAAATTGTTTATTTCGGACAACTAAAGGATCCGCAGTATGTTATTAAGGCTTACAGTAGGTTATTATCAATAAAAACAGAAAGCACTTTAAATATAAACATGAAAGACACAGAAAAGTCGACCTCCCTGTGTGGGGGGCGATTAAGGAAACGATCTGGTTTCCGTACAAAGCACCTCCATAATGTTGAAGTGAACCGATCAGATATAGTCTTTAGGACGCTATTGAGACTGTCCCGTCTTCTATGGATCAGGCATATAGTAATTTTTTTTTTTTTTTTGTAAATGACGGTTGCAAAGCCATCATTCTGGTGCTCCACAAACCTCCCTGACGCACTGCAGAACGAGCCAATCGCATAATATTATATTGGCCGCGCAAGGTGTCCAGTGATCTTTTGGCATATCCGACTCACGAGTTCCCCGTGTACAAGCTCTGGCAATATCACTGGAAAAACGTTACCTCAACTCGTACAACAGGAAAATCTGCGAGCTAACATATTACCTCTGACTGCCAAAACTCTGTGCTTCCTTTCAATATCAGCATCGTCTTTAAGGTCGTTGGCAATAATATGCCCTATAGTACTTTAATAAGCACATAAACTATTCCCCTCGGGGCACGTAGGCATAGATAGGACAACAATCGCGCTCGCCCGGTGCCCACGAGACACACGGTCGCGCGGCTGCTGGTCAGTGGCAATATGCGATTTGAGGACGGTTAGCGTCTTTGCGAAAGGGATGCAATCATATTTAGACAGAGATCCTGCGTATTGTTATGGATGCTATATTGTATCTATCAAAAAACTATCTTTGTTTTCGTGGGTCCCACGAAACCCCTAGCGACCCCATCACACAATGTACTCATCCTGGTCAAGGGAGCTTCTTGAATTTAATTTTCCTGCACTCAGAAAAATTTCATCACTTAACTTTTTTTTAGAATCACTTTAAATCAAAAGTTGAAACACTTTTAAATCAAAAGGGAATCTTATTTGAATTCCACTTTATTTTAAAAAATTTTATTTTCAAATCAAAATGTTTCATCATTGAATGAAAAATAAAACATTAAAACAAGCAAGACTTACTTTGATACAGCGTTATTGAAATGAAGTGAGATTATTTGAATTAAAAAGAAACGTATATGGCGCCAAATCATATTTGACAATTTTTGAATCAAAAATGTTCAAATATGATTTGGCGCCATATACGTTTCTTTTTAATTCAAATAATCTCACTTCATTTCAATAACGCTGTATCAAAGTGAGTCAACGTTGTATCAAAGTGAGTCTTGCTTGTTTTAATGTTTTATTTTTCATTCAATGATGAGATTAGTCATGACGAACCACGAAGACTTCAACCTGAAGACTTCAACACTTTGCTAAGGCAACAAAGATGATATTTGATTGAACCTTATCAGAAATTAAAATTGCTACCAGGGTGAATTCGAATTTTGCATTTCTCAATGGCACTGTAGTCTTTAATATGCCAACTTCAAAAGCATGGAGCAGATCTTGGACGATAATATGAGCAAGATTTAAACGCAGTTGAATTCCGCCAGGAACTCTATGTTTTTAAAGAGCAAACTCCACTTTTATTTGGAGATATAAAAAATGCTAGGGTCTTTAATCTCTTGCAACAGATCTATACGCATGATTTGCAGGATTCTTTTCCTAATGTTTGTATTGCTCTGCAAGTTTACTCTACGCTTCCTACTAAATCCGCAACTTGCGAGGGAAGTTTTAGCAAGCATAAACTTATTCAAAATTATCTACGATTTTAGATGAGCCAGGAACGTTTATTGAGTCTCGCAATATTAGCCATAAAAAATCAAACTGCTCATGAGATTAATTAGATTTGTTTGCAGAGCCAAAGGGTCGAAGAGCAAAATTCAAAGTGCAACACCCAGAGCAGAGAGATTTAAGGAAATGAAATAAGCGTATACATATACGAAATTTAGTGAAGCAATTTTATTACATAAGTAGAATCTATAAATAGAATAAATCGAGAGAATTACTACCCCAGACATTCCCTTTGGTGTCTACGTTTTTGGCTATAACGTGTCAAATGGCCTATTATCTTCCTGTTCGCGGAGTTAAAGTCTGTCAAATTTGCCCATAGTGCTCATCAGTAAGATAGTAGAAATGGAGTGGACATACCTATAAGATTTACATTGAAGGGGACGGTAGTAAATTTTTATCTCTTCATTGTCAAATCTGGTCAAATCCACGCAGTTCCCTTCCAATTTGACAATGAACGGTATTACTGCTTTAACATGTTTTGTGCGCGAGAGAATCGAAGGGGCTAATGGTGAATAGTTATACCGTCGATGTCATCTCTATTTTTGCTACCTCACTGGTTTCCATAGTTTTCCTTCACTACTACTAACGCTCTGATTCAGGCCAATTGCTTTACTTCTCACTGCTGTTTTCATTTCCTTCTGAGGTGCAAAATAATAATTACTTTTAATCTTACGTTTTATTTCAGACCCCATCCTTTCTTATCCTAATTAAAATATACATATGTCCGACACGTTCATAAATTTTTGGATAAAAATATAGGCTTAACAGAAAAAGAGCAGCGCCCTAACGGTCGTTGTAGCGTTCTTTGGGGGTTGTAGCATTCTTGTCCCTCAGTGTGATGAAATGATGATGACGATAAAGATAAAAATATTGGTGAGCGGGGCGGCATTTTTCAGTTTTTGCCCCGCCTCGAAAAAAATCAAGATCTGGGGCTGCCGATATAGAGTTGGTTGACCTCACGGATTCTGGTTCTATATTTCAATTTCTCTTCGTTTATGTATTCAGTTTTTTTAAATATTCTTCGTCATCGAGAAAGTTATTCCTAGTATTCCGCTAAGACTTGTTAGGTAGTAAAATTTACTTCCTATATTTGCCCATTCTGAAGAATTTTTTTTCTGGTTTTCATTACCAGAATTTACCTTTCGTACATGAGGAAAATAGTGAGATAGAATCATGAAATTACATGAGTAGTTTTGTTACTTAAACACTAATTTCAAAATGTACCTTTCATCTTCCAGCTTTCAATGTGTAAAACTAAAACCAACATTCACTTTTTTACTCGTTTTTCGGCTAGAAAGTTAGTTACAACGAAAACAAATCAATTCAACAATAAACTTTATGGGCTCAGAAACTTGTTTTTAAAACTTAAAAAATCGTATGTCTGATATTTGCAGAAAGACAATCAATAAAATTAATTTTCATCAATTTTTTCTTAAGTCTGGAGTAACACTTTGCTTCAGCGCGGAAGGAAATTTGATATCCGGTGTGCATGGTATGTGTTCAATACTTCCGAAATACACAATCCAGCTATTATGGTTTAAACAATGATTTATTTCCCTGAAAAAAAAACTCTCTTTTTCATTACCCTATTTTTATCTAGTGAATGTGATTGAAAGATCGTTGAATAATAATGTCTAATCAATTTCCTGGAACGATAAAAATATAATAAATCTCCGTTAGCACAACAATTGAAAGTGACTGTGATTTCATGCTATTGTGAGTTCTATTTAAACTAACATTCTATAGTCGCGACATTATATCGGACGTTTGGAATTTTAGTCAATTCTGACCGCCACCCATGATTATCAAAACACTTCCACAGCAAATATCATACCAACATTAAAAAATTAATAGAGGATATTTCCTCATCTAGTGAAATTTGATTGCTACCAGGAAATAATCAAGTTGCACTAGATTTGCTCCTTTTGATTATAAGATCAACAAAAAACTTGGTTTGAGCTAATGTAGTGGCGGTGGATTTGGTATGAGCGTGCCCCATTAATTGCAACCAAGCTTATCGAAATGCCGATTCTACTTATTCACAGGAAGTTGTTTCAAATCTTTGTCATTCACCTTGGGGATTCTGTATCTGTGCAGTAAAGTTAGTGGTATCATGTTTTGCCAGCTCATAGCTCATGCCAATTTTGCCAATTCCACCCTCCCGCCAGGTCAACAACTCTATTATTATTATGAGGAAAAATTTATTCAGTTCCACTACTTTTCCTCATTTCCGCTCAAATAACCGGCCGTGTGCAGTCAAGAGCATCCCATTTAAGAAAAATAGGAAAGTTGGTGCAAATCATGATGGTCAAGACAACATCCCAGTACAACAATATATTCAGTTGTAGCCAATCATTGAAAGTGATCGCAAAAATCCACGAGTTGTGTTGACGGGTTAGTGAATAAGTTTGTGCCATACGATTGCGCTTGCCATCCACCTATCCATATTATTGCGATATCAACTTTCAATTTCAATGCATTCCACACATAATCGAGTATTGGAGAGATAAGCAGATACTAGCTGATTTAGAAGCTGTTGTCTGTTGATATGGATGAGGAGCAACTTGGCTGCAGTTTCATAACCGGCTAGATTACTTTCTTCTTCGAGTAACCAACGTCCAAATGATGAACTTTCAAGTGACCAACAATAATTGTTGGCAATAAAGACCACAATACGGCGGATAATACCATAGATAATATCGTAATAGATTTTCGCTATCATAAAGCAATAAACCAATAATAACCACACGGGCCGCATTGTGTAGATTAGCTCAATCAACAGTTTATTTGGAACAGCAGACGAGCTCGCGATAAAAATGAACGCATTTGTGCAACGTTTAACCAATTTCGATTTTTTGATACAATTGAGTGAGTATTGTTGCAAGAGATAGAGATTCCGACATTACCGATTCGCGTAAAACTTTTCATATATTGATGCGAAAATTTTCAATTTGTGTTGCTTTGAAAACAGTAGTGGATTTGTTTCTGCAGACTGTGCTCTGCACTAGAGTGAAAGCCAACGATGACCCCGAGGATATACAAAAGTGTCAGTGTCCGTATTGTATTACGGAAGGTATTTCAAGTGTTTTCAATTTTAATGGACGTTCGTTGGTATTGTTCGTAACCCTCGTAGCACCTCCCATCTAATTTAATTCGTATTACTATTTGTGTATAACCAGTGGTGTGTAACAATTACACTTAAGAATTAACAATAAGCGTTCAATCATGCTTAAACTTTACTAAATGCTTGGTTCAGTAATTATTATTCTTTAAAGTGTTATTGCCTTTAAAATGTTGGGAACTAAAAATGCTCGAAAAACCATGTAACATAATACTAATACAGCCCCGGCCTTTGAAAACATGAATGCATATTCAAATATATGCGAAAATTTTTGGATAAAAACCTGTTAAAAGAATCGTTTTCTTTGAATACATCTTAAGATTTCAGGAGAAGCAAAATATTTTTCCTCCATATATCACAAAAACACAAAAAAAAACTCGATTTCAAAGAAGAATTGATTTTTTTTAAAACTCGTCTCACTTTTGCTTACTTATGTATGACATGAAAATGCAATCGATTTTGGATATCATAAAATTGCAGCGGTCGGGAGGAATATATCATATTATCTTAGTTTGATTTCTAATTTTTAGTCATCAAATCCATCATCAGTATTAGGCAGTATTTGAGAAAACTTGATAAGGATAGTCACTCGGAGGCTTACTTCAACACGTCGTGTTACTTTTTTTAAAAGCTAGGCTAAAAAGGACTGAAAAAAGGGTTTGTTGTAGACCATGGTTGACGCTAACTGTGCTCAAGATTGAGCCAACTGGCATCATCTAGCTTTTAACATTCTACATGACCAGCGTTGTTAGTCTAATCGTTTAGGTTGGGATATTGAGTACCGTCCGTCCGTCTCAAAATTTACTCTGGCTACTCTACCATTTGTAGCCTTGAATTTGTATACCTTTCCATACGGAGAAAATCTAATCAACCATTTATTAATCTGAAATGAGACCTTACTGACCAAATAGAGCTATCTAGGCTATTTTGATAGCGAAAAATATATTCTAACAGAAATTGTCCATGCGTTTCCTCTGTAATTGCCTGCATTCAATGAATTCGAGTCAGTGTTAGTCATCTGGGTGATGTGAAATTCTCACCCTTAAAGTGCATCCACTGGTTGATACCGCTCAATGTTATGATTGATACTACGCTGCCACAGGCGGTTTCGAAGTTTTATAGAATTCTCAGGGCATAATTCCAGTGATTTGAGACAGTTGGACCAATACTGTCACCTAAGTAGATTTGGATACTGTGCACGGTGTTAGAGATGATTGTGGTACAATTGCGATTTCACAGTAAATAATACTGAACCCCTTTCGATGCAGCGGGATAGTAATAAAATTTGAGGATGCATTTTGAAAGCTCCACTTCGGAGACTGGGTAGTATAAATTGCAATGCAGTTTGATAGATCGTTAATGGAAAATAAGTGCAATACATCATTTGGTGATATGTTAGTCGACATATCTGCAGAAATTTCGAAAATTGCCCTCAACTTTGTCGTGATTGCAAGAAATAAAATTGTTTGTGCAATGCGTACATCATTGATGGCTTCATATATCATAGATGCAGTAACTAATGCACTAACTCAATATATTGGCGTTCAACGTCTATGTTTTTTCTCAATTTGCGTTCGAGCGGTAAAATAATTTACAATAGTGTACTTTAACTTTTCTTAAAGGTTTGAACCCTTCGAGAACGATAGCCTACCGATAAAGTAATAATTTAAATTTGCGTTTGTGCTGCACACAAAAAGATTTCTTCACATTTTTCCCCCTGGACTAATAGGCAAGGGTTTGGCGATACTGCATGAAGTTGCCAAAAAATGTTCCCCAGAATTTTCATCATGATGTCTTCGTTGCTGCACATGCTGCAAATGCCGCTTATTGCCCCAGTCGCAGTTTTCTTCGCAACCTTGCCGCAGACTACCCATCTCTAGACGGTACTCTAGCAGGCTGGCATGTTGTATCCTAATCGAATCTAACCAACTAGGAGAAGTTTGAAATAGATTTTTGCACCACTCAGCACCTGAATGGCATTCGGATCGTAAGTCGCAGGATCATAAAGTCATGGGTTGGCTTGGAATAGGTCACTTCAAAACATATATTTCGTGTGTAGGTTGTTGGTTGATTATTTTGGGCTGTAAATATGCTAGTCTCAAATTCAGTCGTTTTTGATTTTATGGATGCAAAAAATTTACAAAAACCACTGAATTGGAAACGGACCACCTTTGACTGGGTGAATAGTTTGCTTCGAACGATTCCCTTGGCATAATAACTCAGACGTAGTTGTCAAACCGATCCTGATTGTCAGTCTCTTGGAGACCAAGTTAAGTTGAAAATACGATTCCAGTACTGCTCGCCATTCGGCTTCATGTCCGTTGCGTGCTTACATCATTTCGCAATGACACACACGGCGGTGCTACCGAAGCGTTCCCCGAGAGGAGAACCGAGTCGGTATAGTCGTGCATTACTTTAGCATTGTAATGAGACACATTGCGGTTTGGCCGCCTCTCGGTTTTGTAATGCACAACTAAACTGACGATTTTTCCGCCCCAGCAGACTGTTTCGTGAAAGGTATTTGTATTAGGTTGCTGCAGATGAAATGGCCGATTTAGTAATAAATTTTTAAACAGCTGTAACTTTTTATAAAGACAGTTTGTTTAATCAAAATAGGTATAAATAGATGCAGCACACTTGTCCCAACGAGATACAAGTACATTTATTCCAGTTTTGAAGAAGTCCGAGTTTCTGGTTTGAAGAAATTCCTCGAAGGGATTTTTGACAGCAGCTTCATTATTAAATCTTTTTCCTGTCAAAAAGTGATGCAAATGTTTAAAGAAATGGTAATCTGTTGGTGAGAGGTCTGGTGAATATGGAGGGTGAGGAAGAGTCTCATAGCACAACTCGTTTAATTTTTGGGCCGTTGTTCTCGATATATGAGGTCGTGCGTTATTATGAAGCAGTATCACTTCATCCCTGTTGACAAGCCTAGGTCGTTGGACTATCAATTTCTGATGCATTTGATCCAGCTGAGCGCAGTATTTCTCAGCATTGATGGTTTCTCAAGGTTGCAGGAACGAATAGTGGATAACTCCAGCTACAGACCGCCAAACAGTTACCATTATTTTCTTTGGATGAAGGCTTGGTTTTGGCATGTGTCTTGGCGCTGCATCGGCATCTAGACATTGGGCCGATCGGCGACGATTATCGTATAAAATCCACTTTTTATCGCAGGTCATAATTCGGTGCAAGAACGGTTCCTTTTTATTGCGGGAGAGAAGATAACTTGAAATCTCCATTCGACACGTCATGTTTTGTTCGGTAAGATCATGCGGAACCCATTGATCAAGCTTTTCACTTTTCCAAGTTATTGCAAGTGGGGGCAAATTGTCGAATTGAGAACGCTTAATTTCTCGGCAATTTTTTTTATGATTTGGCGGGGGTCAGACTCCACTAATGCACGCAGCTCGTCGTTATCGATCGATGGTTCTGAATGTCCACGTGGCTCACTTCCAAGGTCCATATCTCCGGATCGAAATTTTTCGAACCACCGCCGAGTGGTTCGTTCGCTAACTGTATCAGGCCCAAATACGCTGTTGATATTCCTCGTTGCTTCCGTTGCGTTGTGCTCTAATTTAAATTCGTATAGTAAAAGAAGCCGTTTTTGATTCACTTCCATGTTCACTTTCTCTTTTTGTTTTTACGATAACTAAGAAGTGCAAAACAGAAATGACTCCATAAACCAAAGTAGCAGTATTTATACTTCATTATGTCATATCACTTACGCCGCCTTGTGCCAACATAATACACTAAAATTACAGCCAACTTCATGTCATTGCTAAATCGGCCATTTCATCTGCAGCAACCTAATAAATGCAGCTGAGTTGTTCTGGCAAAAGGACTGAGATAAAAACTGGTTCAACTGATTTTTCACCAGTATTTATTTGCTGTCGTCCTATCAACTGGTGAGAAGCTTGTATGCATTTCCATAGTTTGCATCTGAATGTGGCAAATGTTGAATGAAGTGTTTGGCCTTTTCGTTTAAATTGATGATGTCCGAGATCTACTAATTGGGTGACTTTAGCTGTATGTAAAAATCCTGGAATTGAGTCTACTTCAAATACTCTCCTTCAAAGAAAGGGAGCGTCTTCAATTGTAGCTTCCTGCTTCCACGTAAGTTTCTGTATGATCGTTCGCAGATCATTCGCCGGATACTTTAAAGTTTCCCAGCTCGAACTATCTTCTGGTAATTTTTTTTTTCCACCTCGCATGATGCTTTCTGCAATATAATTCAGTTTTGAGGTCATATAGTTCCCTCTTTCAGCCCCTGTCGAGCCACCTGGATAGTTTCTCCAAGAACTTTTTACTGATCAGCGAGCTCCTGAAACTTCACCATGATGCTATGATCTTGTCTGACTCTCAGGATCTTATCGGAGTCACCAGATATTCAAGCAATGCTTTTTCCATGCCACTGCATACTAAGCTGTGGAGTTTGCGTTCTATACGCATACACCAATTGTCGAGTCCACGTACACACTAAGACACTAAGATTGTTAATTACAGCTTGCAAGCGCTTGAGTAAGCCATTTTCATATTAACATTCAAATCTGTGTAATTCTATACTATGAAGTTTTTGAATTAAAAAAAAAGGAATGTTTTCTGTGCTTGAATAAATGTTATGCCGTATTATTGCTGCACGTTGCAGTACCTTCTTTCCTTTTAATGGGGCATATGATGCCTTTCCGCCAGTCTTCCGACATTTCTTCGTATGTAGCACAATATTTTATGCGGTGCTTGTTATAACGTTGGCCCTTCATATTTATTTAGCTCAGCTGGTACGCCGCCGGCACCTGGGGCTTTGATAACTTTAACATTAACATAATTTTGCCCGCGTAAGGTCTGCTTCTTGGATTACAGGAGCCTCCAATTTGCTAGTGAGCTAGCCGTTCCGCAATTCATTAAGGTTCACTTTCCATCGCTCCAGAGTGCCCTTAAGTTTCTTGGTCAAGTTTCATTCTCTTTCCCTGCAGTAGGTGCAGATTACTACGTCATGTTTTGGATTATACAGTAGGACTTCTGCGCCCAATGCAGACCTTGCTCTCTACTCCTTTTTATTTCACAAATCAGGATTTTCTCTCAGGCTGCTTCTTTTTGCCTGTTTCTTTATTTTCCTGTTTACGTGAAAATTCGTTATCTGAGTTGCTTATTTGCATTCATACAGTCAATACAGTCAATACAAATGACCAACTATTCAAGCTCTCCTGAAGGGAATCATCTGGGTCCACGTATATTAATTCCAAATAAAGGTATTCAATATATGATCATTTCAAACTGCAAGCCGATTGGGAGAACCTTTCAATAAGACTTAGTATTTACCATCTAATAATTACAAAATAATTATTAGATGGTAAATATATTTCCTGTCATAATTAAATCACCTTTTTACAATAGTCACGTTAAAATACTTGTCTTGTTGACACATGGAACTAGACTGCAAAGTTACAACATCTTTTTTATTGGTAATTTCGACATGAGAGAATTTTGTATCGAATATCTTTGGAGCTGATTTGGTTTAAGGATAGACTAGCCATTTGTGCGATTGATTGCATCATATTGGAGATGTTATCTTAAAATTCTAATATATTCAAATATACCCATAATTTTTAAGTATTTTTTTCGATATTCTTCTTATTGTCAACTGTCGAAAAAGTTGACCTCATTTTTGCTTGAATACGTTAAAAAATCAAATTGCAGTTCTCGATAGATTTCAGTGCTTGAAATTGATACTTTTTTCATTCAAGTAACATTATCTCAGAGCATATTCACAATAGAGCAATGATTTTTCTTTAATGGAACTCAAGATATCAGTGGTTTTATCGTTTGAAAGTTTTTTGCATGTTGCATTTTGTATAGGCGACTAGGACTAGGAGGCGATGGCTAAATAAAAAATTAAAACTAAAATGTGATGCAATAATGTTCCTTATAATCTTCAAATCAACAGTTTTGATTTTTGCAACTGAAGCTGTCACATTTCTTGGGCTATCAATAACTTTTTATCAGTCTCATTCTAGTAAGTGAAAAACAAGTTTTGATCACATATCGTTTTTATACTATACTAGCTGACGAGAAACAGCTGTTTCAATAATCTGTGTTGACATATTAACTTTGTTAGTGATATCTCTTATCAATATTAGTTTAAGGGGACGTAGCACCTTCAAATTGAAAAATAAATGTTTTTTTCAAAGGCTTGTTTTTAATTGAATAAAAAAACGTATCTTAATGAAACTTTTTACACATACTTTACTTCTTTTATACTACATTAAAAAAATTGTTTAAAATGTTTTGTGGCCCCCTGTCGTCTGCTACAATTTTTTGGAAAACACACCAAAAAAACCTGGCGTGCATGATAACTGTCGCCAAGAAAGTCTGAAAAAACAAACAAAAACGTGGTTTTGATTAGCATCAAAGCGGCCTTAGAATGAACTAAAAAAAAAAAATTTGGTTGAAAAATAACAATATGGCGGCGTTTTTTCGAAAATCGAGGTTTTTTTCCCCAGAAATCAGTTATAACTAAAAAAAATTTAGTGCCGATGTTTTCATCCGTAGTTCATTCTGAGCATCAACATGTGCAGATTAACGTGTTAAAATTTCAGAACGATTGGATAATATTGTTTTTCTTAATCATGCACGCCAACTTGCAAAACGTTGTTTCGAGAAAATCGCGCTTAAAGTTAAAATTCAATATTTTTTGCAATAAATCTTACCGAAAATTAATCTGCGATGCCTGGACCATACAATGTACCTTCTTCTTGCTCATACACCTCCTATTTCAAAGATTTTTGCTCCCTTCGAGCAGTTCTGGCCTCTTTAGATGCCTCAGTCGAGTGTTTTTCCGCCTGGTTGATTCTTGCAGCATCTCCATGTTCTGCATGTTCCAGCGCACGTTCGCTAATCGTAACTCCCATTACTTGCATTATTTTCAAGATAGCTATAAATCCTTCATTAAATGTACATGCAGAAATATTTGCAGCCATATTTAGCACGTTTTCCCACAAAAAGTATGTTTGGGGGCCAAATTCCAAACACAAGAATTATAGCTTTCGTTATTATTCTGCGTAAAATTGCCCAAGCAGCGCTTTAATAAATCTTTTGATGATAAGTCAGCATAAATAGGCTTTAAAATTTCTTATACCTCATCATCTAAAGGTAGAGGATGCTTGAAATTTTTTAATGCATTATCACCAGCTGCCTCCGCCTTGCGCCAGTTACACCAAATCGTTTCTCCAACAGGACAATAACAGTGTTGAGGGTTCTCATCAGTTGAAATTTTGTAGTAATATGCTGCCCAAATTTATTTGCGCATATTTTCAACTGAATCAGGATTTCGTCGTATAGCTAGGCCATAATATGTGGCAAAATTTTTCATTAATTTTAGTGTCAGTTGAACTTTTTTCGGACCTTTTTTGGAGATTCTACACTTTTTTAGAGCAATTTTTTGGTTTTTTTTTGCCAAGGCTAACTGTTTTTTTGCTTCTTTTAAAGGAGATGACTCACTTATCTTTGTCTACACTTTGGGTTAAGTCGATGTAGCGATATAGCGAAGTCAACGAAAATCATAGAAAAAATGACCTTGGGGCGCTTCGCTATATATACTCACAAAATTTTTTTTTTTTAGAATTTCAATTTTATATTATTAAAATCATGTTTTTAAAGCTCCATTCTAACATATTCAATCAAAAAACAAAAATCGATTTTTCAAAAATTTTGGAGGTGCTACGTTGCCTTAAGTGATCATAACAAGACTAATAGTGTATTCTTAATATAATATATTGTGCATTAATGACTTCAAATTCGCAATTTAAAAAATAATCAAACTAGAATATAATTGAAAAAGTATTTATATAAGTATATAAACACAAACGTCGATATTTTTTTTTGGTTCATACGGTTTTGTATGCATTTACCCCGTTTATAATCTTAGTCCCTCATTATATCTTATATTTCACTTTTAATTTATAAATGTTTTCACTTTGAAAACAAACTATTCAGATCAACATGTTGTTTTAAGTGTTTTTCGCCTACATCAAAACAATCGACTTTCAAACTTGAAATAGGCGTTCCGCTTGCTATCAAAATCAAACCTTAAAAGAAAACATAACTGCGCTATGCGTGAATAACAAGTGTGTTCATTATGTATAACAAAGTAGCGTGTAAAACAATTTGTCCAGAACGTGTTGCAATTAAATGAGTGTAAAATACGATGCAATACGATGGTGTGTAGGCATATTTATCGTGAAAAAGCTAATTTGCTCACTATTGTATGTATGATGCCAAGTATCATGCAACAATTCTCGCTCTTTGAAAAAATCGTGTTGGTGGCTTAAACTTTCATTTATGCAACTTCAATCAAAATAGTATTAGAATAATACATAGAATTTATATTTTACTCAAAGAACTTAGCTTTTGATGAGCTAGCTACATGAAGCTAGCCTCTCATTGACCCAACTTCTAACAACTAACGTGCAGAGTGATTAATTTTGAAGATTTTCAACCAATAGACTAGTCACCTTCCCCTTTAAAGCTAGCTAACTTTTTCCAAAAGAATTATGTTACTTCTATTAAAAGCTGTTAGAGTGGAACTGGCAGCTGGTGCATGCGTTTCTCATTTGAATCTTGAAAGCATAATAATTTTACAGGGAAGTTATTTTAGGACAAATTTTAATATCCATGATTTGACAGACTAAGTTAAAACGCATTTTTCATATCATAATTTTTCATATCTAACTTGGGAATATTCTAGCCAGATATTTTTCGAAAGAATCTTTGCGAGCTTTGGTTTTCCTCTTATAGCCAGAAGGCGATTAATTATGATCACTTCCAGAGTACTCCTCCATCATCATCCAGTCCATCGTCTGACAATGCTTCCAAATCGGGAGTTATGTGGAATATAGACTCATTAAATCCCGGTATGCGATACGTAAGTGTTGAGTACAGCCATGTTTAATCTAGCCACCATCTCCATAATTAATTTTCCCCGTGTGTTCTGGGCTGGCATTCTCAACTCCAAAGATCTCACGTTGAAGTCTCGAGCCAGGACCAAAGTACCTGACTGATCAAATAAGTAGTATTTGAAGATGTAGAAGTACTATATGCCCCTATTTGGAGCTTTAATAGGCCACCGTCGTTCCAAAAAGTACCTTCATAGTATAGAGCGGGGTGATTGCTGCATATGCTGTGGAGAAGTGGTTGAGAGTGTAGCAAAACTGAATAGTAATGATAACTATGTTGGCATTATTGACATTCATTTCCACGATCGAGGATTCAAAACTTATGAAACGGAGGAACTTTGTGAAGCCTCTTGACTAACGCTCGCCTACAAACAGTAGCCATTCCAATTTTGACAAAGTGGTTTAAAATAGAATTTTCAATGTAGACTAAAATTTTTAATGTTAATAAAAAGTTGTTCAATTTTAATCATCCCGCAAAAACAATTCCAATTTGATTCTGCTTTCGGAGGCTGATTCCGCAAAAACGATCGAGTTTCCCGTTTCAATATGCTCGGCTTCGATAAGCTGTAGAAATGATATACGTTGTCTATGCTGATTTATAGACAAGAAGGGAACCGTGATCAAATTCAATTACCTTTACTAAATTTGTTTTGCTTTGCTTAAGTATGGTGAGTCGAAAAAAAAAACAAAAAATAAGCATCCGAATATCATAAATCGAAATAAATCCAATAGTTAAAGAGAACCTTGGATTTAATATTACGAAGTTTGAAATTAGCGGCATAATTAAGCCTTGTAAGACAAGGAGTCTATTCATATCTTATCTTATTTACGCATAACAATTGAACAAAAAAAAAGTCCAGCGCTCCTGAATCGCTAGAAATACTAATGTTCAATGAACAATAGAAGAATCATGCAGATTTTGAGTTCATATTCTACCACACGTGCTCCAACCTGTTTCGAGTGCAAAACCACTTTGATCTTAACAATGCATTTAAACTCATAGGATGAAAAGGATTTCAGGACTAGCACTTGCATGAATTTCAAGATTGAGGAAAGCCAAACACTGCAAAACTTTGAAAGCAGCATCACATAACGTAAACAAAGAAAATGCTGAGTACCTGCCACACTTTACCAGCACTGCAATTAAAAGTCTCCCACAATTGCCTCAAGACAAAATTAAATAACTCTATCGATCTCGATTTTATCTGACAATTTCGTCAAAAGTTACAGGGATAGAAAAATATTTAGGGTCAAAAAACGAAAGATGTTTGGAACCAAAAAATTTCTAGAACTGCAAATGTTCAAAACAGCAAACAGCAAAAAACGCCTCGCTCTGGCAACCATTCACACCTGTTTCACGATGAAATCAACCTACCCTGCGAATTTCATATTGAGCCGGTTACTGCATTGAAAGTTATAGGGGTACAAAGAAATTTAGGGTTACCAGTCGCAAAAGTTTTCAAATTTTCGAAAACTTAATATTCGTTTTTTATCGTCAATACAAGATTATTACCGTTTAAAAATTCTCCGATAAAATCGATTAATAAAGATATTGCAAATAAGCAACCCTATCATGGTTTTTTAACTCGATTCCTTCTGAATAATGCCTATAATAAGTTCCATTTATCATATGAAATTCGTTTTTATTTCATGACTGCATTGAAAGCTGTAGGGCAAAAAGCTTTATTTTCCTGAACGAATTTTCAAAACCCAAGACACAAAAATTACCATAGCTGGCAGCAATTTTCCAGGCTGATCAACAATACAATCTCAAGCCAGTTCACTGAATTTTTGGACCGTATACATATACGGAGTTCGCACGCTGGTTAGGAACTAACTTCTTACGCTGTGTCAATACATTCTGTGAATTTCAGCTGTATCTGATAATTGGGTCGTAAGTTCTCGTGAACAGAATTTTTTTATGCTTAAAATATAGGTAAATTGGAGGAGGTTTACCGTTCTTGTCCGATGTGAAATTTCAAAATTTTTGCTTTGGTTCTATAGACAAAGCATAAGATTTCTATATGAGCTGGTTTTCACTGTAAGAGACGAAATTTTTTCAGTAGAGTCGATAGTTTTAAGGGTTTCACTTTCAATGCCTACCGTAAATTCAGGGTTGCCAGCACATTTATCAATAACTACACGAGTCTACAACTTAGTAACATTAATATGTCCTTTTTGTCCTTTCCATAATGATCTTATAATCCGGTCAAAAGTTATCGCAATTCGAAAATTTGCAAATTTTCCCATTCTCATTTTAGGCGTCTATCGTACACATAGGGTTAAAAATTTTAAAAATATTATCATATTCACATTAAAAACACGTTTAAAATTCATTGCATAAGCTTTATTTTGGCAAAAGTTTTTTTTACGCAATAATAGGTATATTTAAAATATCACTAAAATGGCCGTCAGCACCAAAGGGTTAAAGATTATTAACTTTTTGTGAGACCTGGCATTATTTTGCATATACACCAATGCACCCTGAAAATTTCAGTTCAATCGGATGGGGCGTTACTGAGATTTTTTCACTGAAATTTTTTGATGATATATATACATTCATATATATATATACATATATATATATATATATATATATATATATATATATATATATATATATATATATATATATATATATACATATATAGAAATATGAATTTTCAGCCAAAGTGATTTCTATACTAACATGTTCTTTGAACATCAGTAAAAGCGAAGAAAATTCACCATAATCCACCGAATAATCTGACCACAAATGAGCTGTCAGATTAGACAACTTGGCTTCGGAATCTACTTTCCGAAGCTGGTGAATTCTCCCGAAAATAACGAATCATAATACGGGAAAATACGATATCGTATACGATATCGATTTCGAATCATAATAGTTCGCTCGGATCTTAAACTGAAGGATTACAAACTATGGTACGTTTTACAGTAAATGGACTGCTCTATTCGACATCGAAATGAAAATCCAAAGCGAGCACTTGTCCAAGTAGCGGATAATTTTACCGTGAATGTTTTACGTGGTGCGACAATTAAGTGCTCGAAGAGCTTCAAATGGAGCTAGAAGCCAAAAGACGGCAATTTAAAATACTACAGCTATTCTCATTTATTTCTGGTATTAGTATTTATAACTAAACTGTGTAGTTTGCTTATTACAAGCAATTTATAAGACTGTTTCTTGAACAACGAAGTAAACAATCTGATCAAACACCTGCGTTTATTATAAAATCATGCAAGAAGAAACGTAAATTGATATTGTGTACCCCGCTTACCGTAAAATATCACAACAAAGAAAACAGGCTACTTAAAAGCATTTCATTCTACGGCAGAATAACGATGAATATAAATCATCATTATACAATCACCTTACATCTTCCTAACTAAACCGAAACAAATTTGTATTCGTTCGTTTCCCATCAACACAACAGAAGCATATTTCTTTTCTTCGAAAAGCATAAACGCACCTAGTCAGCCCACTTTGAAGTTAATTCAGCCTCTTTATTTCACCAATTTCTATGTGAGTAATGAATTTTAGGATCGATTAACACAATTTTTCTTGAATTCCTCGTAATTGGACACTGTCGAATAGTTATTTTTTTGTTGGCTGGACCAATTCGAACATGATTACGGCCATATTCAAACAAACTTAGGTTGCAATAGAGTACGAAAGCATGATAAGCTTTGAAGTTAGGAAAGAACACAGGAAGCACCTTGCTTGACTAGAATATTTTCATTCTCTACGTGATCGGAGCATGAAGTCCATCGAGTTTGTAGCTCTCCAGCAAAATTGATTGGCATCAGGTCGACTCTTGCTTCCGTCTATATTCCCAGTCCCGATCTATTATACGCATGCAAATAACAGTATCGAAATCATCTGGACGTGGAAATTGCATGTTTCACACCGCTCACGTCCGTCGTAAAATGAAAATAATAATCCGTATCGTAATTTCCATGTATTAGCAAACGATCGGCCACTAGCGTTCTGTTATATTTCTTTCTCCAAGAAGTATGTTTGCGAGCCAAAGTGATAGCTACTGCTGCTTTCGCCTCAATTTCTTACACGACCTGTTTTAAGAAGCATTGGGCGAATGTGGCCGGGTGTTTTTGCCAAGATTTAAAGCAACAATTTTTAATTTATACGCCGAGGCTTCTTCGGTTTCGGGGCATAATTTATCTGTGCGAATTTTGATTTGATGCAGCGGGCTCGGTTCATGCGCGGTTTAAACTTGAATATTTATTGTCAATCTGAGCGTTAAAAGAAAAGATGGATACGTCCGTGACGAGGTAGAAAAAAACAACACTAACATGTTCATCTCTAACAGTTTCCGCGGAAGAAGGAGAAAAACATTAACAAAGCAAGCAAGCTAATGGAATAGTCCAATTTTTTCGGTTCGTTCGTTTTATAATGATTTCTTCTTTATGAGGCAGCAACGTGTAGAGTGTTTGTGTGAAGATTGCTTTTCGTTTCTCTCGCGATCATCACTTAATGCGTTAGCTGAATCAGATACATTTCGTTCGCTAGCTGCACAGTCAGCTGCGGGCTCGGTTTCTTACTGGTATCTGTCGTATGTGTTTAAAAAATGTAACTAATTAAATTGATTAACATTTGATCCAATTAGTCGACTGCAACTAACGTTCTTTTTACGTTCGATTCCAGCGAACAAGAAAGCCAAGCTGCTTAATGGAAGCTCGACGTCGACATCTTCATCATCGGGATTCCATCAGCACTCGACTCTAAGCAGCGAGTACGACTATCAACAAAACTACTCACATCCAGGATACGATCGTCCTCCGTCACGGCCAGGAGGGCCGAACCTTGTAAATAAACAGTTGGTGCTCCCTTTCGTGCCGCCTAGTTTCCCCCATAATTCACCGGATGGGCAATCGCATCTTATCAAGCCGTCCGAATATCTGAAGAGCATCAGTGATAAGAGATCGTGTACCTCCTCGAACAGGTGAGTTTGTGCCAAAAAAAGGACTATAATATTTGCATAAGTGGTGAACGTAAACGAACTGATAAGTGGCCGTTGAAAGTGCTATGTGCCCAACAAATATTTGATTAGATGCGGAAAATGGAAATTTTCGATATAGTGATGATTTTGATTCAATCGCGCATATGTGAATATTACTGACCGTGATAATTATTACTTGAATTCATCATTAACGGCTTTCACCGACAATTATTGTAGCCGTACAATTGCACGGAAGAAAAACGGCCTGATGTTAAGTGAATGTTGGAATAATGGTGGTGTTATGTGCATTTACTGTAAATTTTCAGATGTTACTGCAGTTCGTGAATTCAGATCTCAATCAGCAGTCAATTTAACTGTGCTAAAAATGCAAAACCTTTATCGATATTCTCATGCGCAAAAAAGAGTTCGAATTCATCTTTGATTTCTGATAGGGTGAATGAGTTCTTTTATCGATCGTTAAAAATTTTCCGTTGCAAAAGCAAATCATAGAACAATACCGCTGTATGAAATGCGAAAGTTGCTTGATTTCACACATTCTACGCGAAAATAAAAATATATTTTCCGCTATTCTGTCTATAAAAGCCCCCACATCACGTTCATACATGCTTCTAATTAGCAGGAAAAAAAACATTCGATCCGCTATAATTTTCACATTATTCGTAGTTAGAAGATATCATGTGAAAGTATGGCAAACGAGCCGCGAAAGAAGATGGAGATTTCGTACAGAACAAACTTTCGTTTGACTCCCTATAATTTAAATACTTACGTTTAACTCTAGCTTGGCGAAGTTTAAATAATTCAGTTGATATATTAGAATGCATTTACTTGGAGATGTATTTTTATTCCTCATAAGAAGATTTACCGACTTTATTTAACAAACATTTCCGATACGTTTACAAAACACTTCGTTACACGATTAAATAAAATTCGAAATTCCCGCGAGCCTTAGTTGCTATTTTCTGTTTAGCAGCATCTTCGTACTTCAATCGTTTATTTTGAGCGATAACTCTTCGTACTAATCCATAACTTTACTTGTGTTTTTGCTGGTAAAAATAATATTCTAGCAGAATGATAAAAACACTTAGCTATTTGTGCTTTCTTTATTAATTGCAGCATAAAGTAAATCGCACGAACGATGCTACTGCTCGTACTTAACTGTCGGCTTATATCTTTGTTCTTGCTTCTGGATACCCTACACTCGTATTTCGTTATCCCTTTTACTTAAACGTAAATTTTTATGTTATTGTCAAAACAATTAGCAAATTTTCAGCGAAAATACATTGTGTAGAGCTAAAAATGGCTTAAGTAGTAACAAGAAGTGCACTGAAAATACAAATCAAACGGCGAAATGATTTAGAAATTGCATATTTATGCAGTCAAAGAGCAACAAAGTGTGAAGAAAAGGTAGATGTTAGTCATGGTTGGTTCAGAATCGGAGTAGTTTCGAAAGAGCGTATCGGCAACCATGACTGGTAGTCTGATTGCTAGAACGTCGGCAGACAGTAGATTGTATTAGTTTAGTTATGGTTGTCCATTCGCGGATCAACCATGAATAGCCGAGGTAGATAGACACATTGATAGATAGTTTTTTTCGCTTTTGGAGGGCGAAATCTTCAAAAGATGTTGCAAGGCTCCTGGAATGAAATATGTCGCAGTGCTACTAACTAAACCCAGCTTCCTCTTCAACACTCCCAGCGGGAATAATTAAAAAACATTGTCGATGAGCTCTTAGCTACCTCTCAAGATTATTGCTTCTTCTTTCTTCCTGTTTTGTTCCGCTTTGCGCTGTTTGCGAAGGTGTATTTTCCAGCGTTGCTTCATGTCATTCCAAGCAATTTATATTTCCACCATACAGACTACGATAGTTTCCGTCGATATCCTTCTGCGTGATACCATAGCATAAGAACTAATAAATAGCATGGAAAGAACGGTATTGTGCGATATTTGCCTGATGGAAGAGATTTGCAGAGAGTGAAGGATTTACCATCAGCTGACACCTAAGAAGAACCAAAACCAAAATAAGTTCACTTTATCATATGCAAAAGTGAGAAGAGCATACTCTCAAACGACAGGTGAAAATGTATATATCCGTATTAGCTGATAGGTGAGAGTGTGTTAGCGTGTGTATAATCCCATCAAGAAACAGTAAGCGCAGCGAATATTCACTGGCAACAAACAAAATTCTCTGTATTGGGTTGCATAAAAGTGTCGGAGATATCCCTTTTACTCGCCAAATGGTATCGAAAGTAGTATTTCGCGGTAACAACTTTATCGCTTACCATTTTAATACTCAGAAAATGTTTTAAGAAAATCAATATTGCATAAATCGACATTCGTTAAAATAGTCTAGTCTCTTTGGCAAAGCACTTGTATATTGCCTAGTGGGAATGAGAAACGTATCTGATCGTCTGAAATGGCCGTGTCTTACCTTGGCGGGGTACTTTTCAACTTGGATTTGGATATTGCTATCTACTTCTTGTAATCTGTGGGGAAATACTGCAAATTGTGCAGCAATTCACGTACTTTCCGAGCTATATATAGCTTTTAAGCTATGGTGATACCGTCTTCAGGCTTTTTTTGCATTCTTCAAAACGTGTGCAACAGAACATCACGTGTTCCGCATCTTCGGGTACATTTTTGCTTACTGGATAGTCCGGTGAGCTATCGTTTTCAAAACGGTACAACACGTATTTACCATGTCTCTTGAAGAATTGACTCAGGTTAAGGCTCATTTACCCAAATTAAATGGGGTTTCCATTGAACTGAGCCAGAGGGTCAAGTACTTAAGGCTTATCCTTGACTCGAAGTTTCTATGGACCTACAATGTAGCAGAAAGAGCACGGAAGGCTTTCAATGCACTTTACTACTGTAAAAGAGCCATAGGAGCGAATTGGGGATTACCGCCTCGTATTATTGCTTGGCTTTATACTGCTGTGGTTGAGCCAATTCTATTGTTTGGGGTAGCGTTCTGGTGGCAGGCTGCTTTAAAGGCTACCTGCAAACGGCAAAAAAAGTGCGGAGGATGGCTGCACTGCTGGTAACTGGAGCGCTCCAATCCACCCCAACCAAGGCACTTTTCGTGCTGTTACATTGGCTGCCAACCAATTTACTTACCTTACAGCAAGCCAATCTTGCTGCTGTGACACTGAATTGCATCTCGGCATGGAATAGAACAGAAGTCGGCCATGCGAGGATTTTGGCCGAAGGAGTTCCCACTCCAGCGGGTATTGACTACATCGCACCATAATTCCTACTAAATTTGGAGTTCGCAACTCGCATTCCTGGTAGGGATGAATGGCGTGATGGCGTCACCCTCGAAAGTGGACTTATCCATGTGTACACCGACGGCTCAAAGCTTAACAATAGAGTCGGGAGTGGTGTATACTCAGATGAGCTGAAGCTCAAGCTGTCTGTCCGACTACCAGACCATAGTAGTGTCTTTCAGGCATAGGTTGCGGCTATTTTTTAGGCTATCGACTGGCTTCTGTGTAATCGAATATTCGGGGTCAATATTGGTATTTTCACAGATAGCCAAGCGGCTATTAAGCCCCTTGCTGGTCCTTGTACAGTGTCCATCATTGTTGCTGAATGTCGTGCATCTCTTAGGGAGATATCGAGATATTCGGTTGTTCAATTGATCTGGGTACCTGGACATTCAGGGCAACTGTGAGGCCGATGAGCTAGCAAGGCTTGGAACCCTGTTACCGGAGGTCTCTTGCTCCTCAATAGGAATACCGATGACATCGGTCAAATTGGCTATCAGGCAAAAATATCTTGAGGACGCTAAGAAGTCCTGGGCAGAGGAATCATCCTGCGCAATAGCAAGGCAGTCCTGGGTATCCATGGATCCGCATCGCACCAGACAGCTTTTAGACTTAACTCGAAGCGCTCTGCGTTGCACTGTCGGTGTTCTAACTGGCTACTGCCTCATAGGGCGGCATGCGCAACGATTGGGCGTAGAGTCTAACGATTTCTGTCGGAGTTGTGGCTCTGAGGTCGAGGAAGTATCTGTCCTCCATCTCATGTGCCAGTGCCCGGCTTTGGCAAGGAGAAGGTTGGCGGCCCTTGGTGCACCCTTTCTCTCAAACCTGACGGAACTGTTCCTGGTCAATTTAAAGGGGATAGTCCGGTTTGGCAAAGGAAGCAGATGGTTTCCCGATTTTATTGAGTAGGAGGGAGTCACTAATTTATCATGTCATCACAACGGGCCTCTCTTGTGTCTATGTGTGTCGGTCGTCAGGCCTCTGCAGATCGGCAGCCATTTCAACCTAACCTAACCTAAGGCTCGTTTCTGAATAGATACTTGAAGTATATTCCCCCACGGTTGGGATTAATTTGTGTGCCCAACATCCATTTTTCACTTCCTCCCAGCTACTTTTCCATTTTTAAAGTAACACTCGTCTTTCAATAAGTCAGAGATTTGTTGCTCGTGCTTCGACTTCGTAAAGTCGATGTACATGTACATCACCCGCAAAACTAACACGCGTTGTCTCATAGAATGTTGTTCGAAAATCGCAGCAGATTTAGAGTGCAATAAGCCTGAATAACTTTGAATTTTTCGAAGATTTTATGTTATTGGCAGTGTTGCACATTAGCGCTGCATACATTAGATTAAAACTCACTACCATTGAAAAGAGTAGCGCTCGACTTTCGCTTCAGCCGAGAATATTAGCTAGCTTTTTTGCGAATATTGAACTAACAATGAATGCCTCTTTGGCTACTTTCTTCAGGTGGTGTTTGAAGGTCAGCACTTCATCGGTAATCAGACCTAGGTTCTTTATAAAAGAGTGAAGGGTAATTATGCAGTCGGTAGCCTATATTTGCAGTACTGCTAGTTGCCTTTACTACAAGATTACTACCATTTCTGTCTTTTGGTTGGTTAGTGCTATTTCTGTCGGTCTTGTCTATTGAATGTGTTGGTGAACCTGTTTCCAGGGACAATATTTAGCTACTTGCGATCTCATTACTTCCCCCCACTATCCAAACGCTGAGGTCGCTGTTTATGATTTTTTGGTTATTTTACTTCGCATTCATTGCTATGTTGTCCAATATCTGTTTATATATCACCATTGTTAGACTCGATGCTGCCTAACAACTGTATAGGCATGTACAGGGTGATTCACTATGAAGTTTGGTTTTTTAATTTCAAATAAAAAGCATAAAGTTGAATTCTATAGTAAAAATTTTATTATGAGTCAAAAGCACAATCTATGACATTTACTTTTTAAAGATTATCTCATTTAAATGTTGGACGACGCTTTCCAGCATAGCGACCGGTATCTCGCGAATGACACGAGTAATATTGGCTTCCAAAGCGTCGATTGAAGCTGGCTTATCTCTGAAGACCAGAGACTTCGTGTAACCCCAAAGAATATAATCTAAAAGTGTGATATCACACGATCCAGATGGCCAATTTACTGGTCCAAAACGTGAAATCAGGTTCTTACCAAAATGATTTCTCAATAAGTCCATTGTTTCTCTCGCTGTATGCAAAGGAGCGCCGTCTTGTTGAAACCAAAGTTCACTGATATCACGGGCTTCAATTTCAGGTAGCAAAAAATCCGTTATCATGGTGCGATAGCGGTCACCATTGACGGTTACTGAGTTGCCACTACATTCATAAAAAATCTCATAATCATATTTTTGATGCCCTGTCAACTTTGTAATGATCTGATGACTCTGTCAGTAGTTATCGCAATTTGAAATTTCACAAATTCGTTTTGCCTACTTTTAGGCACTTGGCGCCCACATCGCGTTAAATATTTCCAAAACTTTATAATATCCACGTCACAAACATGTCCACGTTTTATTTTGTAGACTTGGTGTTTTCGAATATCATTTATTTATAGAACTGCAAAGGTACATTAAATATCACTAAAATGCCCGACAGTGCCAAAGGGTAAGAAAGCTTTGAAAATCAGTCTTAAGAAAAAATAGACAGGCAACATTTTGATATATTATCGCTACTTTAGTAGCCTGTTAAATATTAATTTGGGTCACTCGATTGTTCGCGCAATGATTTGAGCTCCAACTCCTATAATCATAGCATGCTTATACGAGCAGTCAATCTGTTGAAACAGCTCGACATACTCTTACCTTAGTAAGGCAACCTGAAAAATCAATTGCTTTTAAGGGGTACAGGCTGACTGCGTTTCTAAATACCTAGCGAGCGTTCAATAATTTATGTCCCGAAACAATTATTAATGCTCACCAAAACCTGGCTGTAAATTAGTAGTTAGTGACACATCTCAGCTACTCAGAAACCGGGTATTATACTCGTCTTGGGGTAGCTCAATAATCGAGCGAGTCATAAATACAGACATTCTTATTGGTGACGGGGGCACACTGTACTACCCTCACGAAAGTACTCCTGATGTTGCTTCATTGGCTTGCTTGTCTTGCACATGTAAGACTATATTGTAGTAATCCATTGACAAGAATAGGCCTGGATAGTGTTAAAATCCTGATGGAAGACATCCCTGTTCCAGTCGACATAGATTATATGGGGTACGTCCAGAAAGTAAGTGTATTAGATATTTGTAAGTTTCAAAAAATTTATTGAAATTTATTGCCATTCTTCTCGATGCACTTAGTCAGACGAGGGATCAATTTTTTTATGCCTTGGTCAAAGAGTTTTACCCCCATCTTTTTTGCCCACTTGTTCACCTCCCTTTTTACTTCGTCGTCAGTTGAAAATTGTTTCCCACCAATGCGCATCGTCAAGAAGGTGAAGAGATGATAATCTGAAGGCGAAAGATCAAGGGAATGCATTGGGTTGTTCATCCGAACGACTCCGAAAATTCTGAATTGCCCTTCTCATCTTGTTTAAGGTCTCACAATACCTACCAGCATTGACGGTTTCACTATGAGGTGAAAATTCGATCGAAATTATTCCTGTGTGGTCCCAAAATATGGATGCCGTGATTTTTTTTTTACTGAAACGGTGGTTTTGAATTTTCTGTCTCAGGGTGATAAGATGTGACATCAATAAGAGGATTGCCTTTTAGTTTCAGGGGTATAGTGTGCTACCTAAGTTTCGTCTCCTGTAACAATAGAGTGCAGAAAACTGTCACCTTCAACTTTATAGCGTTTCAAAAACTCTTTGCAGTTGGCCACTCGATTCAACTTCTGCTGTTCTATCAGCTGTTTTGGGTCCCACCCTGTGCACCCTTTATGAAATACGAGTGTTTCTGTTATTGTGTCGTGAAAAAGAGATCTGGAGATTTGTGAAAACGTCACCGCAAGTTCACCAAAAGTCAATTTGCGGACCCCACGAACAGCTTCTTCAATGTTTTTACCAAGCGAATCAGTTGAAATTGACGATCTTTCACTCCTTTTCTCGTCATGAATATCAGTCTGGTCGTTTTTAAATTCATGATAACATTTATTTTATTTTATTAATTCACCAAACAAGGTACAAAATCTTATATAAAATAACAAAATAAAAATAAAATGGAAAAGTAAAGTGAAGTAAAAAGTAAAAGCAAACAAGTTAAATAAGTAACAAACAAATGAAAAAAGTAACAAAAAGATTAATAAATAACAATCAATAAATAAAAACATTGACATATAAGCTATGGCTTAAGGTTTAGGGGTATGGATGGCATGCAAAAGAGAGGATTTGAAGGATGATTTGGAAATCGTAGGGGAATATAAGTGACTTATGCTGTTGAATATTCTGCAGCATCTATTTATAGGCTCATTTGCTGCATATGTCGTCGAATGTGAATATTCTTTTAGGAAACGATTGGACCTGGTGTTCGTCACAGGGATATTTATCGAAATTTTACTATTCAGGAATTCTACATTAATAGCGCCTCTAATGACGTCGAATGTGAAGCAGGCCGATATCATTATTCTTCTGGAGGCTAGTGTCGATAGGTTTAAATGACCCAGTCGAAACTCATAAGGGGGTAAGCTATTAAAATCATAAGGGTTGTACAGTTCTCTCAAGGCGAAAAGTAGAAATTGTTTTTGTATTGACTCGAGTCTGTCACTGTAGGTTTCAAAAGCGGGATTCCAGCTAATGCAAGCGTATTCGAGAATAGGACGTACAAGTGAAGTGTATAAGGATCTTGTGACCCACAGACTACGGAATTCTTTGGCACGTCTTTTGATGAAACCTAGCTGTTTGTTCGCACGAGAAAGCATTTTATCAAAGTGTAAGGTGAAGCGGAGTTTTTCATCTAAGATAACACCGAGGTCAGCAATGTTATCAACTCGGGTTAGCATATTATTGCCGAGAAAGTACGTATTGTGTGTGACCGTGCATTTCCTGGAAAAACTAATAACTTGGCATTTGCTGATATTGAGAGAGAGCTTGTTTATATTGCACCACTGATCAAGTGAATTAAGCTTGGATTGGAGAAAGGGGGCATCCGATTTCGATTCAATAGTCTGATAAAGTTTGAGATCGTCTGCATAGAGTAAATGAGGTATGCCTGCTAGGACGTCAGATAAGTCAGAAATAAATATATTAAAAAGAAGTGGGCCAAGATGGCTACCTTGGGGTACACCAGAGGTAGCACTAACGTTTTTCGATAAAAATCCTTGAAATTTTACACATTGTGTGCGATCGCGAAGGTAGGAGGTCAGCCAGCTGAGTAAAGACCCGGCAATACCAAATTTCTGAAGCTTTAGAATCAAGGTAGAATGGTCAACTCTGTCAAACGCCTTACTGAAGTCAGTGTAGACTGCGTCAATTTGGTATCCTTTTTCCATTTTGCATAGAACGTCAGAGATTAGAATTGTCAAATTCGTGGTAGTTGAGCGACCTTTTCTAAAGCCATGTTGTTGCTCGTTCAAACGGGAATCAACAAGCGGAGAAAGTTTATCGTATACCACCTTTTCGAAAAGTTTCGGAATCGAAGACAAAATGGCAATGCCCCTATAATTTCGGATACAGCGTCGATCACCATTTTTGAATATGGGTGTGACATACGAAAGCTTCCAACAGAATGGGAAAATTCCCGACGAAAGTGATCTATTAAAGAAAATATTCAAGGGATCTATAAGCTGCTCTACACACTTGCGCAAGAAGATCGGAGGAAGAAAATCAGGCCCAGGGCCTTTGTTGCAGTCGAGATCCAAAATAGCTTTACGTATTTCATCACGGGAAATTTCTAAATGGTTCACAAAAGCTGTTGAAGCTGAATCAGCGGAAGAAAGGTGTGAGTTTGATGGGTCTGGTGCATTGAAAATTTCTTGGAAACTATCAGCAAATAGGTCACATATCTCTTTAGGAGAGGAAGACGTTATATTATTAAGAAACATGGACGATGGATAGCCAGTAGTTTTTCGCTTCACATTAACAAAATCAAAGAATTTTTTCGGGTCGCGGACTATATTTTCGCCGGTTGTTCTAATGTAAGTGTCATAAGCCTCATGAGACTTTGCTAAAAATTGCTTAGCAACTTCATTATATTCTTCCTGAATAGCAGGAATAACATCGGTATTTTCTTTAATAAGCTTATAAAGTTTGTTCCTACGATTTCGCATATGCCTAAGGTCCCTATCAAGCCATGGCTCAGACAATTTATTCTTTTTTTTTATCTTTGGAACATATCTTTCAACGGCGTCAAATATTTTGTTGTAAAAAGAGGAAATGGCTGTCTCGAGATCTTGTGTTGAAAGAGTAGTCGACCAATCAGTAGTATCAAGAACATGTTTAATGCTTTCATAATCAGCATTACGGAAGTCAAATACAATTGAGTTATTGTAAGTTTTCAAGCAAGTGGAATCTGGAGTGGAAAGTTCGACTGACAGTGCTGTATGGTGTAAACTATTGCAAAAAAGATGCTCTGCGTCACTAGTTGGACTAACCACTACTTCGTCATAAGCATTTGTGAAAACAAGATCTAACCAATTACCATTTTGGTTAGGAGTTTGGGAAACCTGCTGCAAATCATTACCATAAAAGGCACTCGCAAGATTGAAATCGTTGGTGTCTACAAGGTTTACGGGGAGAAGGTAAGAGTCATTTTCATCCGGAACAAAGCAAAGATTCGGACGATTGAAGTCACCCAAAACTATTATTTTATCTTTTTCGCTAAGTAATGTTGCTAATGAAGATATTGTGTCACAAAAATTGCTGTAGATGGACTCGTCAGATCTAGGGGGGATGTAGACAACAGCGATGTAAATTGAGTTGTTATTAGTGGAGATCCGAACAATTATACATTGGAAGAAAACATTTGGAGTGGTATCTACAAGCTCACTTGAAAGTGTGTTGCTAACAGCAAGTAAGACACCACCACCTCGCGACTGACCCGTAGAACAATAATCACGGTCGCTTCTGTAAATAGTCCAACTACTATCAAGAATCTCCTCATTCTTATGAGAGGCATTAAGCCAAGTTTCGGTGATGGCGAGTAAATTAAAATGGCACGATTTGGCGTCAAGGTACAATTTACTTAGTTTGCCTCTCATACCACCACAATTGTGGTAAAAAAGTTTGAGGCTTTTCTGAGATCGGTTAGGAAAAATGCCTAAAAGGGTTGCCTGATCTTCGAAGAGATTCAGATGTCATATTACTACCATTAGAAGAATAATTTATATTGCTCGTAGAAGGAGCTAAGTTTGCGGCGGCCTGACTGGAAACCTTGGAGGAGTGTTTATTAGCAGCGTTGGTACACCTGCTTGAGGGAGAAGATGCCGTGTTAACTGCTGGGGGTATCAGTGCATTACTATTATTATGACTAAAAGCATTGGAACAGTCAGATAGGGAAGAATTATCAGTGGTCATTGAAAATTGGGACTGAGTACGTGATGAGCGAGTTTTATGGGTGGAAGGAAATTGGGTAAAGGTGTGACTAGGGATACAATTTTTTCTTACAATTTTTTGTTTTTTCTTATACCTAGTTTTGTCGGTGATGTTCCTCCAGGGGCTGAATGTCACTCCTTTCCAATTGATGAAGCTGTTGTTTCCACTCAAGCAAGTAAAAAGCCAGGCATATTTTGATGGGATGAAGACCTTACACCGTCTTGAGGATATATGTTTACGCTGGGATAAAAATTTCACTACGTAGTCGTTTATATGAAAATCCGCTTCGAGAATCTTTCCCAACCATTCGTCGTCAGCAGAATAAGGAATCCCTTTCACAAAGAATGCACTTTTGTTTGCTGAAGTCGTTAAATTGGAAGACGTGCTCTTATTGTGAAGAATATCGTTCGTTTTTTTTATTTTTTGTATACGATTCTGCCAATCGTTTTGGGACCAAAAAGTACCGAACTTGTAAATTGGTGTTTCACCGTTGAGGTTCGAAAATTTTTGCTGAATAGATGGAGTTGTACCCTCAGCTAGATTCCTTATAGGCGATGTTGCTTTGTCCTGCGTCCTCGTATTCATAGCCGTTGTGTTATTATTTATTTCCAACGTTGTGTTAAGGAGCTCCTGATGGAGTGTTATCTCATTCGCTAATAAATCTTCGTCTGCATCATTTCTTGAGGTTTTGCAATGACGGTCTAAATCCTCCAACTTTCTGCTGATATCAGCTATTTTTAGTTGTTGCTCAGAAAAAGCGTCTGTGAGTCTGTCAGTTTGCATTTTTAACGTTCGTGAAAATTGTTCAAAATTTACAAGCGTACCTTTGTTGTTTGTTTGGCAAGTATCATTAGCGTTATTGAGAGTGGACAAATTCGATGCAATGGAACCCATTTTATCAATTAGAGTATCCATTTTCTTCCCAAGCGTGTCAAAAGACTTTCCGTGGCTAATACTGTTCGATTTAGAAAAGGTAGACGCCAGACCATCGAAATGACTTGATATTTCCGACAGGAATTCTTCATTTGCTCGCGCTTGTGCAAGTTGCTTGGATATGATATTGTCTTTTTCCGAATTAAGTGTCCCAATATAGCTAATTAAGTTGTCGTACATAATTTTTAAGAGTCTTTCAATATTTTGGCAGTCTGTACAGATAAAATGACTCTCGAGATACGGGTGGAACCAATCTCTGGGAGCACCCATGCAGGCACCGTGCAACTTCCTATTGCAGAAAGCTTTGCATATCACGAATTTCATCGTGTTGTCGAATGCAAAGCAATTTTCGAGGCTGCACTTGAAGCTCATGATTAATTAATGAATTTGTCGATTCGATGCTCAGAAGAATCCAATATGATAAGTGCCCGAAAGTATGCAATTATTTTGACTTGGTATCTTAGACAAAAACCAATTGGTTGGTAGGTAAGTGAAATATATGTATATATTTTATCAAAAATGCGGGCGAAATTTCGGTGCCGTGTGGATTCGATCGTCGTGTGGATTTGCCCGTCAGATCGGAAAGCGGTTGCTAATGTAATGTTGCTAACAAAACTGATAAGTTATGGGATTATAATGTCAATTTAACTTTTCAATAGCTCGGCCAGTGAAGTTAATTTAAAAATGTTATGTGTGTTTATTATATTGCATATGTATTTGATTTATAATTGTTTCAAATTGAAAGTGCTATTTTATCATTTAAATTGTTTTTTCTTAAAATCAAAGCGATTTATTTTTCCCAATATGTTAACTTACAAAAAGCTGAAGTACTGACGCGGAATCGAACTCGCTCTCTAGGGGTCCAGAGCTTGCAACAATGTCACTGAGCTATGGCCGGTTGGATTTTATTGTTGATAAAATAACATAAAAACCAAATTTAGAAGTAGGATTAATTACTAAAACAAATGTTCTGTTAACATAATATGTGAAATTTACTTCTTTGTTCGCACTTTCCGTTAAAGCTGATTCGATTTATACACTTTCAATTATGAGGAACATGAAAAAAGGGAAATATGCTAATAGAAACAAACTAAATGACCTTTACTAAATTGTCCAAGGTATATATACAACAGAAAACCGGGTCGACCCCTCAGAGTTTTACTGTTGACGCGATTTATAACACGACGCGACGTTACGCGACCTTGTTTTCTAACTGGTTCCTCACAGGGAAAAGAAGAAGGGTAAAAATTGTATTGCAAAGAAAGAAGGCACCCACGTTAGCACCGCACATAAAATCAGCGCGTCGGCACAGAGTAAACACACAGATAAATAAACAATGTAATGGATTATGATTTAAAAATATACGGAAATTTAATTTAATTCCGACGGGGACTACTTCACGCACGTCTGATAGATCGTTTGACAGTTGATGAAAGAGCACGTTCGTACATTTTCGTTAAGCACGTTCGTACATTTTTTAGCTCTTTTGTCATAAACCGATTTCATCTCGTTAAAAACTTCAGACGGAAATTGTCCTTTCACAACGAGATAACGCTGCAAACCTCGTAAGCGGTAGATTTAACTGACATCGTTCACGGGAAACGTTGCTGTGACCACAGTTTTAGTCATACTGACACGTTTTTATGCTTGTTGCAACTGGAAAGAGCTAAGCTACTCGCAAAATAGCGAAAGAAATTTCTCTATCTGTGAGGGCCCTAGCACAAGTACTTTCTGAGCGTACCTAACGGGTGTCAAATTGCTCAGATCCCAAGCTGAGAGGAACGGGCTAGAGGATTATCCCTAGGAATTAATGTTGTGGAAATACATAAATACTTAAGGCTTCAAACTGAAAGACAGAAGGTAGTGTGGTGCATATTTCACTGACCTGATCTTGAAGCTTTCCTTCAGGTTACCGGACCACTGCAGTGTCTGGCGTGCAGTGTGTTGGCGATTCTTGGCTCTTGAGTGACCAGATCTATGGAGTGAATATCTTCATTATTACTCACAGTCAAACGGCTATAAAGCCTCTTGTTGGAGTTTACACCTTCTCGCGAATGTTTCTTAACGAGATATCGCGACATTCGATGATGCAGTTTTTGGGTACCAGGACACAGTGCCATTACCGGAACTGTGAAGCGAACGAACTTATAAAAGCTAATACTTGCAGTTCCCTGATTGGCACTCTGACGGCTTTGGTTAATGTGACCATCAGACAGAAACGCTTAGAGGGCACTGCCAAGTGCGAAGTGGGAGAACCTTTCTGTGCCATCGCAAAACAATTGTGGATAACTTTTGGCTTTTGTCGCTCTAGGGAGCAGCTCAAATTATAAAACTACTTTGCATGGCAGTGGCTATTTTAACCAGAACTCTGGTTTGCTTGACAAGCATGCAGAATGGCTTCTAACTTCTGTCGGGGAAAGGGAAAATAGTTCTTCATCTAATGTGCAAATAGCCACCTAGACCCTTTGCTAGAAGAAGGAAGCAGTCCCTTGGCTCAAGCTTCTTGGCAAGTCTAACCGAAGAAGATCGCCCGATTTATAAAGGATTTGGGGATGGCTCTAAATTTAATAAAAGTTGTTGCCTACGCAATGCGGTATCACAATAAGCTCTTATGCACCTAAGTGCGCCTTCTCTTGAGTCTGCTTGGAGGAGGTGGCCGCAGAACCGACATACTCACCTAGATGATACAGCTCATCTAGGCTGGACTCAAGCCAGCTTTTCAGCCCATTTGGTTGTGAGGCTGCTGCTTAGATACCGTTTTTTAAAGCTTCATGCAAACATACCTAAAAAGGCTAGGGCTTTCAATAAAAATTTTCCTAAGTAGAATATTTATTTTTTGTATTAAATTCGAAGAGATAGGAAATTTCATAAATAAGCAAATTAGCGGAATATATTTTCTCGTATGATCATTGCGACTATAAATACGCATGATGAAATGTATTTGCATAAATGCCTTTGCCCAACAACCAATCAAATATTTTATGAATTAATCTTGATATCAATATTATCTTAATCTACATAGGTCAGTGGAAGGAGAAGATTATATGCAGGTACCGTTCGCAGCACCACCACAGAGTGGTCCAGAACCACCTACACCGCCGCCACCACCACCTCCTCCTGTGCTACCAACTGAAACTGATAAAACAAAATCGAAAACGCTGCCACCATCCTCCCTACAGGATACGGCAACAAGGAAACAACAACAACCGCTTTCAGCGATTTCAATACAAGACTTAAACAGCGTCCAGGTAATTAAATAACATTTTAATAATTCTGGCCCATTTAACCGATACAATTTACAGTTACGCCGAACCGATTCCAAAATGCTCGGGAAAACATTTTCTGCGCCAACCCGAAGCGTCAGCATGCAATGCCTATCATCCACAACTGAATCATTTCTATCGCAAAAAATTGACCTTATCGAAGAATTGAAGCTATCCAAAGATATTTCCGGAATTAAAAAACTCAAAGTTGAAAAAGCTAAACTTGCCGACAAGACGGAACAAGCTCATTATTCGGAATTGACGAAGCAGTTTACCGCTAGCAATTTCTATGACCAGGTGGGTGATCTACGCATTTTTCCTATGAGTTTCAAAAACTTTCAAAGCATAAACCAAGGTTCAATTACAGATTCCCGAAAAGGATCAAGCTGGTAATGTAATACCCGACTGGAAACGACAAATGTTGGCCAAAAAGGCGGCCGAGCGTGCCAAGAAGGAGTTCGAGGAAAGACTGGCTCGCGAAGCTGAAGATCGTCGATTGTCTGCGATACCGCAATGGAAACGCGATCTGCTGGCACGAAAAGAAGAGGCTGAAAATAAATTGAAGTAATATAATGGTTAATAATATGTTTCTTTTTTATATTGTTTCAATTAATTCTCAGGGCGACCCTCTACACTCCGAAAGTTGAGGATCATTCCCGCCGAACCGAATCATGGAATCTTAAAAACAGTCAACGTGCTGTCTCAATCGATAACATCAGCTTTATTTCTTGCACCAATACGAACGACGATAAGGAAAACGAACGAGAAAAATCGGAGTCTGCAAGTGAAAATAAAGAACCGACGATGACAGAAAACACAAGTAACAGTCAAACAGACACTGCCAATAAAGAAGACGATTCAAGCGAGAATATTATTCCTTGGCGAGCACAGCTAAGGAAAACAAACAGTAGGCTTAGTCTAATAGGCTGAAAGTGCTACATAGATTTAAATATCATAATATTATGACAACTTATAGTAAATAATTTAAAAAAAAAAGATATGTGTTACGAAACGCTATGTATTCCATAAAAAAATGAACGAAATTCCAAAACATTGTTGCAATACTAGGAATAGGTTGAAAATGATCGTTAGAAATTTAATAGTATATACTATTACCAGTATATTTAAAATTTGTATTTTATGTAAATGTTTTTCACTATGTATAGCCCATATTGAATTTTCATCGTTATATATCATTCCAGCTAATCGATTTCCTTTATATTCTATACGACTTATGAGTAGAGTTTGAAACCAAATTGGTCTAATTCACTTTTAATTTTTTGCATTTTATAGATGAATGTGTCATTCGGGCGGGTTTTCGTTTATCACACTTACAGATTATTATGATTATTGTCTGTAAGTTTTGTTATCAATAAAAATTGTATTTTTATTTAAGTATTTGTTTTTATTGCATATTCATTTCTAGTATAATCATTTGCGTCATGTGTCAAGCACAGCACATTTCTGCGCTGCAGTAGTAAATAATTCTCAACAAGTATCAACTACTTGCTAAACACATGTCACATTCATAGTCGAAGCTCGAACCCTTTTTAGAATTATTTCACATCAATGCGTCAATAGGTGAACATACACAAGCATAAATCAAGTATGGTGGAACTTTTTAAAGATAAAAAGATAGATCATTTTTTAAGCATTTCGCTGATTTAGCGGTTACTTGTGATCCATCCATCATGATTCAACCTAAATATCCATCTCTGTGATAGTCTTAGATAGCAACTTAATTGAGTCCACAAAAGATTTAGGGCCAAATTAAAATTCATTTGATTCAAGACAACTACATACGCAGTATCCAGCACAAAGCAAAAAAAGCTCCCTTTCCCTTGCCTACTAAGCAGTAGGGGAAAATGTCTGAGAACGCGACAAAAGGGTATGACTCGAAATCTAGTGCTTACATGCAAGGTCTTCTAACACCCCCAATGGAAACAGTAAAAATGTAAATAACTACTTTAATATCGTCAAAAGATGGCGAATAACATATTCGTGCCAAATCGGAAACGAGAAAAATATATATATATATAAGTTCTATGAGCAGCATGCGTCAACCAGCAATAAGTATTACCACCTACTCTCAGACAAAACGCTTCCGAAATTGCTTTATTACCAAAGCGAATCAAGCCAAGCAATAGCTTAATCAGCATGTTGGTATCAATCGCATGCAAAAAAACTTCCACGATAAGTCGCTAAAAAAAAATGCCCACGTCTTTGAGACCTAAATTGTTATGAAGAAGACTGAAGTAGGGGGAAAAATTCGATTTCCAGCTTTGTCAATACTATACATATCAGCTCAAAAGCTGCAAAGAATTTTCGGTGATAATTTAAAGTATAGATTTTTTGATTTTGATACTGATGAGATGAATCTGGCATTTAAATCCATCATAAATCGATTAAAAAAATTCAAATAGCCATTCTTCAAAGTCGAACTGGAGCCTCAAGCTAGTGAGCTCAAACAGGGTAAAATTCGCAAAATGTATCACCTTTGATATCTTATGCACTACAGAATCACCGTTGAAGAGCCGATCAAACATAAAGGCTTCGTGCAATGTGCAAGTTACCAGAAATATATTCGCACTAAACCTTATAGTTCACTCTCCAATATGCATGTGTTATTTGCGCTACAAAGCCTTGTGAAAAGAGTAAGCAAGACCCTGCAATTAAAGAATGTAGGAACTGTGGCAACAGCCATACTGCTAATTACTGACGTTGTGCAGTTTTTCAATCTCTAAAATTAAAGATAATCCTAAAAATAGCTATTAATACTATTTGCAAGTTTAAATTTCAAATATATGTGACCGATGATCTACGAGCGATAGTAACAAATTTCGAAGAATTGATTGAAATTTTAACACAAGCCAAGACCAGAGCAATAACAACCAAGCATATAAGAGGACGCCAAGAATCGTGGATAACCAAAAAATTTATATAGGTCTCGATAAAGAAGCAAAGAGCCTACAAAATATACATGGCAGATAAAAATTCCGCAGTGAAGAAGCAGAGATACACACTCTTAAAAAGGGAATCGAGTCGACTAATAAAGGAAGCTAAACAGGAATTTTAGTCGAAGAAGTTTGAAGCATCGGCTGGAAGTAGCTCAAAATACTGGAGAAATATAAATGAATTAATACAAGCAGCAAAAAACGCAACGCAGCAATATCCATAAATGGATCATTAATTTCAACTCTTGAATCTGTCGCCGAAGAATTAAATAATTATTTTGCAACGATTGGAACTAACATCACGCAACAATTCCATAATGCATTCGAGCAAAGTGATAGTACAATACCTGAAAGCTATGCCAGTATACATTTAAGACCTACTCAGTTCCAAGCGAAGTAGTGGGCATTATAGACAAACTAAAAACCAAAGTTTCTCCAGGTGTCAACAATTTAACATCCGAAGACGTCAAAATGCTCAAAAGTTAAATAGCAGAGACTCTAACAAAAACTGTTAACATGCACTTAAAAGCTGGTTCATTTCCACCTTGCCTCAAGTTGGCACGAATAACACCAATCTTCAAGGGAGAAGATTGTTAATCTTCAACAGTTCTGGGTACCCGTTAGTTGACAATTATTACTATGTACAACAAGTACAATTTAGTTACACAAAAAGGCCAGGTAAGGAGCTGAGCTCGAGAATATTCGATGCGAAAGTCAACGTATAGCTCCTACGGTTTACGTAAACCTCCTACGGTAACACTGTATACCTCCTACGGTTCACGGCTGTAACTTTTCAACGGCTTCAAATTTCGAAAAATGCTCTATACATGTTTAGGTGTTATTTATGAAAAAACAAAAAAATCGATTTTTATTTTCTGACACATTAGACGACCGCCTTAATAGAGATCTAGAGCAATACTAAGTGTAGCTTCAGCCTAGACCAAATACATAATATTCCATCAGAAGAACAAATGCCCTATAACTCAGTTCGACGGAATCCGTCTGGAAAAAGCAGAATCAATGAAATATGTATCTTGGATTAATTGTGCATGAGAAAATGTCATGGATACACCATATAAACCACATCAGACATAAAGTCGCACCAATGAGTGCAGCTTTAAGAAGATATGAGTTCTTGGAAATCAGTACTAAATTAATGATATTTAATGCCTATATACTATCAAGTATCGCATACGGAGCTATTTTAAGTAGTCAGACATCAAAGCAGAACATCGAGTTGATTGGCAGACTAATCTCGAAAGCAATCAAAATTACGAGGGTTGATCAATAAGTAATGATAATGAATATAAACTAAGGTGATTAAACTTAAAAGATATATTTATTTTTCAACATAGTCTCCTAACAAGTTAATACATTTAGTCCATCTTTTTTCAAACCCAGTATACTCTTAGAAAAAAATTCATTATCTTGACTCTCCCAAAATGCCTCAACAGTGGCCATCACTTCGCTATTATCTTCAAAGATCTCACTCCGAAGGTGTTCCTTGAGCCGAGGAAAGATGTAAAAGTCACTGGATGATGTAAAAAAAAAGTTTTCCGACGAAAGATGTAAAAGTTCGAATCCTGGTTTTTAAATTGCCGCCATCAAAACTGCAGACTTGTTAGCCGGTGCGTTGTCCTGATGAAACAGCACTTAAGCTCGCAGTTTGCCGCATATTTTTTCCTCAATAGCCTCACGCAATTTTCTTATTTGGTCTATGTAGAAAGAGCCTAATATAGTGGCTCCCTTTTCCAAATATTCCACTATGATAATTCCTTCAACGGCCCAAAAAACTCAGGCATAACCTACCCCGCCGAGCTCGACACTTTTAATTCCTTCGGCGTTGGTGAAGAAGGTTGCTTCCATGTCATCGATTGCTGTTTGGTTTCTGGATCAAAATGGTAGATTCAATTCTCATTCATGATCACGAAACGTGACAAAAAAATTCTCCTGATCTGCCTGGAACTTTTCGAGATTCACTCTCGAAATGTCGACTCGTTTCTTCTTTTGCCAGTCGGTTAACATTCTCGGCCCCCAACGTGCAGAGACTTTCTTCTTCTTCTTCTTCTGTGACCTCAGCTACTTGTTTGATGATCACTCTTCGATCTACCAACATTACATCTTTGATTTTTTTCACATTGTCTTCAGTGAGGGAGGTGGTTGGACGTCCTTCGCGGTGTTCGCCTTCATTGGATGTTCTTCCCAGGTTAAACACTTTGGCTCAGTGTGCAACGGTGAAATATGGAGGAGCAGAGTCCCTTAACGTTTCCACCATGTCGCCGTGTATGTCTCTGGTAGACAATTTTTTCAAACACAGGTGCTTAATTTTCTCCATTTTGATGCTCTCTCTTCGACTGTTTGTATTCAAATGAATGTACATCCCTGGAATCATGACCTAATTATATGTTTTTTTATGCTGACCTAGTGAGTATATGTTGTAGTAAAAAACATTTTTACTAATGTTCGAAGAAGAACATTAGTATTAAAATCACTTTGGCCAAAAATTCATATTTCTATATATATATATATATATATATATATATATATATATATATATATATATATATATATATATATATATATATATATATATATATATATATATATATATATATATATATATATATATATATATATATATATATATATATATATATATATATCATCAAAAAATTTCAGTGAAAAAATCTCAGGAACGCGCCATCCGATTGAGCTGAAATTTTCAGGACACATTGATGTATATGCAGAATAGTGCCAGGTCTCACAAAAAGTTAATAATCTTTAACCCTTTGGCGCCGGCGGCCATTTTAGTGATATTTTTAATATACCTATTATTCCGTACACAAATAAGTTTTGCAAAAATAAAGTTGACGAAATAAATTTTGAACGTGTTTTACATGTGAATCGGGTAATTTTTTGGAATTTTTTAACCCCATGTGTGCGCTGGGTGCCTAAAAACAGAACGGGAAAACTTGAAAATTTTTAAGTTGCGATAACTTTTGACAGAGTTATTTAATCATTACGAAATTTTTAGCACATATTGGTATTATTTAGTTGTAGATTTGTGTAGCTTTTGATGAGCGTGCTGGCAACCCTGTAGCAAGGGCAGGCACTGAAAGTGAAAACCTCCAAATCATCGTCTCTCTTGAAAAACTGTCGCTTCTTCAAAAAAAAGCCACTCATATGTAAATTTTGGGATTTGTTTATATAAACAAAAAAAAAAATTTGATATGGTATAACGGGCACGCCTGGTAACCCTTGCCCAATTTACCTATATTTTTAGCATCAAAAACTTCTGTTCACGGAAACTCACGATCCAATGAGCAGAATTACTTGAAATTTGCAAAATGTATTGATCCTATATAGGACCAGGTCTGATAGAAGTGATTTTGAAATGCGGATGATTCTGTGCCAGTGGTGCCATCTTGAAAAATCACTAAAAAAGATAACTGATTTTAGCCCTATAAATTCTGATTGAATCGTTCGATTTTGACGAAATTCACACAGTAGCTGAACCTTATTTAAAACCACGTCTGGTAGAAATTTGATTGAAAAATTCGGTTGGAGCTGCCAGCTATGATAATTTTGGTGTCTTAAATTTGAAAAAATAAAAATTTGGAAGTGAAAACATTAAACCATCGAATTTCCAAAAACTGTCCGTTTCTTACAATAAAACCAATCAGTATACAAATCTTATGCTTTATCTACACGTTCAAAGAAAAACTTTGGAAATTTCATGTCGGACAAGAACGGTAATCCTCTCCCAGTCAACCTATATTTTTAGCATCAAAAACTTCTGTTCACGGGAACGCACGAATCAATAATCAGATACCATTGAAATTTACAGAATGCATTGGACTTAAGTAGGACCAGGTCTGATAGAAGCGATTTTGAATTGTGGGCAACTCCGTGCCAGTGGTGCCATCTTGAAAAATTACAAAGAAAAAAAACTGCTTTTTGCCCTATGAAATCTGAATAAGTAACCAGATTTTCATGAAATTGACACAGTAGCTGAACCTTACTCTAAACTCTGTTTGATAGAAATTTGGTTGAAAAATTCAATCGGTGCTGCCAGCTATGGTAATTTTAGTGTGTTTGGATTTGAAAATTCGCTCAGGAAAATAAAACTTTTTGCCCTATAACTTCCAGTGCAGTCATGAAATCAATACGAATTTCATACAATTAATGGAACATACTATAAACATTATTCAGGCCAAATTTGGTTGAAAAGCCACGATAGGGTTGCCAGCTATTGTTGGTTTTGTGTTTGTTTGCAATATCTTTAGAATTTTCAATTGGTAATGATATTGTAGTGACAATAAACAGCAAATATTAAGCTTTCGATTATTTGAAAAAACTCGCTGCATGTAACTCTAAATTTCTTTATACTCCTATAACTTCGAATGTAATATAACAACGTGAAGCAGATGTGATATATTCTTGGCTTTGATACTGGCGAAAGGTTGCCAGCACGAGTCGGTTGTACTATTTTTGTATCAATAAATGCTTACAGTTAGTATTCATATCGGAAGCATTTACAATGAAAATAAATAACCAATGTTCCAATTCCCAAAGTTCTGCAAATTTTTCGGATCGCAGCCCCAAACACCAACTTCAGTTACAGTGCTGCAGGCACTGAGCATTTTCTTCACTGATGTTATATGAGATGCTGCTTTCAAAATTTTGTGAAATAAGCAATTGATAACGAATATAATTAACCCGTGTTTTGCTCTCATAAACGTTGAAATTCATGCCAGTGGTAATATCTGAAACCTTCTACCATATGAGTTATAATGCATTCTTGAGACCAAAGTAGAACGTGGCGTTTGAAACAGTTTGGCCGTAATAAGCAGCTCATGTGGAATATGCACTCAAAACCTGCACGATTCTTCTACTGTTCTTCGAACATTAGTGTTTCTAGCGGTTCAGGTGCGCTAGAATTTTTTTTTTGGAATTTTATCCGAACTGGAAATAACCGATTATCATTACTTATTGATCAACCCTCGTATGTTTAGAATGCCGACTCTAACACCAACAGCTACTGTGTACACCCGAACAGGATTGTTAAATATCCATCAGTTAATTAATTTTGAGGGGGGTAAAGTGGTCTTTAATATCCTGAACAACAATTTGAAATGGTCTAACACCCCCAGTACTGTGTTGGAGATAGCTAACCGAGAAACCAGGACTGCTAGAAATCTATATCTTGCAATTCTAAGAGCTGATAGTTTGATAATGGACCCAATACAGCAGACTATCGCACTTTATAATCCATTGCCGAACTCGGTAAAATCGGTGAAACACATAATAGAGTTTAAAATGTACTTGAAATCACACGTCAAAAACAACAATCCTTAATTAAGAAGAAGATACGAGCGTTTTTTGTAGACTTTTCTCTGGACACATGTCAATGAGGATAAATATATAACAGTACACGAATCGTAATTAGAATTGATAACTATTGTACTTTCCCTTATACCAATGCTTCAATTGTCTGGGAATTACTTGGACGGTGCGTTTGATGATGCAATGATGCACACGGACCGTGCATACTGCTTGAGAGATGGAGAGAATGGAAGGAAGGAGGAAAATGAAAAGATTCATCTATGAGATCAGAAAACACAAAACTCTATTACTACTATACACAATGTTATGTTATTTTCGCATAGTCAAAGTATAGAGCTTTAACGGTAACTTTGCTGCAACCGATTAATCAAAGCCATAAGAATCGAGCAGAGAAAAACCAGTTCATTGCAGAGCATTAAAATATGCCACACAAACACTGAAGTGATATTGCCACAATCCACGTTCTCCCGATTTGCACATAGATCTATTAGAAAGTATTACACATTAATTTACACACTCTGCTTTGAAGGTTGCCAAACAGCAAAGCGAACGCAGAGTATTTCATAGTGTCTTTGTGCAAAGAAATAAACATAGAAAAACCCTGCCTTTTTACTCGTGAAATAGGAATCTTTGTGAATGTATGACGCATAGAAAACTCTGCGTTTTCCGTTTCACTCCTGCTATTCTGCATACGTTTACGCTACATAAAATTTAGCTTTCTACTTCTCTTCCAGCCAGCCTTTTTCCAGATAAATTTATGTAATACGTGTACAACAATGCTCATAAGGACACTAGAGTATGGAGAAAACACTTTCTTCACCATGCAACTTTTCCCAGATCTTTTTTTGAATAAGTCTATTCCCTAATTTGTGGGATAAAAATTTCTTCTGTAGTGGAAGAAAATTCGCAACTTGCAAATTCCTTTCATGTCTCAAATTCACTGATTCTCACATCAATAACGTTAAATTAATCAGCCATTTGACTAAATGACAGCTAGAATAATCTTGCCTGAAATAACCAGCAGAAAAAGTTAGGCTGAATTCTTGAAGAAGGGGAAGTGCTAACATCAGATAAAATGACGTGACTTTTCGGTGAGGGTTAATCAGGAAACTTATTTTGAGTGAATATTCCGTGAGTAGTCATTTAATTTTTTAAGAAGTCCAAGAAGAAAGTATTGTCGCATCTTCAAATACATTTATGTTGGTGTATGGTGTCATGATGATTCTACATTATTTTTAATAGGTATTTTCATTAGGAGATTTTTTGTTTATTCGCAATCATGGATTGTTTTTCCAATTTTTTTAAGGTATGTATATTTATAATTAAATGTGGATGAATATGTGCTCTCAAACATAATATAATAAATTAAAGTATTAGCTCATAGCTGCAAATGGTCAACCGTCAATTGTACATGATCAACTCAATTTGAATTATTCACGTGAGCTGCTAATAGGTCTGTTCGCGTACCTGAATCTATTATAAAATATTAAAATATTACGAAATATTAAAAGCAAGCCAAATTTTGCTGCTGCAGTACGCAAACAGACCTAATGTGCTACAAGCGAAACGAGATTTTATGCATCCACACGATTTTTTTTTTTTTTTTTTGTTAGTTGTTCCGTTCTTCGGAGAAAAACAAATCACTCCACAGTGCTCCGGCTACAAACTTCCACCACAAGAGACAACAAGTTAATGTCCACATGACTTGACGAAAAAGGCATGATCACACGTGACACGTCAGCAATGTGATTCCGCCTTAACTGGTTCAATACAAACCTGATTTTTGATACTGATTTCAGCTACTTATAGCTACAGCCACAACTACAGATTTGTACTGTTTACCCCAGATCTCAATATAATCCACATTTTAGGTTCTACAAGTAAGAGTGTCGTATGTAAGCCCAATTTTTATGAGTGTATGCGCGTTTTGAGGAGGAATTCGATATTCAGCACAACTATTTTTTTTCAATATGTCGATACGTATGAACGTTTGTGGGATATTACATGGATATTTGTATGACTACGCGATTTCGGATTTCAGACAAATCAAAAATTTTACGTATTTGATAAAAATCGGGATCATCACAAACCTGAATTATATTGGCATCTGCTGTAACCTCGGTCATTGTGTTTCTGAAGTTCGCGTGCACCTCCTTTACATTCACTGTTCATTCAACCAATTTCGCTCATACTTTTCATAGCTTTCAAATTTATGGTTCCCTTGCTTCGAATCGTTAACATTACCAATCACACTTATTACCAATTACAATAGCAAATATTAATTACAATTTTTCAATAAAACTTACACAAAATAAAATTATAAAGATGCAAAGCGATTTTGGAAACACTACTAAGCGGAACTCGTGTCTTGCGATTGTCAGTTTGGAGCTTTCAAATAACCTCTTATTATTGCTCTAGTTTAATTTAACTAATTTTGTTGGTTTTACTTTATTTCTTTTCTCCCTTTTACATAACAATTTACTCAATTTGACATATGTATGTTATATTCATCACTAGTCCCACACATTTATTTACAGCCCTCTAAAATTTATTAAATTGATTTCATTCGTTATTTTTTCAAAATCTTCAAGTTCAACTTCCTCGCAATAAAACATCCGAAATGTAACCGCACCACGAAAAGCTTGCCTTCTAAAGCTGTTTCAAAGATGTCGCTAGCTTATTCGACACGACAATTTCCCCACATCACGTCGTGGTGAAATACTAAGATTTTACGCCTGCCCACCATTGATAATAATTATGATCAAGATGGGCTTAATTAATCCATGTCCGAGAAATGTTCGAACAAATGTCGATGACATTGAAAGACATAAATTGAATTCGCATTTGCTAACCTCTTGAAAAGTCTCGAGATGCCAAGTCCCAATTGCACCCATATGTCATTAATGGTGTTAAACTCGCATTACACATGTACGTGCGACTTGATACGAAAGTAAATGACATGGCCGGCATCGAAATATTTCTGGGGAAAAATGTATGAAATTGGGTATGGAAACTGTAGATCATACTAGAAGCAGACGCAGACACAGGAAAATTCCTGCTGCCAGAAAAACCTCCCGGTTCCCTTAACCCTCGCTCCATCAAAGTGGTGAGATTTCAGGCGGCCTTTTAAATCACCGCCAGGCTGGGCGAAACAAAAACAAGAAATAATCGTCTTCTCCTCATTCAAGAATTTTTGCGCGTTGTGTCCAGTCCGAAGTTCTCGTGATCCACGATTATTCCAAATTTCCACCCGCAAAAGGACATTTCCAACAGGTGAGTTATTTTCCATGTAATTCGTCAACATCGTGTAATATGATTGCAATCGAATAAATCATACAAATCATGTTAGTTTTAAAGAAAATTTGAGTGAAAGTTTTCACGTGATTTTCTGAAGTGACGACGCTTTGTTTTTTGGGCCAAGATGGCGGCCAGGTTGGCTCGCGTCGAGTGGAAATGCTTAGTCGACGTCGCTGCCATTCGGCTGGTGTGTATGGGGCTCTGCCAAACGAGTTCTTTCGATGAGTAATGAAATCTTGACAAGGTTATTTACGTGAGATTCGATTAATTGCTATCGGACATGGGCGTGCAGCGGCACAGGTGATAGCCGGAATTTAAGGCTATTGTGAAATGGGTGGTGGTGTGAGTCACGAGCTTGCGTTGTGTTGACGGTCGTTTCTGGACCCTGGACCGCACGCTGCTCGGTAGTCTGAATTGAATGCAATTTTCATGATGGCGAAGGGGTGGTTGATGCGTTGGACGGAAAATCGACAGTGGCGACGAACTTGTTAGCGACGTACGCATTTTAGAATTTTTGCGGGCATTAAAGTTTTCGGGTGGAGACTGAATGGTATCATGGATGATTTTTTATATTTTGATAGTAAATGTAAACAACTTGGGATGGAACGATAACTAATATAACGAAAATTAATGCAAAAAGTAATTTACTAGGCTTATGCTTCAAATCAATGAGATAAAAAAATATTTGAATTATTGCGCAAATAACGATAAACGCGGAATAGACGGTGCATGGTTTTTGTATGCACGTTGTAGTGTATTTTCTTCCATACAGCCGCTGTGCCGACATCGATACAACAAGCGGTGGTATGCAGTCCGAAATCGGTACAGCCGCTTTGCCGTGTAGGGTAGATGCACTAGTAGCCAGTCACTTAAAAAACTTTGCTATTTTGACGGGTTATAACTATCAAATGCAACTTATTTTCAAATTCAGTTAGTTCGAGATGTTATTTTTACTGATGTTTGAAGAATTAGTATTAGAATTTCGAAAGAAAATATTAGTATTAGAATTTCGGCTCAAAAACGCTTGTTTCTATATTTGACGCTTTACTGGCAGCGTGCATTTTCGTGAATTTTCCGGTACTCCTATTTTTTTTTGTAAACAGCAGGTGTGTGAAGTGAAAACTAATGTGTAATGCCAGCGGTTTCTAAATTTCTAACCCTATGTTGGCGCTGAGTGCCTTAAGATAGACAAGGATTTTAATTTCAAATTGCGATTTGTCATATCTTTCGACAGAAATACAGTTGGGGACAAAACTCTCCATACACCCTCAAAATTTCATCAATTAATACCATAACTTTTATTGCATTAACAGGTATATTAACTGCTAAAGAAAATGCAAATATTTATGAGAATTGTATATGTAACTTTACTGCAAACGTATTTTTATTAATATATATTTAAAAAAATTGCATTAATTAGCTTATAACCGTAAAAACACCAGAAAAAGCGAAATTCAGTAGGGACAAAAGTGTTCATACACTGATCAGATAGTGTACTCTGGTCTTCATTGCATTGCTTTACTGTTGTTTTTCTTCAAAGAACCGTTGGTTTTCCTATGAAATGCGTGAATACGATCTAATGACTAGTTTGTTTTAGTAATCTGTGAGCAAAGGGAGTGAAAAATGAGCAAGCGTAAGGAAGTAAGTGTTGAAATAAAAAATTTAATTATTGCTGAGCACAGAAATGGAAAATCATACCGCGCAATTGGAGTTTTGTTTAATTTATCCCATGCCACTGTCCAATACATTGTTCAAAAGCATAAAAACACAGGATCAGTGGAAAATAAGCCAAGAAATGGACGACCAAAGAAACTTTCCAGGCGGGATATCAGCATGATCTTAAAAGAGGTCGACAAAAACCCAAGGATCACCGGTCGGCAACTGGCGGAACATGTCGCTAATACTTCGAATAAGTGTGTTCACCCTAAAACCATCCGAAGAATCTTACGTTCCGATGGATATGCAAGTAGAGTTCCTCGTAAAAAACCGCTAATATCTGAAAAGAATAGGCAGCTTCGACTTGAATTTGCAAAGCGATATTTAGGAAAGGATTTAGAGTTCTGGAAAACTGTCTTATTTACTGATGAAAGCAAGTTCAACTTGTTCGGTAATGATGGCAAAGAAAGAATCTGGCGAAAAAAGGGAACAGCATAGCAACTGAAGAATTTGATACAAACAGTAAAACACGGCGGTGGCAATGTGATGATGTGGGGTAGAATTGCAGCGGGTGGGGTTGGCAGATTGGTCTTTATAGACGGTATTATGGACCAATACTATTATAAAAGACTGTTAGAAGAAAACTTGCAACCTTCCGTGGACAATTTGGGTCTTGGCTGGCATTGGATATTCCAACAGGACAGCGATCCCAAACATACTGGACGCTTTGTAAAGTACTGGTTGCTTTATTATGCACCAAGGCAACTGTATTCTCCTCCTCAGTCGCCAGACTTAAAACCCATTAAACATATTAGGGAACTTATGAAAAGAAAAATCTCGAAAATTCACACCAGCAGCAAGGAATCACTCAAAACTGCGCTTCAACAAGCCTGGGGAGAAATAACTCCGGAAGTCACTAAAAATTTGGTGGATCCAATGCCACGAGGGTTGCAGGCTGTTATTGATGCCAACGGTGGCCCAACAAAATATTAAAATATAAAATTATATTAAATAATGTGGAATTTTCAGTTCAATTACATAATGTATGAACACTTTTGTCCCTACTGAATTTTTTGTTGTTGTGTTTTTACGGTTATAAGTACATTAATGTAATTTTTTTAAAATTTATGTCAATAAAAATACATTTGCAGTAAAGTTGCATATAAAATTATCTTAAATATTTGCATTTTCTACTAAATTTATGGAATTTTGAGGGCGTATGGAGAGTTTTGTCCCCGACTGTATAACATCTTTACAAAATTTACAAGGCGTACTCATGTTTATATAAAATAATATTGTGCGGTTTTTGATGAATATGCGGGCAGCCCTCTAGCTACAGTAGGCACGTGAAAAATAATTCCTCAAATCATCGACCCTCTTGAAAATTTTTCATTATTTTTGGGGAAAAAATGCAAACGATTGATAAATCTTTTCCTTCTACAACCGTATCAAATTGGAAGTCACAAGAACGGAAACTCTTCACTGAAATTGCCTATTTTCTGAGTTCACAAGAACTCACTATACCGAATCATCAGATCAATATGAAGTTCACAGCGTGTATTGGTTTCAAGTAGTATCAAATCGGATAGGAATTATCATTTGAAATGTGCGAAACACTGTGGCAGTGGAGCTATCTTGAAAATTCACTCAATAAAAAACGAAAAGATTCAGATCGTATTAATTCCGAGCAAATGAGGCATCGTGGGAAGATTAGAGCTGAAATCTATGATCATTTTTGACTTAAATTTTGAAAATTCGTTTAGCAAAATAAACACCTTTCGAAACGCATCCGGTGCGGACATCAAATTAAAACAAATTCGCATTCGAGTGAAATAATTGTTTATTGAAAAGGTCCAATATTCTTCTTTTCATTAGTGCAGAATTGAAAGTGGAGAAATTAATTAATCATGTGTTTCGGACCGAAAACTCGAAGAGTGCCTCAGGGCACTCTTGCGGGTTTGAGCGTGAATTCATCGGTTTCCTCCATTTGATTATTTTTATTCCGTTACTATTTTATTACATTATTTTTTCGTTGTTTTCCTATGTATTTACATTTCTTTCTTATAAATGGCAGATAGAGATCGTAAACGGTTCAGTTTATCCGCATTAACCGATGATCAGTTGATCGAATTTATGAATTCTACTCATTCTTTTGAAGAAGATTTCAGTAGTGATTGTGAAGAGCTTGATCCTACCTATACTGCCGACAGTATCAGCTCGGAACATGAACAATACATTTCACAATACATTAGGGACATGCAAAATGATGGTTCGATTATTTCCAAGACAGTGAATGTGTCATTCAACGTCAGTGAGCTTGACTTACCATCAGGATCATCAACGTTGAATGCAAACTCGGAAACTGAGAATGGTGTCGAGTCCAAAGTGTCTAAAGAAGCAACCGCTATAACAGATACAACATCTGCACCTGAAAATTCTGTTGCATCTGCATGTAAGAATTGAAAACTACCAATTAATTTTGAAAATACTGTTACAGAAAAAAAAATCTTTCAAAAACCAACAAAAAACCCTGATAAAAGAACCCATTCTCCCTCACCTTCAATGGAAATTACTGGTCCAGCAAATTCTTCCGGTTGCTTCAATGAAGAAAGTCAGAATTGATTATTACCAACGAATTTTCAAAACACTTATGTTGGTTTTTTACAGGCGTTGAATCTATAACCAAAAGAGAGTTCGCAAAAATTACTTGGCGTCAAAGGCATTTAAAACTTCATGTTAATGAAATAACTTTCCAAGGAGACTCATCTTTACCAGGGTACATAATTGAACTAGATACTCCAATGAATATATTTTGTCATTTTTTTACAAACGAAATTATTCAAGGAATTGTCACCGAAACAAATCGAGCAAGCTTCGAGGAAAACATCAATGCTCATTTCAATGTGGACGTCGATGAAATATATCGTTATATCGGAATTCTCTTATATATGTTGGTATACCGATATCCCAATTTGGAGAGCTACTGGGTTAGAAATGCGTTTGCACCTATTCAAAGCGGCATGAGTCGCAATCACTTTGAAATGATAAAAAAATATTTATCTCCGAGATGAAAGGGAAAGAGTCAAGAAAGGAGAACCTGGTTACGATTCTTTGTTTTGAATCAAGATTTTGGCCGATGAACTGAATAAACGTTTTGATTCTGTGCCAAAACAGGCTGGACTTTGTGTAGATGAGCAAATGTGCAGCACAAAAATGAAGCATCATTTCCGACAGTATACGTATGCCGAATAAGCCGCACAAATGGGGCGTGAAATTGTTGGTCCTGTCTGACTCTTACGGTTTTGCTAACCGGTTCGGAAATTTACACCCGATCTTGGTGCAACTTCTTATGTTGTTGTGGGTTTAACACAAACCGTGAACAATTTTGTTCACCATATAATTCGATAATTTTTATATTTCGCTGTCATTGTTGGTTTATTTGCGAGCACGAGGAATATGTAGCCTAATTACGGTTAGAGTCTACAGAATTCCGAATTGCAAGCTTCCTGCGGATAACGCTATCAAAGAGGTTTTTTTTGACTGAATTTTTAGGTTCTGCCTTTGATATTGAAATCAGCAATGTCTTGTGGAAAGATAACAAATGTGTACGTTTGGCTTCAACTTACGTTGGTAGTGAACCATTCATTAGAAAAAACCCTGACTTACAAATAGCAAAAGTACCACGATATGACCGAAAGGAAAAAAAAATATGTGGAAGTCGATTGCCCACAAATTATAAAAGAGTATGACAGAAATATAGGTGGTGTCGATTTGATGGACACGGACTTATGGGCCGCTATCACATTCATGCAAAAACTCGAGATGTGATGACCCGTCTTTTTTATCTTTTTATAGATTTGGCCACGACAAATGCCTACATTTTATATCGGCGCATACAATGAAAAATTGAACCACTGCAATTATCCAACTGAAAAACAACAGCTTCTTCAGTTACCCCAGTTTTGAGAAGAAGTAGCTGCTGTTCTTGTGACATTTAGTAAGAAACGTGTGGCTGGTCGCCCAAGCAATAGGTCGAATGTATCGCAGTCAACAGCACAAAGTCTAGGAACTCCAAACCAAAATCCCCAGTCAGGTAGCTTAAAAGTTGGAGAAAAAACAAAACACCCAGTCTTAGGCACTCTTTATTTTTTCTAATATAACTCACGAACCAAATTTCCAAACGTTTTGCGGATAATTTTTTTGAGTTCATTGAGTCATAATTACTCTAAAAAAATTATACACATCTTATTTTTCTATTTTTGAAACTTTGGCGGTTAGAGGGTTAAAGCGCATCTGATTTAATTTCTATCCCTACACCGAACCAACGCTACTTATTATAAAACATAAATTTGGTGTTTTATAAACATATCCCTTTAAATGAATTCCCTCTAATTCGCCTCTTCAACCTCTGTTTTAGCTTAGAAAAGAGAAGGACGAAACAGAGTTAGATGACTGCGAAAAGAAAATAGAAGGTGGTAAAAAGAAAGGAAGAACAGAGTAATCATTTACGACAAGTGAGGTGCATATAAGTAAAATATTCTGCGGTTATATGTATTTGATATCTTTCCACTCTGTCGTCGATCTCCCGTGTCCAGCAGCGCAACTTTGTCGATACAAGACAGATAAATCCGCTCTGGTAAAAGCATTAAAATCAAAGATCGACTCTCGCACACAGCCTAAATTAATCGAACGTGTCATTGATGATTGTTTTCTGCATTTGATTGGTGCCTTTTTGCCTCAAACGTTCGAAAAAGTTTCTGAAACTATTATGTTGAAAAGTTGCACAACTGCAGCAAAATAAATGTATATAATTTATGGCCAACATTTTACACAGTCCAGCAAATACATGAAGTACCAAATTCGCAAAGCATTAAAGGGGATTTTAGATGTGAGTCCATGTGCCCATGCGTTTTTAGATAACACGAGTCAAGTCAACTCAAATCCAGTTTTTTGAAGGCGGGCCTAAAGCTCTTTGTCATTTGTAGATGATTAGTGGAAGGATTTTACACGCTTTTAATGAAGTTTTTTTTTTATTTTATTGACCATGAATCTATTGTACATGAATCAGCATACTCCATCTCTTTCGCTTTAGACCCGCCTACTTAAACAAAATTAAGTTGACTGGTGTAAAAAAAACACGCTAGATAGCATGGACGCTTGTCTAAAAACCCCTTAAGATATTCCGTACACAATCGTTGGACCAGACCTAGTAAGGCCGAATGATTTCTTGAAGAGTTTACAGAATCGTAAATTCAAAGAGAAGAGGTATGTATTAATAACTTTTTGTTTGACCAATGAGCTCAGAATTCTGTTGCGTCTTTTATTGACAAAAAGAAAGTTTATATCACTGTTAGGCTCCACCATTATGAAGCAGCGACTACCTTCTGTCTAATACAAAGGATGAATTAATACTAATCCAAGAACCATTTGCTGCAAACAACCGGATTCATGGGTTGGCCACCAACGGTTAAAGACTGATTACACCCGACAATCGGGAGAAACCACAATTTTGCAATGTTGCCAAGAATATTTTTGCAAAAAATTTTGCAACTGCCAAATTGCAGCGGAAATCGGTCGGAGGATACTCTGATTTGTTTCTTGCTACATGGCATACGATCATGACATCGTAAAGTATGCAGTGGTCGCAGTCGCTAGGATCGGTGCTCCTCTTATTCTGGGTGTTGACTCCAATGTTCATGATGAGTAGCTCGATCAAAAATGGTCGAGGTGGGGACTCTTTGACCCCATCTTGGCCTACAATCTGTAAATCTTGAACATAGACAACAAGCTGACCATCATCACCCTAAACTGGGGACATATACTTGACGTTAAATGACTGGAAGTACACACAGAAGTACACGTTCTCTGGCTACAGGCCCATCTTTTATTGTGGGTGGCTGTAGCACTTCGGAATATGCAGCCTTTGTTAATAGGAAAAGAGCAGACTGGAGGAAGTTCCAATCACTGGTCCGATGCTCATTGAAACTTTCTTCAACTTTTTTGACAGGATTTGGATCAAGTGGTTAACGCTCTTGCTGGCTCTATCAACTCTGCCACCAGAGGCAGTGAGCAACCCACCCAAAGGCAGGGTGACTTCTAAACCTCCATGGTGGAATGTGGAAGAAAAGAGTTAAACAACGATAAAAGATCTAATGATTTGTCAATGCATAAAATGAAGCTGAAAGTTTTTAAATATGCCGTACGTCAGGCGAATATTAATTAGTGGAGAGCCTTCTGTAGCAACATAGAGAGTATCAATGAGGCAAATTATCTTCGTAACGTATTAAGCTTAACACTAAAAACTGTAGGGTGTATTAAGCACCCTGACGGCAGAGAAACCCAGCTCTACAACACACACGGCGCATTAAATGAAGCAAGCCGGGAGCTTTTCACTGTTCCAAGGATCTCAAATCCCCAATTGAGGTGGGTCAAAAACTCTCTCGAGCTGTTCAAATCTCCGGGCCTTAGTGGCGTTCTTTCGGCTGATATTTATCAGTCTAGAGGTTACGCTACTATGGCTGGAAGGAGATATACAAAGCGTGCTTGCGCTTCTCATATGTTCCCGTCAACTGGCGCAAAGCAAGAGTTCTACTTAATCTGATTTGTCTAAGTTTTTTTTTGCTGAAGATTCTGGAAAGGATCATTGATTACCATATCAAATTAATCTCACAGCATGCCTTCGCCAAAGGCAAGTCTGTTGCAACTGCATTCCATGCTCTTTATTGAGAAAATTAATTTTCATGCTCAGATTATAATTTGACCCATATATACGACGGAAAAATGTTGGTCACCGAATCAAATGGATTTTTTTAAATGTATTTCCTGTCATAGCATCCCAGCAGCACTCACACTGTAAGTCATCGCGAAGAAATATTAACTCTCCTTATAGCGTTTTAACCTGCATGAGTCTGCGGGAATATTCAAAATTCTTTTTAACGTCTGTGACGAATATTTGAAGATACAATTCGGGGTTTACTTCTAGAGCAAGTTTTCGATATCTAAAAGACCAAATAACTTGTCCGCCTTAAAATTTACACAATTCATTTTATTAATTTTCATTTGATCCGCCAAAAATGAACTTTGAATAATATCCTTAATATTTTAGCTAAAATAAAATATGGCACGTACTAAGCAGACCGCTCGTAAATCAACTGGAGGTAAAGCTCCTCGTAAACAATTGGCAACTAAGGCCGCCCGTAAAAGCGCCCCATCCACCGGTGGTGTAAAGAAACCGCATCGTTACCGTCCAGGTACTGTTGCTCTTCGAGAAATCCGTCGCTATCAGAAATCGACTGAGTTGTTGATTCGTAAATTGCCGTTCCAACGCTTGGTCCGTGAAATCGCGCAGGACTTCAAGACCGATCTTCGTTTTCAATCCGCTGCCATTGGTGCCCTGCAGGTTTGTAGTTAAATTCACAAGCCCGCGACTAAATTATGGAAACCTAATTCTGTTTTTCAATTGCAGGAAGCCAGTGAAGCGTACTTGGTCGGCCTGTTCGAAGACACCAACTTGTGCGCTATCCATGCGAAGCGAGTAACAATTATGCCGAAAGACATCCAGCTAGCTCGTCGTATTCGAGGCGAACGTGCTTAAACATTTTCCTGTAATGTTTTATATATAAACCAATATGATCTTAATTATGTTCTACTTCTTATTAATATTAATGACTTAGGATTAGTGTTAGGATGTAATTCAAGATTACACTGTACTTTTTTCTTATATTCGTAAGATTACCGTAGCTTTTAGGTGTAAGTAATCCAATTTTGGTTTTCCCTGATCAAGCAAGGGATGTACTATTAAGATTTCAAATGGTTAATGTAATAAGCACAGTTCTATTTCAATATAACTTAGTATGATTTTAATCAATTGTGTGTAGTTTGTGTATAAGTGTAGCTCATAAAATATCATTTACACTAATATAGTCTAAAGTAATAAAAAAAAATTATAAAATTTACGGGGAATAAAATTTTAACCCCGTATTGATGCGTTTTTATATTCTCATAAAGTTTTCTCTCTTTATTTTTATTTTTAGTAATTCTATCTTTTGTCCGTAGTAGCCGAAATATTGGCCACTATTGCTGAATGTCGATGCCACACTACTTGTTTTCTGTTGATTTAACCCTGTAAACTAAAGGTGCATTTTTTTGCTCCCCCTATCTATAACAGAACAATACTAACCAGTGCAGACGCATTGGACAACTCCTGTTATGGAAAGGGGGAGTTATCATTGTTCCCAATGCGTCTGCAGCGGATATCATCGTTCTGTTATATATAGGGGGAGCAAAAAAACACGCCTTAAGTTCCCCGCTAAACCGGTAGAGTTGAATATCGTAGAGGTCTCATTTACAATCCAGTTTGTTGATTTGAGTGTTAAGTCGTAGATACTCAGAAGAGAGAGATATAAGGAAATGAAAACAGCTGTGAGAATTGAAGCAAGTGCCTGAATCTGAGCGTTAGTAGTAGTCTTAGAACATAGAGAACTAAGGAAATGAAGCAAGCGTATACATATACGAAATTTAGTGAAGCAATTTTACTACAAAGGTAAAATATATAAATAGAACAAATCGAGAGAATTGCTACCTCAGATATTCCCCTTGGTTTCCCCGATACCTTAGCTTTTGTTGTTGCTGAGTTAGTAATTGTCAAATTTGCGTGCACATGGCCAACTATTTTTCTCTACCTATCTCACTCTATCTTTCTGTTCGGCACAGTAAGTGAATGTCAAATTCGCTTACTACTACTAACGCTCAGCCTAGGCAAATTGCTTCACTTCTCACTGCCATTTTCATTTCCTTATATCTCTCTCTTCTGAGGTAGTAGTGAAGGAAATAGACTGGGCAAATTTGACAGTCTGCTCCTTCGCGAACAGAAATATACAGATAGTAGGTCAATCCAAAAGCTCGTAGAACTTAGATAGCGGAGAAACCAAAGGGAATATCTGAGATAGTAGGAATTCTCTCGATCTGTTCTATTTACAGATTTTATCTTTATACTGAAATTGCTTCACTCTAATTTCGTATATGTCCTACGGTTGTTTCATTTCCTTAAATCTCTGTGCTTTGACGGTAGATATCTATTTACAGCCAGGACAAGCTCAAAGCTAGGTTTGTGAACAAGGTTCATCCCACACGGCCGGATTCGAAGCAGGGACCACACGCTGGCAGCTGATCATCTACGCAACATGAATATAGATTAGTTTTTGGTAGCCATCTTGATTTTTGGCGAATTCAAATTGTGAAGTGGTAATTATTGTGTTTTATTAAGATAACGGAGTAAATTACATACAGTTTTACCGTTTTGTTGATCAGCAAAATCGCAGAAAATTTTTTTTTGGTCTCACCTCCCTGGGTACAGTTTAGCAAAGTGTAAAGCTAGGATCTCACGTGCTGTAGATATTGATTATTATTTTGATTAGTACATAATTAAGAAAGGTTGAAAGGAATGTATCTCTCTGTTAAAGTAAATGGTCGAGAGGGCGGATCCTGTGAATTTAAAAAAAAACAAATCTCGGATAAAGAATATGCTTCAATTGTTTGTAAGGGTGCGATGAAAGAGCTTCTGCTGGAGGAGTTTCTTGAGGTAGTATGTTCTGTAAGTCACGAAGCTGAAATTAATCTTATGACCGGACAAGAAAATTCAGGCTCTAAAGTGTTCTTCAATAAAACAGAAGAAACAATTGGCATCATTGAAGACTTTTCAAAAGTTTTAGATAACATAATTTTTTCTTTATAAAACTAAAAACTTTAACTTTATAAAATTCCGAAGTTTTTTTTAATGTTGGTTTAGTACTTTTGAAAGTAATCCGTTAGATTTGGATAGTTAAAGTAGAAAACCGATTCAATACACATGACGAATATCTAAAGAACACAAGATAGTGGATGTTTAGAGAATAATGGGTAAAAATAAGAAAAAATTTAGGCATCTTAATTCAGCTATTCAATTAATTTTTTGATGCTAAATGTTGAATATTTTATTCAGAAACCGAAAGAGTGCTATAACTGTGGGAGACTGGGGCATTTCGCCAAACTGTAAGGAAGATATCTTTTGATGCATGTGATGGAGGGTGTAGTACTGTCAAGTGTATTTAACGGTTCGAGAAGCCAGGGAGTGCTCGAAATTGATTCTTGAGCAAGAAACTCCTAAAGTAATATTCAAGTTATGCGGGGGAAGCGAGAAAGTTAGCCAAAACTAAGTATGATAGTATTGCCCGTGTTCCATTATTACTATTTAGTACTTGCAAGTACTTCTGTCTACTTCCAACTACTCGCGCTCTCGTTCCCGAGTAGTTCATGAGTAGTTACGCCTTTTTTTGCCGTGAGGTGGCTATTTAGTTGTCAATAGGTGGTTTTGGCTTTTTCATGGTTATGTTGAATGTTTTGGTAGTTAGGAAATTAGAAATATCCCTCATAAAGTGTAGAAAGTTAAAAGAGGTAATTTTCTGCTAGTTCCTTTTACATTATTTATCGATTGTGGTAGTTTATTCTCGTTATTTTCTCCCCTTATTTTCAACTGTTTTACATTTGAAAACTGCATATGATTTGACAGCTTAGAATCTGCTCGTATGAACGAAGATGGCGTTCCTTTTGTGCTTTACTCCCAAGTACTTGCAAGTACTAATTAGTAAAAATGGAACACGGCAATTAATGAAATTGACCTATGTGATGAAATAGCTTTTCCGGTGTTGGTTAAATCAAGGAAGGAGAATGCAAGAAATCCCAGTAAAGTTGGTAAACCTTGTTTCGCTAATACTAGTCAAGAAATATTGTTGTGAGACAAAATATACCGAATAAAATGTTTGTGGGAGTGAACCGGGTTCTTGAGCCATTTATTTATTAACAAAATTCATTACAACCAAATACAAATTAATATCAAGCAAATTAAATTTTTAAAACTGATAAAAACAGTTTATATTTTTCAAAATTATAAAAGAAACATGATTCCAAAATCCAACGAACGTCTCAACGCTTAGGTCGGGCAACAAACAATCGTCTTTTAAATGCAAAGAACGCTCAGGACCAAATCCAAATTGATTATGACGCTTAAGGATTTTTACAAAGAGAGAAGAGGAATACAGATTTGTATGCGTGAACTGAACAGTGAAGACTTCCTGATATCTGTTGCCACATAACAAGTTGCACGGTCTGATCGAATCGGCAAAGCTGGATATAATTCCTCGCTGAGATTTGAATAGGATACACTCGTCAAGCAACAGTCGGCGTGATTTCACGGAAGGAATATGTAGAAAGGAAAGGCTGGTAACATATGAGGAGTGAGTAATATCCAATTTAAAGTATAAACAGTATGTAAACCGTCGCAGCACACACTCGATGGCCTCAAAAAAGATATTGGAAACGTGGAGACCACACTTAACAAGCATATTCGGGGTCACATAGAAAAGTTCACATATGTACGTCGTACGGAGTTGAGCAAGTATGTAAGTATTTTTCCTCAGAGAACGAATGCATGACCAAACAGGTTTGGAGTTGTAAGAAGAAGTAGATGATTCCAAACTAGCAAAGTAATCATGAATTGCTACCTTCACTATTATTTTAGTCGATGAAAGCAGGGTTCAAAACACGGTGAGATTAGAGGCAGAATTCGATCCTCGGAACATTTTCCTAGCAATATTTTTCAGTTGGACTGCCTTCAAGACTCGTAGGGTACTAGCTCAAGGAAGATCTGACGATTTACGAGGGCGAACGGTGGATGTATAGATAGGGATAAGATCATTAAGGTAGGAACAAAATTTGGAAAAGGTTCATGAATTTGGTTCATAGTTAATATTCTCTACCAAAACATAGGGCTGGATCACAGCAGATACATATATACAAGAATACAATTATTCAAGTTACACGTTATGTTAAGCTACGAAAGGGAGTTAAGAAAAGGATGAAAGTACGTACTATGGAGAGCTGATTATTAGACCAGATGCAATTTGAAACTGGGTTTTATATTGAAATCACTACAGATTATTACTGGGTCGATGGGAGAAAAGTTATGAAGCTACCTCAACAAAAAAAAAATGTTCACAAGCAGCACAAGAACTGCTAAAAGGCAGATATACAGAAAGGATTATTAAGCTAATGGTGTTAGGAAAACAAGTACGAACCATAACACATTCAACAGGAGGAGAAGGCTGAAAGTCACAACAAAGTACTCTATGAAGAGGTTTGCATACGGCAATCAATACACCTCCGCCATGCCATTGACATTTAGAACAGCCGATCTAATCGAAATGCCTAGTGCATAGGAAGAAATTCACTGCTATTAATATCGGCAGGCAGATAATTACATCTAGGGCAAGGGAAGAGATGAAGGATATAGATTCGAGCTTCGACCTGAAAACAGCTTTTTGCTAATATAAAAGTATTTTACAATTTTTAAAGTTTAGCTTGGAGCAGGTGCTTTCCTTTTTCGTTGAAAATTCAAACGAGGTCATCAGGTGAAAGGTTTGACAAGTATACCAAGGTGTCAATAACTGGCGCCCAGTAATTCCTTCTTATCAGCAGTTGTGGTAATTTTGCGGTTTTGGGATATTTTACGTTTACCCGCGATAAGCAATTTTTCATTTGCAATGTAATGTATTAAAAAATAGTTCAGTGGAAGCAAGCTATTCGGAGAAAGAGCTAGAGCACTGACTAGTGCACTTAATTTAAAACGACATTTGCAACGACACTATACCGCCGAATTTAAAATTATTGAGGACAAGGATGTCGCCAGCAAGAAGAAAAGGTTTTTTCATTTGAAAAATGTTCTACGAACAAATTTTTCGAGAGTGAAAAATAATATCGATGAAGGCTGAAAATTTCAAAATATATGCTGTAGAAATATAAAGAATAATTTTGCCGTTGTCGTTTTTTTTCTACTCCAGCTTTTTTAATATTAGAGAAATGTCCAACAAACTTGATCTTACCTCAAAAAGGAGGAACATCTATGATCTTGTGCAGGAAGAAGATAAGATCCAAAAAGAAGCACCTACAACTCTACTCCAAGAACGATTTATATTCTTCAAAATGAATGGATGCACACGGCAGAGTGTGACGTTCGTAAGAGATACTGAAGCTCAACACTCAAGTTATTTTCTCCAGGGTTTAATTATGAACATTATTAAAGAATTCAGTATAAATAAAGCGCAAGTTTTATCAATTGTGGCTAAATTTGCTAGCAACATGCTGAGCACAATTCAGAAATTAAATATTGATGAAGTGGTTGATAGTAGTTATGTAATGTATTGATTCGAGTGATAGTGGCAGCTGTGATTCCTTAAAGAAGTTTGTAGCAGCCACATCACAGATTTCCAGGATTGTATTCTGCATACTCTTCAATTCGATACGTGGCAGTTTTAAAGAAAACCCAACAAATATTCTTATAAATAAAATATGTCGTAGTAGCTGTTAGAACGCCAAAAATTGTTGTTTTGCAGAGATGAAGAAGCGATGCTATATCTAGCAACTCGAAGGGACATCACATATTTTATGATTCACCATCTTCTTAATGTAAAATCAACATAGTTAATCCAGATGTAATAAAGGCAAAATGTGAAGAAACTAAGAAACTTACAGAGTTTCTATATCAACTTTATATAATAACAAAATATTTCAATTTTCAATTGGAAGGTTTCAAATTGGATTTTTATACAGCACTGGGTTGAAATTGAGAAGTTTGAACGCAAGTTCAGCTTAAGAACCAAATGAAGTCATTAAAATATCGTCCATAAATTACGTTTGTTGGGGAGTTGGGAAGTACTGTTAATGTAAAATAAAATGGCAATAAAATTTGGTATCAAAATTATTGCGACTCGAAAAATTTGTCTCTATTTGAAGACAACCTTTACTTGAATTACTGTCATGCTGTTTGTGTTGCTTCTAATGATTAAACATCTTCAGTTATTTAATTGAATCATATTGAACAAATGGTATTTTACTACTACTTACGTATTTATTGTTTCGTTTAGACAGGTCATAGAACATTGGTTTCCATCTTTAAAACAATTACATCCAATTTCTCCATTATTTATCTGTAATCCGAGTTTAAGGTTCATGTGCAGAGTACTTGCTCGAATTAACAAAATGCTTTGAATATCACAATCAAGCTTGAGCTCTAGCAAGGCCTCCTAAGCCTGGACGGATATGTAGGTACTATTATATATGTATATAAAATTTTCTTTTCAAAACAGCTGGTCTTCAGAAAAATCAACGCGTATGCCTTTAGAACTCACTGGTATCTGTAGAAAAACGAGGTTGTGTAGACTAATTAACGATTGTTCCTTAAATCCGCCATCCAGCACGTTAAAACTTATGTATCCGGCCTGGTTTAGGGGGCCTTAATTCTAATTCACACTACTCTAAACTACACACCCTCACACACACTCACACACTCTTAAAGCGATTTTTCTCGGAAGTTCCTGCAAAGTACACTTGCTGCGAGTACTGTACATACCTTTGTACATTTCCATTTATGATTTTACAATCAGCTGTTATTGACTTACCGCTTCAAGAAACGTCACAAGATTTGTATACAAATAATAAAACCGCCTGAAATGGAAGAGTTAAGAGTTTTAGAACTTTTCAGTGGCATAGGAGGAATGCACAGTGCTTTAAAATGTATAATTAGTATCCATATAAGTACACTAAACCGAATATGCTCAATTATAGATAGTCGAGTTCCTGGGGAAGTGGTTGCCGCTGTCGATATCAACACAGTGGCGAATACTGTATATTCACATAACTTTCCAGAGACACAACTCTTGAACAACAATATTCAGAAATTGACACCGAAAATGATTAACAAATTGAAAGTGAATACAATTTTGATGTCGCCTCCGTGTCAACCTTTCACACGTGTGGGAAATCAACGTGATGTTGACGACTATCGATCCGATGCTTTGAAGCATATTTGCTTAATAATGGGACAGCTAACTTCTATCGATAGAATTCTAATGGAAAATGTGAAAGGTTTCGAAACTTCTCGAGCTCGTGATCTATACACAGATCAGCTAACAAGCTGTGGTTTCGATTTCCGTGAGTTTATCCTGTCGCCAACGCAGTTCGGTGTCCCTAACTCAAGACATCGATATTTTTGCATTGCTAGACGCTCCAAGCCATTTGACTTTCCACAATCAGAAACTATAAACACGAAAATGCCTGGAGATTATCAACCACCGCCGACAATCCATTTAAAAGATGTTTTGATACCCGAAAATGAAGAAATCGACGAATATTTGCTTCCTGACGATATTCTCGTCAAACGAGCTTGGGTGCTGGATATTGTTACGCCGGAAGATTCGAACACAATGTGCTTTACCAAAGCTTATACGCACTATTGCGAAGGTACTGGATCGGTAATAACATCGAGAAATAGACATGAGGTCGACCAGGTCTTTAAAGACATTAAATCTTTAGAACATAATAGTCTCGAGTACTTGGAACAGTTGAAATCGTTAAGACTTCGATATTTCACTCCCAAGGAAGTTTCAAGATTAATGAGTTTTTCGTCTGAATTTTCTTTTTCTGATGAAACAACCAAGCGTCAAAGATATCGTTTGTTAGGCAATAGTATTAATGTTTTAGTTGTAGGCGAATTAATAAAAGTACTATGCAGTTACATGTGAGTCGTTTCCTTGGGTTTTTTGAAGCATCTGTTCAATTTTTGTGCTGTGCTTGTTTTTGGGGGTGTCTTTTTTTAAATTAATGAATTTAAAATTAAAAAAAAAAATTTTCTTCGATTCCTCCATTCTCACCATTTTCGCACATAAATCGTACATGTGCGTGTCGAACAGGTCGAACACGTTTGTATAATAGCTTGAGAAAACTGTTATACAATCCAGGTTCTGCTACGAACTTAGCAGAGACAAAAATGTGGTGAGTTAACCTAAAGCTGTCTGTATGTGGTGAAAAAAAGTGAAAGCTAGTGATGCCGGCGAAAAGTCTTCTCGTTTTGTGAAAGAGTTTGTGAGTTAATAACTATCGATTAAATATACCATTTTGGATTTTCCAAATTGTAAGAAAACCAGGTATGTAAATATCCACAAAAATTTATATTCTGTGAAAATTGTAAAATCATACTGACTATTCTTTTGACGCACGCACCTTGCGGTGCCACTAGAGTTTTACCTGTTTTCCCGGTTCTTTGATTATTATTGGAAGTCTGCTGCAAATTGGTCTTGGATCCAAGTGATAATGTTATTTATTAGTTGCATGTTAGATCTAAGGTTAATTTCAGTCAATCATCATTTCACATTGATTTAAAATGCTAAATTCTGATTTGAAGGCTCATTTAGAAATGTAGCCTAGATGATATTGCTTTCGTTGGAAGTAGTTTCATTACCTCTGTAGCACACTAAAGTAGTTGCACAATAATTTATCATATATCCAATTCGATAGTTTTAGAATTGTCAATGTAAATTGGATGAATTGAATTGTCAATATGTTCAAGAGATGTATGTCCTACTTCAAGCTTTTGTTCTATTCAGGATCATATTAAAACATTTGGCTTGGGAATATTGGCTGACCTTTTGCCATTTTCTATAATCAAAACTTAAAAGTAGCTTATTAAGTGGATCGATATTATAATAGTAACATGGAGTATCCTTCGGATTTATTATTTTCCGTTCGATCAACTGTCTTACCAAAGAGTCTGACTGTGTTCAGGTAAACAAACTATATTTTTCGACAGACTATACTAATGTGAAGTATTCCTCTATTGTGCTATCAACTGTAAGTCTTTGAATCTGACATTGTGAATTGAATATCACATAACTCATTATCATTTAGCGAGTAGGTGCTACTTGATGCAAGCAAATGAAGTCTATTCAGACTTTTAGGTACCGTTGACAAAATCAGTTTCTAGTTATTGTCTATAAAGCCCCGATTTTCGGCATATTTGTACCGCAAAAAATACAATTTCTGAATGAATCTGATGAATCGAGCTACAGATCATTTTTCTTGCCTCTTTCTCGAGTCGCTCTAGTAGCAGAAATGAATGCGTCTTAAAAGATGCTACATTTTTCTGTAAAGCTATCAATTCAAACATATTTTCATAAATATTGGGTCGTCTAGTAATAAACTTGTAGACAAAAATGAAGTTGATTGATAACTTACAAATATAAGAAATCACTTTATTAATCAAAGCATGCACCCATATTGTCTATACACTTTCACTATTTAAGCAGCAGTTTGTACAGTTCGGTGGTATAAAACCCTAGCATACGAAAGTCAATGAATTTCTGAAAGATTACTTTTAAAGCATTGTCAGAATTAAATGGTTTCCCTATTAAAAAGTTGGGTAATTATTTAGAAGTGGGGCTCCAGTCAAAACTCGCCCCAAAAAATTTTCCACCTCTGGAGAGTATTCTATAGGTTAGAAATAGATGTTTTAAAGTGGGGGAAGACATTTTCAATGATAGTTTATAATAAAAATAGAAAAAAAAGAAAGAAAAAATTGTAAATAGTGTAAATCCACGATATTTCATTCGAACCTTTTAGTAGAAATAAGAAATAGAAGAAACGTTTACTTTCCAAATGAAAACAAAGGCAACAAGAAAATAATTCCTAGTATTTGAAATCTCGTTGTTATCTTTGTTATCATACAAAAAAAATCATACTCTAATATTAGAAAATCAAAACAAAGCAAAGTTTCGTTTACTTCACATAGTTCAAAGAAATAAGGGTATTTATTTTGATGGTTTGTGATCAAAATTATTAGTGAATTTCAATATCAGAGTAAAAAATGGAAATCGTTATTTATCGTGAAACCGTAAAAAAATTCTCCGAAAGAACAAAAAATTGGTCAAAATATGTCATTTAATAAAAATTAAAGTAATTAAAAAAAAAATTTTTTTTTGTTTATAATAATTTTTTTTATTATAAACAATCATTGAAAATGTCTTCCCCCATCTTAGAACATCTATTCCTACCCTATAGAATAGTCTCCAGGGGGTGAAAAATTTTTTGGGGCGAGTTTTGACTGGAGCCCCACTTCTAAATATTTACCAAAAGTTGTCAAAATTGCGAAAGAAGTGGTGTCAATGGGGGCAAACTCTAGTAGGTATGAAGGATAATGAAGAACTTCTAAGTTCTGACCTGAGATCTTCTGCGAAAGACCACTTTGACATTGCTGGAATCCTGGGTCGCTATGGATGCGGAATCCTGGGTCGCTATGGATGAGGACCACCGTCTCATAGGGCGGCTCGAACAACGATTGGGAGTTGGGCTCACCAATTTTAGTCGGAGCTGTGGCTCCAAGGATGAAGAAGAATCCGTACTTCATCTCATTTGCCAGTTTGGCAAAGAGGAGAATGCCCTTATTCGAGCCCCTTTCTTCTCAGGACTGACTGATGTACCCTTCATCGATTTAAAGGGGATAGTGCAGTTTATTAAAGACACCAGTTGGTTTCCTGATTACAATGTCTGATCGAGTGTGATATCTGTTGTACCATCATGGACTTCAATATTACCTATTAGTATGTTCCTTTACTTCTCGGGTAAACTTTTTCGGTAAAAATTTTCCTCTATGGTGAGAGAAAATTTGCCAAAAACCAGAAAAGTAAGGAAATGGATTTCGAATAAAAACTTACAAAACAAGAATAATAGTTGAAAGTGATGTGTCTTTCCAGGATTATATTTTACTCATTCTTACACAAACAACGTCAAATTAATTAGATGTGAGACTACTTGATATTTAGGACCACATTTTAAGAAATCGCCAGCAAAAAAATATGGATAAATTCTCGCAAGAGAGAAACTTTCTGTATGCTTTCGCAATGGTGTCAGGATTGTGGCCTTAACTCTAACAAATATTAACTATTGCTCTTCGCGAAGACAGGGTCCCATTCTTCGATCTACCGAAACTGTATGGATCTTATAGACGCCTCAGTAACAAAGTACAATATCTTGTACTTATCCTGGACTCCAAGCTTCTATAGAAGGAAAATACAACATACGGGGCTCGCAAGGTATTGTGTTCTCTGCACAGTTCCAAGAGGGCTGTAGGAGCAGGTTGAAAGCTGCAACCTCGTATTATTTCCTGGATTTACACTAGTATAATAAAACTAATCCTGCTGCAGGGAGCAGTAGTTTGGTGGCGAGCTGTACTAAATCTGAGCATGATAGACAAAGTACGCAGGTTGGCAGCCTTATTTATAACGAGGGCTCTTCATACTACACCAATGAACCCACTCATGGTGCTGCCTCACTGGTTTCCTACTGATTTGCATGTCTCAGAGCATGCAAAGTGCGCAGTGGTAAATTGTGGTGATTCAGACCTGCCACATGTAAAAATCTTTGGTCCTGGGTATACTTGTTTCGCCAAACATTGATTAAATTGTTGCCTATCCATCTCTGTCTCGACTGTTTGAGACCCAAATCCCAAGCAGAGAGGTGTGGACGAGGGTATTGTCGCTAGGAACAGATGCTGTGGAAGTATATTCCAATGGCTCCAAACTGAATCCCACAGTGGTTTATGGTTTATTTTCCGCTGGGGTTTCTTTTTGCAGACTACTGCAGTTTTTTTTCAATCGCAGGTGCTGGTGATCTTTGAAGCGAGCCAACTATGTAGCTCTTATGTAATCAGATATTCGGAGTGAATATTTGTATTTTCATTGACATCCAAGTGGCTCTGTAGTCTCTTGTTGGAGTTTAGATCTCCTCAAATCTAGTCCTCGAATATCGTACGTCAAAGGGGAACTATGAAGCGAACCATCTTGCAAAAGCTGGAACGCTTTTGCTGGAGGTGCTTTGCAGTCTCCCAACTAGGATTCCGATGGCTCCAAGGAAACTGGCTATTACGCAAAAATACTTAAAGAACGTTGTGAAGTTCTGGATGATTGAGCGAAATGTTTCACAATGTTCGCTCTTAGAAATTTCTTTATTTGAGAAGCTTGTTTGACAGACATGCAGCACGGCTGAGTGTCCGTTACAAAAACTTCTGCTGGAGCCGAGGATTTGAGGAGGAAAAGGAAACAGTTCTTCAGCTCCTGTGTGAATCGATGGAAGAAGGATGAAGTCCTTTGGCTCATACTTCTTTACTGGCATAACCGAAGCGGCTTCGGTGGACCTGAAGTGGATCATTAAGTTCATCAAGGACTCAGGGCGGCTCTCCGCTCATTAACCATTGGGCGCTACGAAATGTAGTGTTAAAATCGGTCCTTGTGCTTAAGTATGCTTTGAATGCTCTATTACTAACTTGGTTGTTATTTAGTGTACCAAATAGGGCATACAATCCCGAGATTTCGGGATCTCGGAATCCCGACCCATTTTGGACATTTTCGGGATCCCGAATTTTTTATCGGGACTCTCGAGATTTCGGGATTGATAAAATTCAACCCATTTTGGGAATTAGAAAGCAGAACTTAATACTAAAAGAAATATTGTTTTATGAAAACGGAGGCGCAAGCCAGTTGTAATAATGAATGATGACGAATTATGTTTATTGACGAATTATGTTTATTAAGAGCATACTTTCAAAACGAATCAGCAGTGTGAACCAATCGATATTATTACTTATCACTTGTTTCATTATAAAGCAATAGTAATTTGTAATTAATATGTAAACAACTAAAAAGAATAATGTATTTTTATTGTATTATCGTAACATCCGTTATGCTGATTGAATTTCAATTCGTTTTTAACTAATTTTATAACTAACTATCATGCCGAAATAAAGAGCTTTATTGGACAAGAAGATAAGATGAAATTAAATCATAAGATTAATTTAGATGCAATTACAGATTAACGTCTTACTTGCTAGTACCCGTGTACATATGTGCATAAATTTAACATTATAATGAACTTAGCTTCCGGTTTTATGTATATATAATTGAAATAAAGTTTTAATTGAGTACGAATAAACCAATATATCTGTTTAAATTCCCTTAATATAGTGTTTTTTATAAAATCCCGAGATCTCGGGACTATCTCGGGATCCCGAAAATTCTAATCCCGAATTTCGGGATCTCCATTTCAATCTCGGGATTAATGCCCTAGTACCAAAATAAAACAAATACGATACCGCTTCTCGTTCAATATCACGTTGATGTAATGCCTACGTTCTTCTTGTAAACAGTGAAACCAGTAGAAGTGCATAGCACGTAACACCCGGAATAGAAGCTTATAACAAGCGACGTGCATAGCATAACTTTCCAGTGCAGAAGGTTACAGGAGAATCGAGAAATAAATCGTTTTGAATTCATCGGTGTAAACTCAGCTCTTGGTTCTCCAAATCTCATAGTTGCATCTCATAGCAGCTACAGCAGGTTTCTTGAACATGCCCCAAATATTCTGTAAAAGGAGTAGATTTGGCAGCCGAACAATTTAACGAAGGTATTTTTGGAGCTTTTGGTAGGTTTCTGTTTTATCCAACATAACTTTCTTTACTCGTAGACAGTGGCGTGCACAGCCTTTTCACCTAAGGTATGCAACTGTCAAATTATACTCAGCCATAGAAGTACATGTGTATTTTCTTGCATAAAAAAGTAAAAACAAATTTTTAAAATACACTACTGTACCAAAAGCCGCGCATTAGATTGAACTGTTAACTGTTTGAGCACATGTTTGACTACATGTTTCCACATCATTAATTTGTGTGAACACTCCCCTTTAAGTGTGATACGAGCCTGTTGATGTTTATTTTTTTTGGTTTAATTTGCACAAAATCTATTAATTTTAAATTCAAATTTTATTTTTATTCTATTCTATTTTTATTCTATTTATTCTAGATTTTAAAAAGTAGTTCTTTCACGTCAAAAATTTGTATATATAACTTGAACAATTTTCAATTTTATGGCACATAAAATTTTTCGTCGTACTGTAGCAGTCAAATAATTCATTCACAAAAGTTCAAATCTTTTAGCAGTGCCATCCGCGCACCTCTGCTTGAACACAGGAGCACAGCGAACATGCAGCTAAAAGCGCCGGACACAATGATCCATTCCATTCCAGAATAAACGTCAAAGTTGGCGGCATAGAAAATGCACGAGACTGAACTCATAAGGCTGGAATGGAATGGAATGGAAAGGAGGAGTTGACCAACTTTCAACTTTTCTGGATCAGAGTAGTATTATTATTAGTACTAAAAAAATTTTGCTGTGGTTTTTGTTTATACAAGGGTATAAAACTTATTAGCATTCCAAATAACTATAGCAAATTGCTATCTATTTTAAAATAATCACGCAAAACTGAAATTTTAAAACTACAAGTAAACTGTCGCACACTAAACGGAATGGAGACTATGTGTTCAGCTTGCTGGAATGGACATGAGCTGGAGAGTGCTGGATCGGAATGGAATGGAATGTGCTGGAGCATTGTGGCCTGCGCTAAAATCGTGCTGAAAAGTTCGGCTGAGAGACATGAGACTTCATCGCTAAGATCGCTGCTCGAATCCCAAGCCAACGTGCGAAGAAGCATGCTTCCAAGTTACAAACACACATGCAAATTTGATATCGCCTAAGCATGGCAACCAAACAATGGTTTATACACTATACGTGTATCTCCACGGTATAATTGTCTCGTCGCATTCCGATTTGGAACCTGGGAGAGATAAGTCGCATCAGCAATTTCGATATTTAGAATAGCAGTGAAGATAACCTATAATAATTTTGAGATTGTGAAGTGGTGTGCTTTTCGGGGTGTCTAGAATTAACTTCGGATGAGTTTGTTTTTTCGTGGTTGAAAGTGTTGGAAATATCAAGGGCCAGGCTCTGGTAAGATCCGTAGATTTGAGTGAAGTAGAAGAGGAAGATTGGGGGTAAAGGTAATTGATTAGTGTAGGATAATAAAGATCTAGAGGCTGAAGGATTGAGTAGGTTATAATGGAGGAGAACCCTGAGGAAGGGGACTCTAAACCAAGGGCAAAGAGAAAGAAAGGGGAGGAAGAGATCAAGGTTTTGTCAGAGACAGCATTAAAGCAGGTGGTCCCGGATTCAGTGAATAGTGAGGTTAGGTGTACGGAACATGTGGTAGAAAGCATGGTGGTTAATGTAGGAAATTCACTAGGACAAGATGATAAAGGTGTGATGAGTGGCATGGAGGTGGTAGATAAGCAGAAAAGTATGAGGCCAGATAGAGAGTTAAACAGATATATTAGAAATTCAAAGAAAACTTATCCAGTGATTGTTGAAAGGAAAAATGAGGAAGGAGGCAGAGTCAGGTTAGATGATATGACTTTCTACACAATGACGAGCGGAGAAAATATCAAAAACATTCAGAAAGTTGTAAAAGTAGGCTTTAATAAGATCAAAATTGATTTCAAACAGGCGGAGGACGCGAAAAATTTATTAGATAGTAAGATTCTAAGGAAATATGGCTGCTGTGGGTACATTCCTAACAACTTTCTATTTAGGTACGGGATAATTAGAAACGTTCCGCTGAACTTTAATTTAGAAAAAATAATTCAGATGGGAGTGCCAAGTAATAAGTTTGGAAATAGGATAAAGAATATGAAAATTAGAAGTGTTGAAAGGATGTCAATGAGAGACAGGAACGATTTGTCGAAATTCATACCGTCGCTAACAATTAAATGTATGTTTGAAGGAGAGGACGTCCCAGATTATGTATATGTGGAATACTTAAGAATGGAAGTTGAGTACTATATAACGAAGCCTAAACAATGTTACAAATGCGGGAGGTTAGGTCACATTACTAAGTATTGCAACAATGAAAATAAAAGATGTCTGAGATGTGGGGAGAATAACTGTGAAGGGATATGTAACTTGGTGAAATGCATTTTATGCAATTCAAACGAACATTTTTCTACGGATAAGAGATGCCCTAAGTGGAGAGAGGAGGAACTCATTATGGAGATAGCAGCGAAAAGAAATGTGAACTATGTTGAAGCCAGAGATTATGTAAATAAGATTAATAGATTTAGTGGTTTAGAAGAGTTTAATCTAAGTGAGTATCCTGAGCTAAAGGGTAATAAAGATGGACCAACAAGAGATGTGGATAAAGAAAGCAATAGTACATTTATCAAAAAGAAATTTTCTGAAGTATTAAAGTATAAAAACAGAGATATGGGAATTAAGAAAATAGGGAAAGCAAATGAATCAGAGAGACAAGACAAAAAGGAGGAAGGAGGAAAAAAAGAGTCAAGAGGTAAACCAGTATATGAGAATAAAAATTATCAGATAACTAGTGAGCTTGAAAAATTTCTTACTAGTATTATGAAAAACAAGGAAATAGAGAAGATTATACTGGAGAGGGAATCAATTTCCAATAGTATAGTAGACTTTTTGATAAATTTAAAGAGGAAAAATGAGAAAATAGTAACAAACCAAAATGAAAATACTGCAATTGAACATTCAGGGAATTTATAGAAATAAAAGTAGCTTGGAATTTTATTTGAATAATGAACATTTTGACATAGCCTTGGTTTCGGAGACTTGGGCTACAGAAGAGAATAATAGTAGCATAAACGTGAATGGATATACTATTGTAGCTAAAAATAGGAAGGATAAAAGGGGAGGGGGTGTGTGTATTCTCATTAGAAAGGAGATCAAGTTTCAGGAGATTATTCTGGACACTAAGGTAGAAGCAGTGGGTCTTAAAACCATTAACCTAAAAAATAACTTAAGTATTTATTCTGTTTATTGTCCACCGGACATTGTAAGTGAGTTTTTCTATGATGAATTAAAAAAAATTTTAGTAACTGCGCACAAGTCCATTTTTATCATGGGAGGAGATTTTAATGCTAGGAGTATATGTTGGGGTGACCACATTAATAATGCGAGAGGGAATAAAATGCGGAGACTAATGAATGAATTTAGCTTGATATTCTATAATAATGGAAATAGGACCTTTTCAAATAAAAGGATCCAAGGACAGGGAGGGTCGTCAGCTCCGGATGTCACCTTTGGCAATTTTATGCCTACTAAATTGAAGTGGAATACACTGAATAACCTAGTTAGTAAAAGTAATCATAAAGCCATAGTTTTTACATTCAAGGCAAAATTAAGTAGAGAAAATAGAATAAATAAGATATCTAAGAAAATTCTGGAAGAAATCAATCAGTTTACGTTTCAAGTAATTTAAGTCTAATTAGGAAGGATTTTCAAGCAATAGTAGAGAATAATCAAGTAAAGTGTACTAAGTTAAAGCATACAAATAAAGTATGGTGGAATGAGGAGATAAAGGTATTATGGTATAAGAAAAAGGATCTCCTGAAAAAATACAAACAGAGTAGGTTAATGGTTGATTTCTATGAATATCATAGAGCCGTTACGAAGTGGAATGAGGAAGTAAAAAAGCTTAGGAGAGAAAGCTGGATAAACAAAATCATGGAGCTGGCCAAAGGAGATAACATCAAAGAATTTTGGAGATTTATAAACAACATTAAGAAAATAGGAAAGATAAGCAATCCATCAGGTTGGGACAAAAAAAATAATCTAACTTATTTAACAATGTTTAAGAACAAAAGTCACCAAGATAGTTTAAATATAAATGAGCTTAGGAAACCATCAGAGAGGATGAACTTAAAAATAGGGGAAGTAGAAGAAGTCTTGGAAAGGCATAAAAGAAAGTCAGCTCCTGGACCGGATCAAATCACGTATGAAATGCTAAGAGCGATGAATTCAAAAAGTAAAGAAAAGTTAGTAGATGCTTTGAATGATACAGTGAACTATCACACAAACCTATCAGAATTATTAAAGATAAGGGTCTCCCCTATACTTAAACCACAGAAAAACCCTAATGAATTGATAAACTACAGGCCGATTTCCTTATTAAATGTACTGGTAAAAGTAATAAACAGGATAATTAAAAACAGATTAGTAGAAAATAAAGAATTAATGAATAAAATCCCAAGAAACTCACATGCGTACCAAAAGAACAGATCAATTAGTACATGTCTTAACATGGTAGATCTTTGGATTAACCAAGCGAAAGCGAAACATCAAAATGTGATGATGGTAACGCTGGACATATCTAACGCATACGAAGGGGTTGACCTTAAAGTATTAAAGGATACTATGATCGAATTGAAGGTGCCTGAAGTCTATAGTTGGTGGATACTCGCGTTCCTTGTGAATAGAAGCATAATGCTAGGAGAGGCGAATGTGGCGGTCAAAAATGGTATCCCGCAAGGGGATGTACTAAGCCCTCTGATATTTAATTTCTATACGGCGGTTTTGCATAAAGTAATTACTAATAATATTAAGATAATTCAATATGCGGATGATTTTTTAATCATAGCTACCAACAGGAATAAGAATGTTTGCTTTAATGAACTACAAAGAAGTATGGATTTGTTTGCGGGAGGAGCTAGAAATCTAAAATTACCACTAAATGCGGAGAAATGCAAAGGGATTATATTAAATAGAAACACAAACTATGCAAGTAGAATTAAAATAGAGGACAGAGAAGTGGAGTGGGTAACTGAAGTAAAATTTCTTGGAAAAATTATCAAAAATAATAGTTCGGAGAAAGATTTTGTGCTAAATAAGATAGAACAAGTCAAGCCAGAAATTAGTATGGTAAAGAGAGTCACAGGGGTGAAGAGCGGGCTCCCACCAGATAAGAGTATAGTACTGTATAAGTCTTTTATCAGAGCGAAGTTAGAAAGCCATGTGTCAAGCCTATACGATGCGCCTGAATATTTGTTAAAAAGAATAGACAGTCTGAAAGCTGGAGTGATAAAAAGATGCTTAGGATTAATGAAACAGACTCCAAATATAATTGCATTTGACATGGCGAACGAAGTACCAACCAATTGCAGGGCTCAGATTAGGTTAGTAAAAGAAATAATCAAAATAAAAATGACTGATAATGTAGTCTTTAAAGAAATAATTTCAATGAAATCCAATGCTAGATATTATCAAATATATCATAAATTTAGGAATGTAATAAACAGAGTAGAGGTGGTAGAACAAATAGATAGACCGAAAAATCTAAAACTAGTTACTAAGCAAAATGGTCTGTTCAAAAGTATTAGTCTAAATGATAAGGAAACGATAAGGAGTAGGTATAGAGAACTTATTGGTAAAGCGATAGCATCTAATAAAATCATCATTATAACAGATGGAGCAAAATCGTGTTTAGGAAGGGGATGTGCATTTTTGATGCAGGAAAATAATCAGGTCAAAAAGTTCAGTTTAAGTCAGGAGGGCTCCGTAGTCAATGCAGAATTGACAGGGATTCTTCTTGCGTTATCTGCATGTAAATTAAATCCTGAGGAGAAAGTTATGATCCTAACAGACTCAAATGGGGCATGCTTAGAAATTAAAGAAAATTCTCTCAATAAAAAGGTCATCAATGATATTTATAAAGTATGTAGGGAAATACCTAATAAAGAAATAGAAGTGATATGGATACCAGGGCACTGTGGAATAGAAGATATGAATAAAGTGGATGAGGGAGCGAAAGTAGGAATGATGGAGGGAGAAGTCTATAATAATAAATTTGAGGCGGATGAAGCAATAGAGCAAATTAGTGAGTTAATCATTAACGAGAACAGAGAAAATTATAGAAGGGAAGTAGGGAAGTATAAGCAATGCACCTGGAATAAAGCATTCCTAAGTGGAAGAAGCAGGTTTTGGTTTAAGAATTTAAAATTAAAAAGTAAGACAGTCAAACAGTTAAATAGATTAATAACTAATAAATGCTACAGTAATTTACAATTATTCAGGATGAAAACTATAGACAGTCCGAAATGTTCTGTATGTGAACTGGTAGATGATCTAGATCACCAAATTTTCCACTGTCAGGCATTTAGTAACCAGAGAGCGGAGTTTGAAATGTTCCAACACTATAATAAAGTAGACTCGATACTGATGGTAAATAATACAAAGCACATCACTGAATTGGGAAGGTTTCTAGAGTTAGTAGAGCTGAACTTGTAAACAATTTAATGTAAATAGTTAAAGTAGCTGTTTAATGTTTCTCTTTATTTTGATAAAAATATCTGAGCCTTGTAAATAATATAGTTATAAGTAATTAAAGTCAGTAATTATAAACAGTTAGAGTAACAAAGTAAAGTTTAAAGAAACCAAATATGAGTAGTTAAGAAATAGATTGTAGTAGTTAAACCCAACGAATGGGTGATGTCGAACACGATGGCTGATGCGAATCGTTATAAGCCAACCTTTTCCTCGTAAAACAGGAATTAGTAATAAAAAAAAAAAAATAATTGTCTCGTATGGCAGTGTGCGTAAGGTGGAAGCAAAGCGATATGTGCTTACCTTACGTTACGAGTGGGTGCAGCACAGCGTGTACACATAACAATTATGTATACAAAATGCCGAGTTAGTATTAATGTATACAGTACAACGCGAAAATTAAATTCAAGAAAAAATATTATGAACGCTATGGATTTGGTTTGTAAATTTTTATAATGTTGTAGAGGGTATGCAATGCTTCTTTGCTTCTATGGAGTGCACGCCACTGCTCGTAGACATAAACTTTATCCTGTAGCTGATGGTTCCGAGCTCATTAGTATATCCACTATAGTATACGATGGTAAATGTGGCATGATAATTGGTATAGGCTTTATTTTCGTTTTAGGAATTTGGTTGATTTCCGTCCTTATCAAATAAACTGAAAGCTCCCTGTTAGATAGTTTCTTTTAAGTTATATTAGATGTACGCTAATCAGATGTTAACGCTACCAACACTAGGGTACCACAAGGTACTGTTCCCTCTCCTACTCTCTTCCTTCTATTTATAATAAAACCCCACTCCTTCACCTAAATCCAATTCACAATTTTACCATCGACAGCTCTCTTGACTTAGTGGCCGTCTTGCGGGAGTGGTACTTCTATTGACGGAGATCGTACGTTTTTTTACTTTAAACCCAGACCCATTAAACATAATCGTTTATGGCTCAGAAAGCCGTCTTGTGGCTCAGAGACGCGTCAGAACTATAACACACTAACCTTGTTGAAGTGTTCTCAGTCGATTTGAAACCAGTTGGTGTACAACTCCAAAAAGAGGATCAAGGAGCAAATTTTCCTAGGCTAAAGTTTTTTTTGAAAATTTTAGAAATAATAAAATATGCTGCGGAAGCAGTCCCTAACATTAACCCGGCAGTGGAGATGTGAAAAAATCTCATCATTTGGAAAATAGGGTCAGATCGACCTAAGAAATTTTCGCTCCAAAACGGCGTGGCTCGGACTTTTCTTGTTTGCAGTCTTAAGTTTTGTAACTCCTTCGCATAGTAACAAAAGATAATTGGGATTCAAATATTTAAAAAACTGTTGTTTACGCTGCTTTTTTAGTAGTAATCTAATTACAAGTGCAATTTCAAATTAAAAAAATTATTTTCGAAAAACTTCTGAATTGAGCCAATTAAATTTGTGTGCTTGAGGCAAATAAAACTTGAACATTCCTAACAACAATGTACCGTCTTGTTGTCATTGCAAAAACTACAGCGCCCTCTTTTTTTCGGGTCAGTTTGAGGCCTTATTTCAGTTTTGCACAGCTATCGGGTTTCCCTGTACAAAAACCTGTTTGTTTTTCGAATTCGTAGCCCGAAATATATTTGACGACATCTTCGTGTGGATTGTGTTCGAAAATTGAGCCAGAGTAATCGCAAAAGATGCGAAGCGATTACAAATAATAACGGCAATTGGACTCCGTATTGAGATAATTTGCGAAACTTGTAGTTATGTATATATTTTAAGAAATAAATTGGAAAACAATTGGGCGATAAGCATAGGCGTGCCGTGGTCTAAAATCTGGCTGGGGCCAGGGACCGAAAGGCTCAAAACAAGCGATAATTTTGTCTTCCGTAAGGTACATGTACTGTTCATACAACTTAAATAATTTACTAATACATTATATGTTTATTAATTTATTCTTTGTTATTTGCTAATGCATAATGCATTATCAAATAAACTTTGTGTCTGTGAAAACGTTGGAGCTACTACCATATACATATAATGTGAATGGTAAGTATGAATTACACATGAATTATCCATTAGCACAAATAAATGAACGCTTGTAGGAATTATACCAGAATAGAATGGAAGTAATTAGAAATATAAACTATTTTTTCGTTAAGAAGCTAAATATATTTCAATTTATACGTGAAGAAGAGAATAGTTTACTTTCAAAATGTCTTTGAAGAAATTGGAATATATTAAGCTTACAAGGAAGAAATTGATCTCTTGTTTCAAATTTTTGTTACCTAGAAAACCTAGGAAAAGCATAAATAATTTGCCAAGACGAAAAAGGCTGTAACTTACTCTTTTCGAGCCATTTGGTTTGCAAGGATATCTTTGCAGCCCTAACTGCTTGTCCGAGGCTAGATGGAATATCAAAACCTTTCAAAATTGTGCTTTTTGCTGTTTTCCGCTTTCGTGATCCTCTGGAAAATGTGAGATCCAGAGTGCTTCTCTGCGAATGATTTAATTTTTTCCCAAATGTAGTTTCTCGCTCACCTAGTAGTATTTTAACTGTTCCATTCATAAGATCCATCCCATCCCAAAGAGTTGCATTTTTAGTTTGGAAATATGTGCTTAACATGTTCGTTATAAAAAGAACATAGTGAAAGAAGAAAAAATTTGAACATAGTGAAAGATGAAAGATCGCCAATGCAGAAACTGAGTCGTATTTTCGTTCATGCATTTCTTTTTCTAAAGCCTCTTTTATAGTTCCATAGCTATCGATCACATATTTGCAATTGTGAAATCTCATTGACTAACGAGTCGAGTTTAAACTTCTCATTTCACGCCTTGTGTTTAGACCAACTGCCTCTTTAAGCTGCTTCAACTATTGATGTTGTGATGGCTTTGAAAGGTGTATGTAAAGGGATCCGATAACATTGAAAAAGGATGCATACGTTTCGATTGTGAAAAATGTGTGCATCACAACAAGGATAATTTTATGAGCTTGACAGTGTACAAATGTGGCTGCAGGGTGTTTTATCTTAATTTAGGTTTGTAAACCACCTTTTTGACTTGATATGACACTAGCACCATCATAAGACTGTCCAACAACAAGCAATTTGCTAAGTCCGTAACTGTCTAACAGGCTCAAAGTTATATCGACTAAGTACGAGGCATTTCTAGCTCCTGAAACATCCAGCAAATTTGACAAACACGGAGAGTTGTTCCTTTTTGTGGACCCTTGCTTCATCTGCCATAATAGATATCAGTCCGCACTCTTTTATTTCAGCTGTCATGTCCTCACGAACGATTTCAGCAATTGTTTTTACTAACTCATTTTCTGTTTTGCCACTACAGTAGTTTGCAACCTTGTTTTAAAATGTTTTTCAAAAATTAAATCATGCTTCGAGAATAATTCAGAAGATTCCAAAAAAAAAATCACGGTTGTCACTGGGACCACTTTCATCATGTCCTCTGAAAGCAAGTCCTTGGCGACTGAGACACGTCGTAAGGTCGATAGCCTTTTCCAAATAATTTCGGTTCATCTTGACAATATTCCAAGACTGTTCAAGCACCATATCACTTACTGTCTTCCAAGCACTATTAGAGTTTTATTATTGTAGAGTTTTGATTATTGTATGCAATATGTCCTTGAAGACATTGTGGATCAATTTTACTATCCGGATCGCAAAGTTTGCTTGAGCTGAAATTTTGATGTATTTTTGGCGACAATGCAAATTCTATGGAAAATTTCGCATTGTGATAACTACACACCGAGTCATCAGATCATCACGAAATTCACAAGACGCATCAATGGGTATAAAAAATAAGTTTCTGTCGTTTTAAAATGTCTGGACAACCATGTAGCTACCATAAGTACGTAAACACAAATCTTTCACACCATTGACTCTCAGGTATTTTTATCGGTATTTAGAATAAAATGCAAATGATTGATGAATTTGATATTATATTTATACAGTCAAATCTAAACTTCTAAAATTCCCAATCGCACAAAAATCGTAATTCTTCACCGAATCATTTATATTTTTAGCACCTGGAACTTGCGTTTACGGTATCTCGCGATGACAGCATCAACTTTTTTGTCCTGGAAATCGGTTCTATTAAATTTTCATAAAATAATGATTTCGTAGTGAAAATAAACCGAAAATATTTCAATTTCAAAAAATTTTACACATTCGCGGAAGTTAGCTCCAAACACCCTTTTTTTCGTATAACTTCCAACGCTTTCAATGGATCAAAAGTTATAGGGTAAGTTATTTGAACGGGATGCAAATTCGGTATAGTCTTTATTGTGGTGGTGTCAAAAAGTTTGCAGCAGCAATATTGGACTTTCCGAGCTATTCAGTATGGACTTTTTGACTCAAACTTAATAAGTACACCTTATCATACGCAAAAGTCAAAGAAACATGCTCTCAAATATGGAATGGGACTGTGTTTGTTTTGGTTAATGCAAGGTATGAATGTTCTAATTGTACATGATCCCATCAAGAAAGAGTAAGCGCAGCAAAAATTGCTCACAATAAACAACATTGTCTTGAATAGATAGCATAAAAGTAGCTGGGATGCCATTTTTATTCTCCAAATGACTTCGATAATTGTATTCTACGTTAGCCTACCATTTGAATACTCAGACTATGTTTTGTGAAAAACATAATTGCATAAAACACCAGTTTATAAAAGTATTCTTATCTAAATACCTGTATATTGCCTAGTAGAAATGAACAGATAATCTTAATTAAAAAAGGATATTTGGCGAGGCGCTTTTCGTCTTTTTCTTAACGTATAACTTGTCGAAATTAAATATTTTCTCGAGATAAGTCCCATAATATCGTAATTAATGCAGCAAATATGCTTTGTGCATGCTTTGGTATAGACTTACACTACTGCTCAGTACAGCTCTTGCTGTAACAACAAAAACCAAAGAGGCGAAAACTTAAGTGTCTGCTGTTAGAAATATTTATATTTCTGGGAGGGGCCAACCAAGAGTCTGGGGGGGTCCCGGCCCCCCCTGGCCCCCCCTACGGCGCGCCTATGGCGATAAGGGGGTAGTACCGGTTATAATTTTGAACAAATCCGTTTTTGTTTTTTGCATTTTTCAAATCACAATCACGTCTCAAATCACGTCTCAAAATTTTATTAAGATATTACCGAAAATAAAGAAGTTACGGCAGTTTACGGCAGACCACTGCTTTAAATTACTGCGAAAAAAGATGAAGAGCGCATAAGTCAGGCAGAAACGATGGCAAAGGAAGCTTTTTTTGGCAAAACAAAACCTGCCAAACTGCAAGAGCAACTGGCTTATGTGGACTCAAGAATACTTATGTATGGTCCAGGGACTGCAGACTAAGCAATTGTAGGTGATAAAAATTTTTTTTAAAAATAATATTCAATAAATAAATGCAAAAAAAAAACTTTAAACGCCTTTTTCTCGAAATGAGGTTTTTTCAAACTGCGGGCACTTATTCTCCGGATTGGCCGAACGGATTTAAGACAAATTTGGTGCACTACTTTATTCAGGTATCTTGTGTGGTAATCTAAAAGTTAACCCAAAAAGTGCAAGCGAAACAAAGTGAAAAACAACGATTTTCGAAAAATATTTTCAAATAACCGCCATTTTTTTTTTATCATTTTTTTAAAAAAAATTGTGATAAATTACCACGTAAGAAACATTCCTCTTGAAAATGCGGTTTGATTTTTTTGTTTCAGATTCTTCTTTCCTGAGATTATCTTTCCGCAGTATGACGAGGCATTTTTCGAGACGTCAACTTTGGCGCCCTCTATAAATAAGTAAAAAAATGAAAAAAATAAAAAAAAATATTTATTTTTGTAATCTTCAAAACAAGTATTTTACCCATGCAAATTTTAAAATTTATACAAAATAAAATAAGTAAAAAAAAATTCTTAAAAATTAGGCTGTTTTTTAGCATTCTAACCGGTACTACCCCCTTAAACGCTTTTTTAAGACATATTGTATAATCTGAACTATTTGGACCACAGTCTCTTCGTGGAAAATATGCAAATATCCATCATTAGTTTACAGAAGCAGACCTAAACTCATTAGAGATCACCTGTACATTCATATAGAGTGGTTTAGTTATATGTTTTATAAACTAACCTCCAACTTCGATTCCGAGAATTTTTCTTTTACATAGTCCCATCTATTGTGACCACATTTCAATTAGGATGTCTATTCAAGCCACTTAAATAGCCATGTTACAAAACCGAACAGTGTAGAGGTTAACTATTGGCTAGGACGATTAACACCTTCTAATGTGAGTTCGGTGCGAGTTTTAGCCTCTTTGAGAGTTCATTTAGGTCCTAAAGTGCGTTTCCATTTAGGATGAATTCGACAATGACTTGTGCCGGATCCTCGTTTAATGATGGAATAGTCCATCTGCCTTGCATGGCAGGAGATAAGCATAAAGTCAGAATACGAAACAAATAAAGTCGGCATAGACAATCGCCTTCAACGCAATAACCGCAATTTTTTTGTTCGCTACTTCCTCAGCATGAGCCTATGTGACGAAATTGTTCGCATATGGTTTTCTTTTGGTCACAAAATGACCGTAGATAAAATGAAACCGATTGTATGAAATGAGTGCTTGTTTCTTCACCTGCAAATCAATGTTTATTAGGGTGTGTGAAAGATAAAATCCATCAAAAAATCGATGGTACCGAAAAAAACATAATACTTCAATAAAAGTACTGTATCCATTAATATATCGCCTGCAAACTCATTATATATTTTTATGTTAAAGTATTGTTGTTTTAACTTTCATATAAGAAACAAATGCGAATATCGAAATGCTTGTAGAACCGATACCCAATTCTTTATACGTTGCCTTGACATGTCGAACGAAAAATTCGAACAATCGAAAAATTAGTTCATTGTCGCCGTCGTGTCGTACCGCAGCGTTTGAATTCAGAAGCCTTAACGTGACCACCGCTAACTACCAAGGATTATACAAGAACAATGGAATTGAAGCGGATACTTGCAGTCCAGTTGTATGAGTTGGTATGTCAAAGGACGGTCAGCTCATCGCGGCCAACCAAAACGAGTGCAATGGCCAAATACACAACAAATCAAGTCTTTCATTTATCAAAACGACCTCACTGCGATTTGCATAACAAGATGTTCAAAAGTGGATTGGGACCGCAAAAGGGGAAATCCTTCCGTTTTTATTCACCCATTCGTTTATCTATGCCTACTGCAGAAGGCAAGAAGATAAATCGACCTTATTTATAGAATTTGCATATGGCCTATTCTTATGATCAACAATAATATGGGAATAAATCGACGGAAGTATCTGTTGGTTCGTGAATACGCTGTGGCCACACGGCATTTTTTCATTCAGCGAACTGGTTCAATGTTCCCGAATGTGATGACGGTTTCATGCTCAAGACCGACAGTCCAAGTGAATTGAGACATTTCCGATACAATACAAAAACCTCTTAAAGAGCCGTATCGAATCGTTTCCTGACTTCTTTGTACAGATAAGAGTGTGCATCTAATATGAGGATATTTGAATATGAAAAGCAGTTTTCGGGCTTTCAATTATTTTAATTGGACTCGAGAGGATTTCGGTTAAAAGAGACATTCGTTTCGGTAAAATAAGTAATTTGTCTTGTTGAATTTAATATGAAATCCGGTTTTCGCGATTTATTTGAAAGGCTAGCGTATAACAATGTTCAAAAGCGGTAGTAAAAAATAGAAAATGAAAAAAATATATAAGAACTCGAAAAAAATGTTCTTTTAGAATAAGCCTCAATTCGGTGCCTCAATGGATTATTTTCAGCGTGGTAACACCTTTTTTTAATGAATTTACTATTTTGCTATATACGTTCTACATTTGTGCATCTATTTACAATTCTACTCCAATACGGTTCAAAATTTACAAATATTTATTGACAAACGATAGAAATGAATGGACCTAAACTAATGGGTTGTGAGCTACATACCAATATAATTATTTATTTACAGTCACTCAAAGTGAAAATGATCCACCCAGTGAAAATAAATTGATGTGCATCGCATACAATTTTATATTATTGGAAATTACTTTGTTTCTAGGCAAAAGTAATTCCTAATGTGTAAGCAGCAAATACACAAGTTATACGCAAAATGGTTACATTGCATTTGAAATTACGGGTCAATCTTTGCTAGAAGGCTGAATATGGTTTCAAAATGAAAATGATCCATTGTACTTATTTCATATAGTTCACTACTAAGATTTTATAATCAGCTGTTGACATGTATTTGACATTTCCTTAGTTGACTTTAGTCTTTCGCTGAGTGCAGTCACCTGTTGCACATTTATCGTTTTGAGCAAGTTTTTTTCGAAATGGGTCGCCATACGACATACGAAGAACGGGAATCCATCATTTCAAGCTCGGGAAAAGTAAACGCGAAATAGCAAAGATTGTCAACAAGAGTGCGTCAACTGTACAACATATAATTGAACGATTTAAAGACAATCGCATCGGTAATAAGGTTCGAAAAAGTCCAAAAAAAGCGTTTTCCGATCGTGACGAACGGTGGATAGTAGACTTTATCCGAGAAAATCCGAAGCTTAGTGCGCCGAAAATTCGCGTACACGTTGAAAAGGCCTTGGGAATCAAGGTCTGCGACGAAACAATAAGAATTGTCCTAAGAAAACAAGGATATAACAGTCGCTCCCCACGAGTAAAACCGTTAATAAGTGCAAACAATCAGAAACGTCGGCTAGAATTTGCGACTCAGTACTATTCGCATGGCCCAGACTTCTGGAATACCGTTATATTTGCTGACGAAAGCAAATTCAATGTTTTTGGATCGGATGGGAAGGTTCGAGTATGGAGAAAGAAGAATGAAGAGTTGAATTTGAAGAATCTTCGTCCAAGTGTAAAACATGGTGGAGGTTAGATAATGGTTTGGGGCTGTATGGCAGCTAATGGAGTCGGTAATATTCACGTTATTGACAGTAACATGGATAAATTTATGTACCTCCAAATTCTGAAGGACAATTTACCTGCCAGCGCCGAAAAATTGGGTCTTAAATACAAATTCCAGTTCTATCAAGATAACGACCCCAAACATAAGTCGTTACTCATTCGAGAATGGATGCTCTATCATTGTCCCAAAGTTATGGAAACTCCAGCACAATCACCAGATTTAAACGTTATCGAACACTTGTGGGACCATTTAGAAGAGCGTATTAGGGAGCATCAAATATCCAGTCGAAATCGATTAAAGGAGGTCATTCTGGAGGAGTGGTCGAAAATCTGCCCAGAATTCACAAAAAAACATGTTGCTTCAATGCCAAAGAGGTTATCAGCTGTTAGGCTCGCCAAGGGCCTTCACACTAAATACTAATTTGTTAAAGAAAATTCTTGATTTATATTTTTCTTGTGTTTTGTATTTTGATGGATCATTTTCATTTTAACTATGGAATAAACATTTTTTGTTTATATTATTACATTTTCCAATCGAATAAATTTTTTATTTACTACACATTTAAAACTGATTTCGCACATCTGAAGTAATCATCTTTAAGTAAGAACAGTCCATTTTTAATTTATTTTCTATCATTAAATTACGTTGCAATTGTTTTGCACCGAGTGGATCATTTTCACTTACTTCACTTACTTACTTTTTGACTTTATATAAATTTGATGATTTTCAATCGTAATTTACATTCAATTGTTTTGATTGATTTTGATAGCAAACGCTACGACTTCTGTGTTTAGCTCCAGCACGGCTTAAATCGTCTAGATATAGGAAGAGAGTTCCATAAGTCTTGAGCTTTAACTTCTAAACGGGCTATCTAAGTCAAAATGTACCCGATAATCGTATTATTCATCTCTTGGCAATTCAAACGCAAAGCTTAATTGACCTTTCATTAATTGTTTAATTTTTGTGAAATGCTCTGTTAAGTGAAGTCATAGACTTGGAGAGGATCGATCACGATGCAGTGGTTAGATACAAAAGGGGAAAAAACGATGTGATATTTTTAAATTTGGCAGGCACTCACTAAAAGCTGACCCTGGCCTTGCAAGCACTTTGAAGCAACCACATCAGATATTAATAGCGTTTTCCCGAACTTTAGATCCGATCGGGTTTGACAAGTTCCCAAAAAAAGAAGATCCAGACTAAATAGATTTCTGCATTAACTTAACTTGTTGCATTCACTTAAGGGAGTGTTCTGGTCTAGAAATTTGATGAAATCGATTTTTTTTTGCATATTTTCAAAGTTTAGATCTTTAAGAATGAGCTTTTAAGATAATTTTTAAAAATTCGAATTATTTTCGGAGTTACAGTTATTTTTGTGACACGCCAACTAAACCAACAAACGCGATCATTAACGAATCAACCGTTCCGAGCTACGAGCTTCTCAAGCTGCTAAAGAAGTTCAAACTGCTCGTATGGTTGAAAGAGCTTCAGAAAATCCCGCTTTTGAAGTGAAAGAAGGAACATTTTATGAGGCAGTGATCGCTGATTAAAAAAAATGTAAGTAAAACATACTAAAACGATTCAGACTGCCCGAAACAAGTCTCCAAACTTTAAACGCGTTTTTCTCGAAACTACTTTTTTCCATACGGTTGACATGATATCTGTAGTTGCAAGAAACCCATTTACTTGAAATTTTGCACAGATCTTCTGCCCTCTTCTTCAGTGTCTATCGGTCTAATCCTAAAATAAATTAGGTATCTTATTTAAGGTGCTTACTCTTAAAGTATTGACTAATACTAATTAAAACGAAACGGGAATGTGAAATCAGATGTTAAAAACTAGGGGGCCTAGAAGATTACCTTGTGGAAATCCAAAAGATGCGAAAACTCTTTTAGATAAGTGGCCTTGCAATTTTACAAGCAAAGTTCGATTGCAAAGATAAGATTGGTGCCAATTAAGAAGGGATCAAAAACTAGGATCATGAAATTGGTGGAATTCAAACTACTTCTACGAAATCCATATTTTTGCTCATTTAGAAGAGGGTCGATATGCGAATTATTTTTTCACAAACGAACTTCTCAAAGAGTTTGGGGAGAAAGGGTAGAATAGCGACCCCCCAATAGTTATCGACTGATCGTTAATCATCACTTTTGAAAATAAGTGTAGCGCATGAAGATTTCCAAGAAGACGGGGAAAAAACTTAAGGACAGGGTTTTATTGAAAATGATGTTTAAAAAGGTGATCAATTCGTCTCTAAATTGTACCCCTAAGAAAGGAGCCGGACTCTAATTAATGAATTGCCGGACTCTAATTAATGAATTGCTTCTATAATAGTCTCTTGTGTAATGACAAAACCGTCGATAAGAGGTCTTACGATGATTCTAGCAGATACAGTTGAAGTAGAGATTTGTGACGAGCAAAAAGTATTTTGGAAACTGTCATCGAAAAAGTTGCACAAGACTTGCGGACAGGAAGAAACCCTGTCATCTCGGGGCATAGAACAAGGATAGCCGGTTGTTTTATGTTTCAAGCTAAGAAAATCATAAAACTTCCTCGGATTACTAATTATTTTCCCCCCCATTGAATTAACATTGAGCTCATACGCTTCGGGAGATTTGCTATAAAATTATTTTTATATCTGATCGTATAATCTCATTAGATCTCATTATGGTGAACATCTTTCATCCAGTCGCAACAAAAACATCGGCATCCAATCATCAAAACCATCAACAGCCAGCGCCCTCATAACAATCAACATCATAAATTTAATGGAGGTTATATTTAGTTAGTTTTGTTCTTGAAATTCCCTGCTGCTTTTGCTACATTTTTGCCACAAAGCCACTGAAGACATCTGTAGGCTGGTTGCAGTTCAATTACAAAAACTATGATATCTAGCTCGAATCGATTTATTACTTTGCGGTTAGAATGATCATCATAGTTTCACACAGAGCTGACAGATATATTCTGAACATCAACTTAATTATATACAGTAAGAACCCGCTTAACGCTGTTTCGTTTAGCGCTGTTTCGGTTTAGCGCTCCTTTTTTTTCAACCCGGGCATTCCCCAAAATTGTGCGCAGTGCTAGGTTTCCAAATATGTACATAACATATCCAAAACTGTGTAGTTGTGTTTTTCGTTTGATACAGTGCTGCACGGACGAATTTTTATCATTTGAAACATTTGCTGACATTATTGTAAGTATAAATTTATATAATACTATAACGATTAATACAGTGACAAATATTATGATCTTTAGTTTTTATCATGGGTGATAATGAAGAACAAGAAAAACCAGAAAAAGCATTTCACTGGAAACTAAAATGCAAGTGATTAGAAGATCAGATTCCGGTGAACGTCAATCTCAAATTAGTGCTGCATTGAATTTGGCAACTTCAACAATAAGGACAATTCTTAAGAATAAAGAAAAAATACTGTCATCGGCAACTGCAACTACGTCAAGCTCTGCAACTAGAATTACCCGTCATAGAAATAACATTATAGAGGAAATGGAAAAACGACTGTCTATATGGATTGGCGATGAAATTAAACGCAATATGCAATTAAGACAATCGATCATAATGGAAAAGGCTAGGACAATTTTTAATTCATTTAGGCCGAGGCAAGTGACGTAATTGAAACTTTCGTTGCTTGTCGATTTAAACATCGAAATAATCTTCATAACATAAAGATTACAGGAGAAGCAGCAAGTGGTGATACGAAAGCGGCGGCTGAATTTCCAGCGACATTACTAAACTATCCACCAGGATTGGTTTTTAATGTTGATGAAACAGGTCTGTTTTGGAAAAGAATGCCAACACGAACAATTCTATCCCGTGAAGAGATATGAGCACCAAGATTTAAAGCCGCAATATATCGCTTAAGGGGGGAGATACATGTAACTGCTAAAACAAAATCGATTTTTTTTTATTGCATCAAAGTGTTCGAAATACTCTTAAAATATACCAAAAAAAGTTTTGAAGCGATATTCGTATTAGTTCTCGAGTTATAGCCAGTTATAGACAGCGCGGCGTTCCCCAGGTCGGTGGAGCTTTAGAACTTTAAACGCGTTTTTCTCAAAGTAGTACTTTTTCAATTTCCGTACAAGATATCTCAAAAAATATTGAACCTATTCGGCTCAAATTTATATCACATGTACAAAAGAGTATTATCTCATCGTTGAACCTACATTTTCTTGTAATTTTGGAAAAATAATTAGTTTACCAATGTTTGAAACGTGATTTTTTTGAAAAAAAATCGATTTTTTTTTTAATCTAATATTAATGTAAAAATTTGATTTTTTTTTCTAAATTTTATTGGTTCACCTATGAATTATAGATCTCATTAGCATATTTTTTTTCTCTGAACGTTGCAAGTTTCTCGGAAAAGGCGTTAAGTTGTACGAGGCTGTTTTTGATGTGTTTTTTTCATTTGCTCGCATCGCCTCCATTTTGTGTTAAAAAGTTATTAAAAAAATATTTTCATTTACTATAAGATATGTACTTTGAGGATTTAATATTAAACATTTTCTGAATAAACAATATATATATTTTAAGTCAATCTGAAATTAGCAATTTTTTTTCCATTTTACATGTATTTCCCCCCTTAACACTTCTACTGGGTGGTAACGCAAGCGGAGATTTCAAATCAAAACCATTACTAGTTTACCACTCCAAAAACCCAAGAACTATGAAAGGCATATCTAAATCAACTTTACCTGTAATTTGGGAGTCTAATAAAAAATCATGGATAACTATGAAAATTTCCCAGGGTGCTTCACTGAACATTTCTACTCGTCTGCTAAACGTTATTGCGAAATGAAAAAACTTGAACAAAGAGCACTACTATTAATTGATAATGCTCCAAGCCACCCAACAAATTTATCAGACTTAACAACATGCATTCCAGTCGAAGTGGTTTTTTTGCCGCCTAACACAACTGCCTTAATCCAACCAATGGACCAAGGCGTTATATTCAATTTTAAGGCTTATTACTTGCGGCGAACATTCAAGCAGATGTTTGAAAAAACAGACGGAGAAGAGAAGCAATCAATAAGAAAATTTCGGAAAAACTACAATATCATGAAAGCTGTAGAAAACATAAACCTTTCTCGGAATGAGATAACAGAAAGATCTTTGAAAGGAACATGGAAAAACTTTTGCCCAGATTTAAGTAAGAACGAAGACATTGGACGCTCTGTCGATATGGATGAAATAGTGGAAGAAATAGTGGAATTAGCGAAACAAACCGGTTTAGATGAGGTAGATGTGGAAGACGTCGAAGAAATAGTTAAAAAAACAGCAGCTAGTCTTTCTAATTATGAGCTAAGGAATTAACAGAGCAAGAAGAAAACAAAAATAGTGATAGTAGTTATTTCGAAGAAGAGCAAAAATAACTTTCGATGGCGTTTGTAAAAAGGAGTTTGACCACTATAACTGAAATTATAGACCAATTTGTTGGAAATGATTCAAATTTTGACAGGAGTTCAAAAGCAATACGGGGTGTTATAGATGCTTTATCCACTTATCAACAGCTTCTAACAGAACGCAAAAGGAGAACGCAAAATACATTAGATGCCTTCTTGACAAAATGGCTGAAAATTAGAAACACAGAATAGATTGAATGATCTGACTAAATTAAAATCTTATGTTTTTATAAGTATATTCGTTTACATTGTTTTTATTTTTGGAAGAAATAAATGTTTGGTTTTATTTTTATCAAAAAACACAATTATTAAATTTAATACCTAACCAATTTTTTATCCTTCTTCCCCTAACCCCATTATTTACATATTAAAATAGCCTAGTTTGGCGCTGTTTCGCATTACGCTCTACTTTGATGGAACGTATCCTACGCGTTAAACGGGGTCTTACTGTATCTTAATATAAAGTTATTTTTAGTACATTGTAGCCATAAAATAAAAAATTGCAAAATATAACTTTATTAATCTCAGACACCAAAATCGCTTGTTTCTATTGTGAACATAAGTTTATCGGTAGTTTGAGCTCCTTTATTGTTGCAGTTAATAGTTTTCATTGTACCTAAGCACTTAAATATAGTTCACTTAAAAGTTTATTGGTGCGCAAGCTAGTTACTTTCGAAACAACTACTTCCAAAAGTAAGGTGAACGTTTTTATTATGTAATGTACAAATTTAATGTTCAGCTAGTTTCGAATTCCTACGGGAAAATATGGAAATATTCTTTACCGATGCTTAAAGTAGCCAATAAAAAATCTAAACTGATCACCAAACAGTTTCAGTTTAGCATTTAAGTATTTTAAAGGCGATTTCTTTCGGTTCCCATTACAGCTCTATAGTCCAATGCCGATTTTCAGAATCGAATCCATAAAAGTAAGGAAGTCGTCACTTTATCCATAATGAAACCTATGTCAAATGCACTAATAACCACTCCAAACACTGTAATTTACGATCACCACTTTCATATCAAGAACAAGGTGTTTACACAGAAGTGTCAAAATTTACACCAAAAAATGCAACACGATATCTAAACAAATTTGAGTAATTCAATCCCTGAAATGTTACCCAAAATCACCGCATTCTATTATTTCAGTATGTCATAACGATGCATCCTTTTCGATATTACACCGAGCTGAATTGGTGAACCGATCACTTTGTATTCTTAAAAAAAAAAGAGTAGTCGAAAAATCATCCTGCCTCGTAATTTGTTTTTAAGACGAACGTCCTTTTTTTTAGAACTTCCGAGAAGTTGATTGCGATCAATGTCCAGCAGGAGACCCGTGTCGCCGAACCATGTGAAAAAAGGATATATTGATTTTTGGAAGTCGCCTAAATACCACATTATGAGGTTTTACTCGTAACCATAAAAGTATCATTCATCGAAACAGGTTCACGACGAAATCGTTCAGTTATCAAGCTGTGCGTACAGATTGGCAAAGGACAGGACGAATTCGTCGGAGACATTCAATACCATTACTTCTTCAAGATTTATAATATACTCGTACGTACGAATTGGCATTGTCTCGAGCTCGAAACATGCCGGACAAAGTAAAGATGTCCTTATTTCATGTAAGTGACTTGTCTAGCGTTGCGCACGGAGCATCTAAGTGATTCTTTATAGATTGCATGTAAATCGTTCACAATGACATTTTACAGCTGAAACGTGTGCCCCGTTGTGAACGGTAAAATGTTTTAAGCATCTTTTTACGCTTATTTTCGAAGAGAACTTGAACGCGAACGACTGGTGTATGTTTTTTTTGTGGAAAGATTCTTCCACATTGTCGGGAAATTTTCTGGTTTTTAAGGTGACTGACGTGGTGCCGATGTTATTTGTCGCATCGTTTGAAATTATTCGATTTTGTTTCTGAGCTTAAATGATTTCTTGAGAAGTATTCCATGAACGGATTCGTAGATCGCCATCGTTTTGAAGAATGTCACCAATCGAAATCAAAATGTTTATCGTCTTGAGTAGATTGGCTAAAACATATCTTGTGTTAAGCACAATGTAAATTTCAACTGACAACCTTTATACCCTTTCTATACTAAGGCAGTATTCTGGTCTAGAGGCACGATTTTGAGGTGATTTTACGGACGCAATAAAAAAAACCATAAATATTTTTGGTATATATTTTTTTACCATTCATTTTAAAAGTACAAAAATGTATTCAAAAAATAAAAAAAAAACAAAATTGATATACACTCTAAAAAGTGGGTCTATAATTAATACTTTGAAAATAGGAAATATATTCATTTTTTCGTTTAAAATAACGAATCACAAATTTTTTTACACATTCGATGTGCATTTTTTGCTTTTACGTCATATCAGCTGAATAATACACAGCTTTTTGTAAATTGAAGCAAAAAGAGTGTAAATTTACTAGTTTGCTATTCACCTTTGCGCCAAAGCCATAAAATTGCATCAATATTTAGGGTAAAATTACACGATTGGGCCGTACGTAAAATATTCTTTTTACGCACTTTTGTAAATTTCCATCTTTAGTAGTAGGAAAACAGTTTCCTACTATTATAAGGGTAAAATTCAGCCAAAATTTTTTTGAGTGAAGATACAGGCCGACGAAGTGAAGGCTCAAAAAAAAACTTGCCTCATGGTTGACATGATTCCAACCTTCCGGGTGATCTGAAACATAAATTTTTAGTGAATTCTGTAAAAATAAGAATGTGAAATTCGTCTGACGTAGGCGATTTGAAAAAACTTTTTTTTCACCAAATGGCGTCCATGTAAAAAAAAAAAGTTGGTTTTTGCCTCATTTTTTTAACTTTGGGGATTTTTAATAAATAGTAGAAATTTTTTTTGAAAAATCCCTACGTCAGACGATTACCAATAGTGTCAAGAGAGTTTGTGCAAAATTTCACGTAAATCGGCTCATTACAACTAGAGATATAATGTCAACCGTATCGAAAAAAGTAATTCCAAGAAAAACGCGCTTAAAACATGGAGTCTCGTTTCGGGCAGTTAGTTGGTGTGTCACAAAAATAGCTGTAACTCCAAAAATAATTCGAATTTCCGAAAATCCTTATAAAAGCTTATTCTTAAAGGTCTAAACTTTGAAAATATGCAAACGAAAAAAAATCGATTTGATCAAATTTCTTGACCAGAATACCCCCTTAAATTGATGAATTTTGGACAGTATTCAACAAATCGTATATATTTTACATAGATTTTGAAAAGCAAGCAGCTGTGTTTAAAGAGTTGCTCTAGGTTGAGCTGCGTTGAGATGATATATCTCAGCAAAATGAGTTTCAGAAGCAATTGGTCTGCTCGAACTCGCCCGAAGTTGCTCTGATTTGTGTTTCATGAGCCTGCTCTAAGTTGAGCTAGCTCAATTTAGAGCCCGATTTTCTGCTCCACCTTTTTGATAGAGCAACTTCGGGCAATCAACCAGCCGTTTGTCAACTTTTACGGAATGAACTTTCATCAAGAAGTTTGACTGAATTATGGTTTTCATTAGTGAATTGGCAGGTTGAACTTCTGACAAGCGAACAACTTTCAGAGTTGCCTCTCAATTGCTCTAACTTGGTCGACTTTTTTCTGGCAACTGCTCTATTCTAACTTGCCTTGAAATGCTCTGCTCTTTCTTTGAAGTCATTAAATACAGCTTACCTTGAATGTTCTTACTGAATTTTCCAAGAAAATTTCAACTTTGAGATATCGTAGAAAAAAAATTTATATATATATATATATATATATATATATATATATATATATATATATATATATATATATATATATATATATATATATATATTTTAGATATACATTTTTCGTTTGCATATTTTCAAAGTTTAGACCTTTAAGAATAAGCTGTTATAAGGATTTTCGGAAATTCGAATTATTTTTGGAGTTGAAGCTATGATATTTTTGTGACACACCAACTAACTGCCCGAAACGAGACTCCAAGTTTTAAGCGCGTTTTTCTCGGAACTACTTTTCGGAAATTTCGGAAATTTATATATATATATATATATATATATATATATATATATATATATATGTATATATATATATATATATATATATATATATATATATATATATGTATATATATATCAGCAAAATGATTAAGGGAGATAATCTCTAGAGTGGCCGATTCGATTGAGCTCAAATTTTCGGAGAACATATATGTATATAGTGGGCAGGTCCATGATTTGCTAGAATTCAGATACCTTTAACCCTTTGGTAGTGGCGGGCATTTTAGTGAATTTTCAAGTACTCCTATATTTCCAAGCAGTGTAAATTTTTTGTAAAAAAAAGTATTGGGAGTGAAAATGTATTATGTTCTCATCTTGTTTATGATAAAGAATTGGAAATAATGAGCCGTGTGTGGGTGCTGAGTGCCTAAAAGTAGGCAAGGATTTTTTTGCAAATTTAAATTTGTCATAACTTCTGACAGAAACATTAAATCATCGTGTTGCGTGTTGATGTTGACCAAGACTTAACACACATGGATTTTCAAGACAGTGCGGGTAACCCTGTAGCTACGGTAGGCTCCTGAAAAAAATCGTTTAAATCAACGACCCTCTTCAAAATTTTTTGCTTTTTGACAAAAACTTCTAATCATTGATATATTTAAACCGTTATCCATCATGTCAAACCAAAATTTTAAAAATTCCGGTTTGCACAAGAACGGCAACCCATCACCAAATTACCTGTATTTTCAGCACTCGAAACCTCTGTTCACGAGAACTGATGACCGGTTCATCCAATCGTAACGAAATTCACAGGACATATTGGTATTAACTAGGACCAAGTCTGAAAGAAGTGATTTTGAAATGCCGGCAACACTGTGGCAGTGGTATCATCTTGAAAAATCACTGAGAAAAAACTGCTTTTTAGCCTATAACTTCCGATAAATGGATTTGAATGTAAACCAAATGCCGTAGAAATTTCGTAAAAAAATCATGGAAGGACTGCCAGCTATGAACATTTTTGTAATTTTTTGGAATCTCTTTACCAAGCGATTATGCCATTAGATTTGCAAATGTGAATGATCCTGCAATGAAAATTAACAACAAATATTAACGTTTTGAAAATTTTAAAAATTTTGAGGGTGGTAACCCTAAAACCCTTTTCAGCCGTATTGCTTCCAGCGCAGTGATTCAATCGAACGAAACGAAATTCACAGCGTGGGTTTAGCTTGACGTGAAGCAGATTTGGTATATATATTTTGCTTTCCTGCTAACACAGAGTAACTAGCATCAGACATTTTCGCAAATATTGCACCAACAGATGCTTCAAATTACGTACTCATATGTGAAGCATTTCCAATAAAAATGAGGAACCATTTTAAATTTTCCGATTTTTGAATATTTTTTGGACGGCAGCTTCAAACAACGTTTAACCGCTGAAACTTTCGATGAAATCTTGCGATGAGAACGAAATTCAAAGGATAAGTTGATTTAAGTATGAGCTTGGTATGATAAACTTATTGCTGCTTCGTTGGAAAAGTGCTGCCAGCACTGAACATTTTCATCATCTTTGTTATAGTTGGGTTTTGTGGCTTTGGATAAGGAATGGTTGATATGATCCTACAAAAAAAGGTGTGTAACGCTTTTCCAAATTTGTTGGTCACTCAAAGACAATTTCTTCGAAATTCAGTTTTCTAGCGGTTCTGATGCGCTAGACTTTTTTTATTGTAATTGTCTTCGCATAAAACGCAAGCTGAATGAAATTTGAGGAAGTAATAGATCGGAAGAAACAACTATTGCTATTGAACCTTTATATTGAAGCATGCTTAGGGAAAAAATATTCAGTTGCTTTTAGAACTAATCCACAATATCATACATTATTTACAAAATCAAATTGATGCCGAATTTGAAATAGCGCGTACGTCACATACGACGATAATCCACGAAAAAAATCCGATTAACTTATTTCCGTCATTCTCTTCGAATGTCTTTACTTTTAAAGCAAAAGAATAAGATGTACTCGATTTTTTCGCAAAGAAAAAACAAAATCCGCTTATAGCCTTCAATCATCATTTGCTAAACAAAAGTCCATAAAGAGATTTCAAATGACCGGAAATTTTATACTTGCAAGCAAAGAGTCTATCCAGTGATATCCTTAGATTTGCAGTGGCAAACCAATTGGTCATTGTCGAGAAATTTATATCTCAACTTAAAATTTTCCTTTTTCCTCTCAGTCAACTGATGCATTTGCTCTCGTTTTTCTGAACTGTTGTGAAGCATATCACGCGTCAGCAATCTGTTCCGGATTTTTTTTCGAAATTCAATAGATTTATTTCGACGTAAAAAAAACAGTAGGTCAGAGCTGCTTGCGTAAAGAAGGACTATCTTGATAAAATATTGGAACCTAATCGGTCTGTTTGGTTTAGATTTCGCCTTACCTTCGTTTTTCGCTCTTATTTTACAAACTGATTTTCCAAGTGGATATTTTACCCGAAAATATTTCACCCTCGATTTCATATCAAGTATATCTACTAATCCTTTTGTTCGCTACAAACTATTTTCCAAACAGGATATCGTATATTTGTAGGCATGTAATGGGAGTAGAGAAAAACATCCTTATTAGGTATGCTATCGTTTACCAATCGATACCAACCTGAAACGTTTTTAATTCTTATCGTAATTCGATCAAAACTTGAGGGTACTATGTCGGAATATCCTTCGTTTTCCGTAAAAAAGTGTATAGGCAAAAGGAAGAATGGAACGCAAATATATGCTGGGGAATGGAAAAAGTAATAAATGCGAAATTGTACAATACTGGACTTTAGGTGAACCATCTACGAGGCTTTAGAATTTCACGGGTAATGGTTTCAATTCAACGTGAACTACTTCGACGAATGTGTTATTGAGCCCTTTGGACATTATCGGTATTCGATTATATCTTATATCCAATTACATGTAATGGGGGTCGAGTGTTTGCTAAACGAAATATTAACGTGCATATTATAGGTTTTGTTGTTAGGTTTCGGATTAAAATAGATGATTGGGTTTTCGAAGCTATTTAGGAACGATCGCTCGCCCGTGCTTAATTTGCTTGCACGTATGTATATATTTGAGATAGAAGTAAGGTATTTGTTATTGAAAGACATTTTTCAAAACGGAAGTCTATTTATAGAGCTTATTTCTTGTTGTGCCTTCGGTAGTAATCAGAATATTTTTAGAAAAAAAAACAACGATGCCAGGATGACATTAAAACATATAAAGAATCTCAAAACCTTTTGAATCGGCAAAACAACGACTTTAATCTGACATCAAAATGTTTTTTTAGTGTCTTCGATCATATATTCAGGCAAATGAGATAAAATAAGTAGATGATATGGCTCATCTTAAACACTAGAATAAAAAAGGACGTAACCAAGCCTGAAAAATTAAAAATACAACTTGTTAGGGGTATATCAAAGCAAAAATGTTTAAACAGCAGGTATTGATGTTGCATGAAAGACAAATATTGTAAATATTTGGCATGGTGACAATTTCTAAAGGTAGAGTTACGAGGGTAGGCCATTAAGCTCGCAGAATGAGTAGGCAGGTCACTAATGAGGATATTTCAATGAAACGTAATGAAATCAAAGATACATTATAAGTGCAAATAGTAAGTTTTATTTCAATCGAGATATTAGTTATCGAACTATCGTCGACCAAGCTACTCAATCTGGAAGAAAGTGTAAAATATGTAGAACATCGAGTACCGCACTGTTATCAAGTTCCTCACGAAGCAAGGAAAATCAGCTCAAAAATAATCCCTCATCTTTTAAAATCTTTTTAAACAAGAAAAGGGCTCACTTGAAGACGATCAGGACTAGCCATCGAAGAGATCACTCCGTATATTGTTCAACAAGTCGAAATAGTAATATTTGAAGATACTAGACTAAATTAAAAACAACTGGCAGATACAGCCATTTTAAATACTCTTTATGATCATCTTTGCATGACCAAGGTCAGTGCAAGGTGGGTGCCGAGAATGCTCATACCGCCTAAAAAAACAACAGCGCTTGGAATCCTGTCGGGCATTTTTGAACCTCTGTAGTGAAGACGAAGATTGAGTATGGAGCCGAATCGTTACTTGGAGACGACATTTGGATTCATCATTATGAGTCTCAGTCCAAAGAAGACTCTATGCACTGAAAAAAATCCACATAGCGCCCAGAGCCATGTAACATAGCGCATTATTTATGGCCCCATACGCCATGTACATAGTACTCTGAGCCATGCAATATGGCTCCCAGCGCCATAATGTCAGAATCTACATAGCGCGTGGTCCCATGTAACATGGCGCAGGATTTATGGTCCCACACGCTATGTACATAGTACCCTGAGCCATGCAGTATGGCTCCCAGCGCCAGAATTACATGGCGCAGAAATTATAGCCCCACACGCCATATTACATAGTGCCATGAGCCATGTAATATGGTTCAAGGCACTACAATTATAACTCGCAGCCATACTGTGTGAGGAAATGTATAAATGACAGCAAGCTTCTTAAGTATAATAGAGGGTATGGGCTTTGATGTAATTTATCCCTCGGGAATTTCGTCAATAGAATTCCATTACCTAACATCAACTGCTCTACCTCCAGGTGCTCAGAATCGAGAAGGCTCGTAGCCTTTTATTGGATGCAAACTGGATCATCTTCAGATGCACTGAAAAAACACATAGCGCCAGACGCCATAATTTATAGACTTCTGGCGCCATGTGCATAGTCAATTTCGGTCGATTTGTGATAAAGTATAGCGCCACACGTCATAGTACATAGGAGCAGACGCTATGGTTATAGCTCTCCACGCCATGTACTATAGTCCTCCACGCCATGTACTTTAGTCCTCCACGCCATGTACTATAGTCCACGCCATGTACTATAGTCTCCCACGCCATACAGTATAGTCCTCCACGCCATGTGCTATAGCTCTCCACGCCATGTAATATAGTCCGTCACGCCATGTACATGGCGTGGAAGACTATAGTACATGGCGTGTAGGCCTATGTACTTTTCGCCATGTATTATGGCGTGTGGCGCTATATTTTATCACAATCCCTAAATCGACTATGTACATGGCGCCAGAAGTCTATAAATTATGGCGTCTGGCGCCATGTGTTTTCTCAGTGTGCAGTGGTACGAAAAAGGCACAACACCACCCAAGTCGTTAAAGGTGTCACAGTCTGTTGGCAATATCGAAGACATTTTTTTGGGACTCACAAGAGAGCTTGTTGATCGATTTTAAGAAAATAGGCGACTCTATAGTCGGAAAATACTAAGTTTCCATTGTAGAGCGGCTGGAAGATAACAGACGAGAAAAATTAACCAAAGGCCTCTTTTTTCTGCACGATAACGTGCCTGCTCACAGGAGCCGTTTTGCATTGGTTGCCCTGCATAAGATGGATCTCGATATTTTAGATTACCCACCCCACAGCCCGGATCTGACTCCCAGCGATTATAATCTTTTCCCAAAATTGATGATGGAACATCGAGAAATTGAAGGATAATTTTGAATATCCTGCAGCATTTATTTATCGGCTCATTAGCTGCATATGTAGTAAAATGTGGATATTCTTTTAGCAAACGATTGGACCTGATGCTCTTTACAAAGATATTTCTCACTATTTTACTATTCCGGAATTCAAATATGTATAATAGCGGCTCTAATGACGTCGAATGTGAAGCAGGCCAATATCACAATTGTTCTGGATTCAAATGAAGTTAGGTTTAAATGACCCAATCGAAACTCATAAGGGAATAGATTATTAAAATTGCAAGGGTTGTATAGTTCTCTCAAGGCAAAAGTAAAAATTACTTTTTTTAGGGACTCGAGTCTGTCGCTGTGGATCTCAAAAGTAGGATTCCAGCTAATGCAAGCGTATTCAAGAATAGCGTGTGCAAGTGAAGTGTGTAAGGATTTTGTTACCCAAAGATTACGAATATCTTGACACGTCTTTTGAGGAAGCCTAGCTGTTTATTTGTACGGGAAAGTATTTTATCATAATGTAAAATGAAACGGAGTTTTTTTTTATCTAAGTAACACTGAGCTCAACAATGCTATCAACTTGAGCAAAAAAATTATTGCCAAGGAAGTACGCGTTGTGTGTGATCTTGCAATTTCGGGAAAAACTTATAACCTGGCACTTATCAATGGTGAGAGAAAGAGTGAGCTTGTTTACATTGCGCCAACGATCAAGTGAATTAAGCTTAGACTGGAAAAAGAGTGCATCATATTTAGATTTAATAATGTGATAAACTTTGAGATCGTCAGCATAAAGTAAATGAAGTATACTTGTAAGGACGTCAAATAGGTCGGAAATAAATACAGGGTTTTCCAGTAAGAGCGCCTTATTTATATTTTTAAATAAAACAAATGCGATTTCAGATATGAACGAAATTTTTATTGTAGGCTAAAGAACAATCAATGCCATGTCGTATGAAATACAACATGATTCAAAAGTTTACCCGGAAACGCTTTTAAATGTGGATCCGCTGAAACTAACTTTCCATGTCTTTTCCAAACAGTGTGAACAATATTCTAGCGATTTCACGTTCGATATTGGATCTGAACATCGTCTAAGCTTGCAGATGGTTGGCATAGACCAAAAACTTGAAGTAGCCCCAAAGAAAAAAAATTGATGGGGTTAAGTCACGCGAGCGAGGCGGCCAGTTGACAAGACCATTTATTGGAATGATTCCATTCTCAAATTTCGACTTCAATATGTCGATTGTTTGGCCAGCTGTGTGACATGTGGTGCCATCTTGTTCAAACTACATGCCAACCAGGTTAATTTTATCTAATTTACGCGAAAAATAACCGGTTAACATGGCACGGATGCGCTCACCATTGACCGTGACTGGGTTGCTTAGCTTATTAAACAAAAGTAAGGACCAATGATACTACCAGCATGAAAGCCACACCAAAAAGTCAATTTTTGCAGATGTAATGGTATTTTGAAATGCTCACTTGACCAAATTTTGCAATTTCGCTTATTGACGAATCTGTTAAGCAGAAAAGACCCTATGCTTTTGCGGTAACAATCAGGATCGGCATCAAGCATGCTTAGTACCCATTCACTGAAGTCTCGTCATCGTAGGTGATCTTGCGGCTATAGCTCTTGTGTCAGTGCTCTCTTTTAGGCAAAAGAATCCAAATCCTTACGTAAAAATCGCCTCAAACGGGTTTGAGCAATGCCTAATCACTGTGAAAATTTTGGGTTTTGTCTCACACTTTCACGTACGGTCGCGATATCCTCTTCACTTCGCGCACTTCGTTGTTTCACTGCCACGACAACATTATGAACTGTAAATGTTGATTCAAATGTTTTCACTAAACGTTCGATTGTTCGTATATCTGGTCGATTATGGCGACCGTAAGTTGGAAGTAATGGGCGTAAAGTTTATGTAACAGAACGCGAATTTGGATAATAAATTTGCACTATCTCTAAATGTTCCTGAAGCGTATATCTATCTATGATTGAGAATGGCAATTTTTCAACTCCTCATATGTCAAAAAAATTTGACAGAAATGTTATTGCATGACAAGAAAATTTCAGCAGAATATTGGGGCGGCACTAATGGAAAATCCTTTGTATTAAAAAGTAATGGGCCAAAATGGCTACTTTGTGGCAGACCACAGGTAAAGAAAACGGTTTTCAATAAAAGTTCTTAACATTTTACAAATTGTATTTGATTGCCAAGGTAGGATGTCAGCCACTTAAGTAAAGATTCGGTAAGTCCGAAATTTTAAAGTTTTAGAATTAAGGTAGAATGGTCAGCTTTGGTCAACGTCTTTCTGAAGTTAGTGCCGACTGATTCAATTTGATATCCTTCCTTCATTTTACACAAAAGGTCTGAGATTAGGACTGTCAAATTCGTGGTAGTTAAGCGACCGTCTCTAAAGCCAAGTTGTTGTTTATTCAAACGGGAATCAATAAACGGAGAAAGTTTATCGTAGGCATCTTTTCAAAAAGTTTCAGAATTAAAGATAAATTGGCAACGCCCCTATAATTTCAGATAAAGTTCGATTATAGGTGTGGCAGACGAAAACTTCAAACAGGATGGGAAAACTCCAGACAAAAATTATATTTTAAAGAAAATGTACAATAGAGCTATAAGCTGCTCTACACACTTGCGTAAGAAGATCGGAGGAAGAAGACCAGGCCCAGGACCTTTGTTGCAGTCGAGTTCCAACATAGCTTTACCTATTTCGACACGTGAAACTGGTTGATAAAAGCTTTTGGAGCTGAATCAGAGGAAACTAGGTGTGAGTTTAATGGGTCTGGTGCATTAAAAACTTTTTAGAAACTATCTTCGAATAGGCTACATATCTCTGTAGGAAAAGAAGACTTAATATTATTAAGAACCATCGACGATGGCTAACCAGTAGTTTTTCGTTTCACATTGACAAAAACGAAGAATTTTTTGGGTCACGGATTATATTTTTACCGGTTACTTTAATGTAAGTATCATAAGCCTCATGAAACTTTGCTAACAACTGTTAAGCAATTTCATTGTAAGTAAAGTAACCCCGCGACAATCCTCGAACGGGTCTAGGGGTTGAAGCTGGTAGAGAGCTTCATTACAATTTTTCAATCATTGTGAATATGACTGTAGAGTGATTAGTTCCACGACTCGCTTTACCCCTGATTTAAATCAGGTACCTAATCAGAGCTAGCTGAACTCAAAGTTTGGTGCGCGGACCCTCGTCCGAACCTGGACACCACACGTAAGAAGCCAGTGCTCTACCCACTAGGCTACTCAAGCTTCTAACTTCATTGTACTCTTCCTGAATAGTAGGCATAATAAGGCTTTGCATGTCACGAATTTCACCGTGGTGTCAAAAGCAAAGCAGTTTTCGGGGCTGCACTTGAAGCTCAAGTGCAAAGACAAAGCATTTTTTAGAATTGAAAGATTGACTAGACTAAAAGAAAGATTCAAAAAAATGTATCAGAGTTACAGGCGAATACATTGATAAAGAAAAATAAATTTGCATGTGTATTTGCACTTCTTAAGCTTTTATGCTTACTTATAGCATGCATTATTGTAGCCTAATAATATACAGCTCCCTGCCCAGTAATAAAAAAAACCTACATAGCGTGGCAACTGTAACATAGAGTGGCAACTGTGATCGCATATACTATCTGTATAGTACCCTGAGCTATAAAACATAGCTACATATAAAATATTAATATTAGCTTCATAGGAAAAATTCCCATACTTTATAGGAATTTCCGTTACACACAGCCTCTACTCCCATGCACATAGCCCCAACTAATTTGCATAGCATATTATTGAAGTAGTCTTTATGGCTCTGATGGCTTATTAAGCAATTATAGCTGAGTGAGTAGAGCATTGGTTCAAAGATTTTTTGGTCCTTGGTTCGAATTCTTAATCGGCCGAACATTAAATTTTGCTTTTTTTTATCAAGACCTATTATACATATAACGTGGAGAGAGAGGGGACTGTAATATAAGGCTTTGCAACCTATAATACACTGCGCCTACCCCTGTTGATTTATCGCAATATCATAGTGCCAGAAGTAAGTGAATTCTGTTTATTTAACCATATTTTCAAATTTTATTAAAATTAGTTGCTTGTATCATTTTCGTATTGATACCTAATTTTTTGCGTTGCATAAAATTTCCAAAACTGCTTGCAATTAAATTTACACTCCATCTAAACTTCACTGCAACATCACCAAATTAGCTCACCTACCTACATGCTATCCATTCTCCCCGTAATTAGTTTGCGTTCATATTACCCAATACAGGAATCTCATTTTCTATCTACTGGGACACTCTGCGGTCAATGCTGGCCGCACAAAGTGCGAAATTGATTTTCATAGTACATGCAAAGGTGTTTGATTTTATAACACTCCGCGACTCACACTCAGCGCACATCCTTTCAAAGTTTCTAGTCCTGTTGCCCTTAGGTAGCTGATTTTACAACAAATTGCCTGCCTGAGTACGTCAGGGCTATATTATTTTATTAGCAGGATAAGAGGGTGTAATAGTCAACCCACACGGTAGAACATAACTTGTACTTATGCGTGCAAAAATTGCACTGTGTTTGCCAATTACTGATGTAATTTGTAGCCTCTAGTGTACGGCAGGTTCGAGGTTTTACCTGTTTCACTTACCAGAGTAATTGTTTGCCCTTATATGTCGCTACGTTTCAGGCTAACGTGTCTCAAAGGATATGAAAACCGGGACAGTGGCACATTCGATGTGAAGGATGAAAATTGTGTAATTTTATCTAATTTTGAACGAGAAAGGATTTTCAATGGTGCTGTTGATGTTTAAGGGGAGGGAACGCTTTGGCATTTGAAGTATTAGCCATCGCTATTCGATTTGAAATACTTTCAAGTAGTCTTTAATTTACCATATTTTTCAGATTGACTGGCTCGTATTAGTGCTAATTTTGGTTAATTTAAGGCATGTTGTTGTATAATTGAGGTTGCACTCAACCAAATCTACGTGTATAATATTGCCTAGCTATAAATCTATTCGATTTGAAAAATAATACTTAATAGCATCCTGTTTTCCGTTCTATTCTTCTTGTAGACAATTGAACTTAATCGGAATATAGATCTGCGTTAATCCCTATTGTGGTCCTGCGCTACACCTCTACAAAGAGATCGGCTGAACGGTTACTGTGAATGGATGCTTGATTTCACAATATCAACTTGGGTTGAATTTTATATCCTGTAGGCTCGTTGGCTGATGTGGGCTGGATTTATGATATCGAGGATAGTTTCTGTGACAACGATTCTGGCCCATTCATTGCGAGCAGATTAACTTTTATCAGTCTTTTCGGATCTGTTTGTACTTTGATATGTGATACTTTGAGTATTGTTTAGTATCCATTATTAGCGGGCAGTGTATTATTATATACAGGGATCCTATCATTTGAGCAGGATATTGTAAATAGGTGGGACATTTTGAATAATTATGTTGGTCGTTTGCAATAGTATTGAATTTAGAAATGACGGCAAGCTGAATATTTTGATTGCATTGCATTGCATATTTGAATTAATTTATTGTTCAAAACAAAACTACAGTACACATCCCATGTGTAATAAAGTTCTTATTCAAAATTTATTATTCTTAAACCCATAAAATGACCAGACTTCTACCATAAAACCTTCAAATCGGATTTCCCAATCAATTTTTTCTCTCAATATCTTTTACTTAAAGCCATGCCTAGTGCCAGAACATGTTAAGTTTGCAAACCCTTTCAGTGATTTTTATACGATAGAGAGATTCCCGTCATCTTCTATTACCCTCGCCTAAAACACTGCCTTGTTTGAAAGGACTAAGCTGCCCATAGGGGAGAGGACAACATGTGTGCGAGCACCGCATCAAATTCGCTTCTTCGGTTAAATTTCCATAAAAAATGGAATGCTGTCTGTCCACGGCAACAACTGTTTTTGTGAAAATTTTCTTGGGAGTTCTTATTTAACAATATGAAGACGAGGTGGCAAATAGAATTAAGTGACCCTTTTGCCTTTCGACATCATATTGCTATTCAGGACATCATGGCATCATCGTTTCGGTCGTTGGAACTGCTGAGAATGCGGATGGAATGCTGAAGATGTGAATACTTGTGCGGATATGAAAATATCATGAATTTTTGACCATCGGTCAATTTGTCATTGGTGTGGAAGGTGACCAATTTAGGTTCCATTGGAGACAGTTGCTTCCGGGTGGATGGATTTAGTTGCATTCTGTATGAAAATAAAAAAAAAATTGGTAGTAATCACAAGTAATTTAACATTTCAATTGTTGATTGAAAAGTTTTCGAGAAAAAATTGTAGGGATAGGTGTGATAGAGTACATCGATTGCTCCCCAAGAGACTCACTTGCATGCTCTTTTTCCTATTTGATTCATGCAAATTTCCAGTAAGCCATGTTCCTCTATTTGCATTCCATAAAATCTATAGACTTGACCAAAATGTAAAGAAACCGAAATGCTAATGACCTACCTGTTGGCACGCCTCTTAAATACCTCTCGCAAACCACAAAGTCACTTTCCTATCTGAACAAGTAGATCGAATAAATAAAATCTTGGAAAATAAAAATTGACTCGCCTGGCGACATGAAAAATTTACTTGCATAGTCGGCATCGCCATTGTGTTCGGCAACATAAAAGTCAAAACCGAAAAGGAATAGGCTGATTGTTTTGTTTTTAGCACTCTACCAAGAAGATGTTGTGTAGCTAAATTTACTGTTCGTCCCGATGAAATAAATATATTTGCATATCATAAAGTAGAGTGATTTGTTTGTTGCGATCGGCAAACGCAAAAGAATGACACAAAAAGGATTCAAAAGTATTTTTTAAGGATTTGGGTTTGTTGTCAAATAAACGTGTATATTTCTGCAGAAAGTAGCACTGTTGACGGAAAAGATTTTAGCTTGTCCGAAGGAGACTACTTCGAAGTACCCTGAGAAAATATTTGCTTATGTTTAATATTGAAATACTATTCCATCAGTTTTAATTCTCTTTGATGAGTCGAATAATGATTTTTTGGGTTCATTTTCACGATAAAAGTGAAACCGTTTGTGCTCAGTTATTTGAATATTTTTTTTTAATATATCGGCTGGATTACGCGAAAAGTGTGGACAGAGTTTCTGCCAAATTATATGTATTTGAAGCCGCTGCAATAAAACGTAGCCATTCTATGGTATCATGTCTAAGACACTTTGATTAAATATGAGAGAACTTTCAAAGGAACCAGAACAAGATAAATGGTCCCAATTTGTGTTTCTAGAACCATATGGGCCGATTCCGTACAGTCCATTTTCATACTCAAAACCAAACGCATAGTCGCTTGGCACATACAAAGGCTACCAAAAATACACCTTGACGCTAGCAGCTAAATAAATATCGTGTGCATTTGTGAGGAGGAGGTTAAGATGCAGAGTCAAAGCCAAACGAGATACAGAGTGGTACAAACGAGCTCTACAAAATAACCCTGCACTCGTAAGTTAATTAATTAGATTTCATTATATTTCTTCTAGCTTGCGAAACCAAATATTTAAATTGAAAGACTAATTATTCCTTTAAAAGCTAGATATGTTTCTAATTCTTAACATATATTGTTGTATACAGGGTGGTTTGTCATTTTTCTCAGTGTCTATCAACCTAATCGTATTGTAAAATTAACTTCTAACACCAACTTACTTAATATATTCTTTAAGACATTGACTAATGTTAAATATTAGTGGTAGACTAGTGTCTTCTCAGAAGATACACTCTAAAAAGTGGGTCTATAATTAATACTTTGATAATAGGAAACATATTCATTTTTCTGTTTAAAATAACGAATCACAAAATTTTTTACACATTCGATGTGCATTTTTTTGCTTTTACGTCATATCAGCTGAATAATACACAGCTTTTTGTAAATTGAAGCAAAAAGAGTGTAAATTTACTAGTTTGCTATTCTCTTTTGCGCCAAAGCCATAAAATTACATCATTTTCCCGAATTTGACTTATTATTGGTGTAATATTGTGACGACGTTTGTTGATCATTGATTACATTTGAATAGTTGCAGTTAAGTGAACAGTGCAGTTTTTTCTTTCCGTGGAGCAATTGTAGAAGTGTAGAATAGTAATTATGTTATAAGTTTATGTGCATGTTTGTATATAATAAAGTGAAATAAACTATAAACTGAAAGGAAAAAGTTTTTGTATTTGATAATAAAAATATTTATATTTTACTTCCTTGACTTGATAGGACTCTCGTCTTTTTTGGCTTTTAAAGTTACCTATTTACAGTTTTTTGTTAATTATATTTCATTTGGGGCAATATTTCACATTACAGCATTTCCCTGATTTAAGTGGCTAAACTTTAGATCATGAAATTCACGCTTAAGTAGTGCGAATTTCGTAAAATTGGTCAACTTTTGATGTAGAAATTTACCAGTGCTTGCATTGTGATTTTTACACATTTTTGTTGAAATTCACGAATCAATGACGCTAATTATTTTAGAAAGCTCTTAAAAAGCAACCTTTGCCACAAAAATTTCAACCATTTCCGTCCAAAATTTACGTCTTTTTTGGGTAAAATTACACGATTTGGTCGTAAAAAAAATTTAAACACTTAAGACGTAAAATATTCTTTTTACGCACTTTTGTAAATTTACATCTTTAATAGTAGGAAACCAGTTTCCTACTATTATAAGGGTAAAATTCAACCAAAATTTTTTTGAGTGTAGCTATTATTAAAATGTAGTCCAACCATTATTTGTGATAAGGCTTCTTGATGTATATTTTTTATCTAGCGTATATATTTGAAATCTCTTCCATTAACTTTATGGGTACCTTTGTCTACACTTTTGAAGCAAAGCCTTTTCTTGGGTATTTTGTTAGTAGAATGAATGGACCAACATTTTTCCGATACTAAAGTCGGGTGACATTAAAAACGTTTCAAACTATTGCCTCATATCCGTCCATTCCTGTTTTCCTCAATTATAAGAAGTATTATTTTCCATCACGCCTACCGTGTATTTCAATTTTCATTTCGCAATCTTAACAACGATCGTTTCATTTCGACTAATATAGTCGACAATATATGATTTGCTAATTGCGTGTCTTCTGTTCTTGACAATGTAGATCAACGTGTTGTAATAGATACTGACTTCTGAAAAGCTTTCGACAAGATTTACCACTTTATCCTGCTGTTCCGCAATGTCTAGCAATGTCCCTTTCTATTAAACCCACCTTATTGCCTATTGAATATTGCCTATTGGATAATATTTTGCCATAACATAAAGATCTTGATGCTTAGTTAAAAGTTTGATTTACATGTATTTTATATTAGGGAATCAAAACTTGCTGGTTCCGGTCTTCGTTGTTCACGCTACTCCTTGAATATCTCCACTTGTGTTCTTTTGTTCACCTTCTCAAATCGTTGCATCCTTGAGCATTGCGTCCAAGTATGGAATCCTCGTTTAGTGTACTTTTCGGATGCCATTGATTCTGCTCAGCGCAAATTTTCTCCTTTCCTAGGCAATTTTCGTACAAATAATGTAATGGCGTTTTGCTCTCCAGTATCTGTTTGTCTCCAGTATCTATTTATCTCAGTTTTTGTGTGACCTACAATGACCCTCTTATACGTATGCTTTGCAGGCACGATGAGCTCTAGTCTCGATCTATGTTTCTAATTTGTTCATCTTTCTTTTGGATATATTGCGTTTTAATCAAATTTACTTGTAATTAATTACTTATCAATCTGAATTCTTGTGTGTGGGGTCCCTGGTTCGAATCCAGGTTTGGACGAGGGTCCGCGCACCAAGCTTTGAGTTCACCTAGCTCTGATTAGGTACCTGATTTAAATCAGGGGGAAAGTGAGTCGTGGAACTAATCACTCCACACCAGTGGCGGCTCGTGATGCTTTCGAATGGGTCGGCAATCAATAAAAGAAGAATACGTTACCACAAAAATATGCATAAAATACTCAACAATAATTTCTGGAGTTTTGTAAACCAACGACAAAGTCTCATCACACATAAGACATATTTTAAATATTGGTACATTGACGGTATTTACCTTTTCAAAAAACTATAAGCTTAAGCTGAAAGTTTTTTTTTAAATTTTACCAAGCAAAATTGCTACTGCAAAATGCTACAAGACAGTGGCCAGCAATGATGCCCACCAGCCGTTCGCAGTCAGTCCGCGTTAATTCGAGGATGTGTTTAGTCGCTTCTGCATATTGCACCTTGCATCATTTTTGTGTCAATCGAGTACTCGATCGTTTGAGCTGGGATGTCTGCTAATCCTAACAGGGGAAAGCTGGCTTTATGCTTGGCTAGCACATCCACCCTCTCATTTCCATGAATGCCCTTGTGACCAGAAACCCAGAAAATTCCGACTATTCTGTTGGCACCCAATCTATTCAAGGCCTTCATTTTTTCCAAACAACATAAATATTTTCTCGGTCACTTAGTAGTATTTTAAGTATTCCATTCGCAAGATCCATCCCATTTTAAAAAAGAGTTGCATTTTTAGTTTGAAAATATTTGCTTAACATGGCCGTTTTAGAAACAATGTGGTGAAATATGAAGAGTTTTTCCCCAAACTTTTGATTACTGAATGAATAATAGACCCCCAATGCATCAAATGAGTCTATGTCTTTTTCTCCTTTCATTCCTTTCTTTAAGCCTATCTTATAGCCCGAAATTTCATTGATCTCATCGGCTTTAACAATTGGTGTGTAATTCGAAAAGTATAGGTAAAACGATTCGATGGTATTGAAGTATGTTTTACACGTTTTGATGGTGGAGCATGTGTCCATCACAAAGAGATTGATTCTGTGAGCTAGCTGCAGCTTTAAATATAAGTGTAAGGTGTTTTATCTCAATATTGGTTTGTTTATCCTGACATGACTCTAGCCCTAACATAAGATTATTATAGGCAATTCGCTAAGTTCATAGCCTTCTAAACGGCTCAAAATTATGTCTACTAAAGACGAGGTATCTCCATGTAACAAGTCTAAAAATCCTTCTTCGACTGCTAGTCTTTTAGCAAATCTCACAGCAACGGAGAGTTGTTCTTATTTGTGAGTCCTTGCTTCGTCTGCCATAACGACTATCGATCCACACTCTTTTATTTCATCCGTGATGTTATCGTGAACGATTTCCGCAATTATTTTCATTAGCTCATTCGGTGATTTGCATCAACAGTAGTTCGTAGCCTTGTTTTTAAAATGCTTTTCAAAATCTAAATCATGCTTCGCGAACAATTTTCGGAATTCCAAAAAGTTTCCCATGTTATCTTTATCTACTCAACAATAATTTCTCGAATTTTGTAAACCAACGACAAAGTCTCAACACACATAAGACATATTTTAAATATTGGTACATTGACGGTATTTACCTTTTCACAAAACTATAAGCTTAAGCTGAAAGTTTTTTTTTAAATTTTACCAAGCAAAATTCTTGGATGCATGAATCAAAAATTCACACTATAATAGTGCATATCTATTAAATCGACGAGGCGTGAAATGTAATAAATAGCATCATCGTAAATTATTAATTTTTATTTACTTTTTTAAAAAGTCCTTTTCCTATTAAAGTCAATATAAGATTGAAATTTTAATAAATATGAGTGTGAAAAATATATATTTATATCAAACATTTATATGTCAGACCATACAAATTTCTTCTAAAACAACTAAAGTTCACAAATAATTAAAATAAAAATTATCTGCATACATGCAGCTGTATCTCGCAAAATCATTTTAACAGCATACTAAAGCATTGCAAATTTGCTGAGAGAAATATATGTATATGATCTCAGGCACGGCACGCCGACCCATAAATTATCCTATGCATCGGCCCAAAGAAAACTCTACTTAGCCAACGCATGAAAATATACGGTTCAGTGTTTCCAAGTGGAAACAAATGCGAACCGAACAATGATATGAAATAAAACTATCATACTTCATAGTTCAATACGGCCCGCTCGTGTTCATGGTTGCTAACGCTGATGTATACAACAAAGTCTCAAGCATCGATCGCGACGGCAGCGAAAATGACAAAGTGTATAGAATGATAAGTGGGTGAACTCCTTCCATCTTCCAGAAAAAAACACTTCGACCTTGAAATTGCGCCTCCATTTACGCAATGCATTAGCTGTCAAAGCAACCTGAGAGTGTGCTGGTATTTTTTGCGAGAGTGAGTCGTATGTGAGCAACGAAAAATCTAGCCTGAGTATGTAGTTGTCGAATCTTATCTTGCACCTCTTTCTGTTACATGTGATTTCTTCCAATTTTCCAGGCTGATCAACAATACAATCTCAGGCTAGTTCACTGGAAGTTTGGGACCGTATACATATACGGAGTCCGCACGCTGGTTAGGAACTAACTCTTTACGCTGTGAAAATGATTTGAGTACGGCTTGCCGACCCAGAATAGGGCTTGCAGTGTGTATAACTATGAGTGGCAAGGTCGTTCACCGGCCGCCAGCATATTTGGATTTTGCAAGGCAATTTGGATTTCATCTCATCGGCTTGCCGACCCGGAATAAATAAGAAGCCTAAATGTATGTTATCAAAGAGAATTGGTAGGAATGCAATATTATAACAAAGTAGATGAACAGGCGCAATATGTAATAATTAGCTAATGTTTGAAAAGTAATAAAGCTAAAGCACACATAAGATTTTTTTTTATAAAATAATAATGTAAAAAGGAATATTTTATAAAATTAACGATTTCACTCTGCATGAACTGGACAGGAGTTTTGGGTCGGCACTGCCGACCTTGCCGTCCCTGACGAGCCGCCACTGCTCCACACTTGTATCCACAATGATTAAAAAAAATGTAATGAAGCTCTCTACCAGCTTCAACCCCAAACCCGTACAAGGGTTGTCGTGGGATTGCTTTACTTTTTACTTTTTAATTACTTATCATTCCATTTAATTATTTTCTATTTATGTTTGTCTCGATTTTGTAAATTAGTTTTATATGCGCAAATGATCTAATTTAAATAAATCGGATACAAAAAACTGAAGACAAAGACTTCCATTTAGTGGGACCTATAGTAGCTAAAATGCAATCAAATTTTTAGTGATTCCATTTTAGCTATATCGCGAAATTATCAGAGACAATCACGACTTTCAAAAACATCGATTAGAACGAATTCCGATACGATATAGATGTTTTTATGATAGGAGATATAGAGCTTGGTTTTTTTGGTGTTTAGCTGAGATTTCCCATTAAGTAGAGGATACGGGGCGCATAGACAGTTTCAGTATGGGCCTTGTAGGCTATTTTTTTTTATCAAGAATAGTCCATAAGTATATTTTAGCGTCTATTCACTCAACTTTTTCATTGAGAAATCTTATTTTCACGTTTGGTAAGCTAGTTTACGTCCTGGTAAAGAATATTGCCAGTGATTTCGGTGGGCTGATTTTGGCTTTGCGTTTGAAGTAATATTCTTCAAGTAAATTTGAGTGTTCTTCTCGATTATTGATTATGTTGATAGATTCACTTGATTAGCAAAACACATGCATTTTCAGTAAAAACTGCTAGTTCACAACCATTGAGTTTGGGTATATTCGAGATGAAAATGTTCAAATGTGCTGGACTTAAGCAGTATCCTTCACACCACCAATACTTTGCGAAGAAAAATGGTAATCTGATGTGCAGACCGAAAATGTCCATTCTGATAGAAAAGAACGAACAACCAAAGCAAAGTAAGTTTGGATCGAGACTTTCCTCATTTTGTTTACTAAGCACTCGCACTTAGAGAAGTGCTACACTACTCTTTTTACTGAACAGTGATCGCAGAGAGCAGTTAGAGCAAACCGCAGTTTAAAGTTGCAGTGATTTTAGTCACAGTTGCAATTCCATCCCACCTACATTTGTTTGATAACTGCTCGTTGTCTGTGATTGCTCATTGCTTTTGATTAATATTGCTCAGTGTCTATAGTTTTTATTGCTCACTGCCTGTGATTTTCATTACCCGAACCATACACTTACAATGCGACAGTGTTTTGCCTTGGCAACAAATATTTGTGCCAGAAAATGATATCAGGGGTGTGTTCAATGTGCATGTTATAGCTGCTCCAAAAGCATAGCATAGCATCACTTTAGCAAGTGTCAAAATTTGCAGTAGCTAGGTGAAGCAGCTATGGATATTGGACAGGTCAGCCTTTACACAGCACAGCTCAATAATAACTTTTTTAAATTTATTTTGAATTTAAATCTTTGTATTTACGTTGATCAGCTCAGTACTTGAATTACACTTTGCAAATGTTATGAAATTTCAGAGTTTTCAGCATACAGCTGCAGAAACCATTAAAATTTTCCTAACATATTCAAAACGTTACACGTATTCCCCGCTTTTAACGCGTTATATGTGAAAAAGAGTGAAAAATAAACGTTGAAAATTTGATGGTACACGAATCAGCGCACCCGGCCTTTTGCGCTTCATATTCGCCTCTTAAAAACTCAAGATGAACTGCGCTGTATAAAAGCCAACTTGAAACTTGAGTTGAGTTGAAGTGGCTAAAAACCCGTATTTAGATTATGATAGCACTATTTTCAAATTTATTGCTCATCTCCTTTATCACCAAAGCGCACAAAACCTCTTTTCATATCAATTTCTAATCAAAAATGTCGTTTGAACAATGTGTCAGCTGCTAACACACATCCTTCTTGCCTTAGCTACTTTCTTGCTGTCCGCTAAACTGCGAGCAGCAAATAGCTGCTACCATAATAAGCTATTCCAGAATCTCGGACAGCCCGACTGTCAAATAGCAAGCATCAGAAAGTAGCTGTTTCGTGACATTGGACAGCCAAAGCAGCTAAAATAGCAGCTGATAGCTGCTATAGCAAGAATATTGAACACACTCCAGGTGGTAAATAAGTACGTGGCATGTATGTCGATACGTTTCGTGCTTTCATTAAGCACTATCCATCCTTGAATAGAATGTCCACAATCAGCGCCAAGCGAGACAGTTTCTATGCGATGTGAATCTTACAGCACAGGATGAAAAGCAAAGCAAATGGACATATGAGCGTATAAAATTTCCTGTTCTGCAAAAGTGCAACAGTACGAACAAAGAGCAGTTACATTTTTCACTGCTTTTTTTCAAAATCTTCTGCTCTGATAAAGAGCAGTGAGCAGTTGAAAAGCATTAGTAAAAATAATCACACTGGTCACTGCTCTTTCCAACAAACAGTGTGATTAGTAACAGTGATTGCAAAAGCAGTCACATCTCTACTCGTACCGTAGCTATTCAAAATGTTTCTGAATGTCAAGCGTAATGAGTCCAACCGATTTTTTGGTATGCACGGATTCCTTGATTGCTTCCGTCAATCTGGATTGACCTGGCCTGAAACTCAACTGGAAGTCAGGGATGATGCTGTGACACTCTAGAAATATTGTAAGCTTGCGGACAATTACCTTTTCAGAAAATTTACTGAGTCCAGAAAGAAGGCTAATAAGGCCGTAGTTCATTGGAATTTGTGAATCTTTTCCGGTTTTAAATATTGGAATAATATCAGCGTGTGTTCAACGTTTCGAGAAATATCCTAGTTTTACACAAGATTGGAACATAAAGTTGAGGAACGCCAAACTTTTAATTGGAATAATTTTCATAACAACGTTTGGGTTTTTCAAGACATTTTATGATAGTTTTAATTTTGGCTTGTGTACACTTTATTCAATTACTTGATGTTTGATCTTAATCTAGTTTCGCAATTTTTTGTTCAACTTCTAGTGCAATTTGTCAATAAATGTGGTGGAATATACTGCATGAAAAAGCCTTGTTATTAGCTCCGCTTTCGTGGTTGAATCGTACATCATAGAGACATTGAGGAATCAATTTATCATTTATAAAGTATTAAAAAGCATAGACAGATTTCTCTCCTGAAACACAATTCCATGCCGTAAACCGCTATACTTTTTATAACCGCTATACTTTTTATACAAGGTATTTTATCATAAACTTCAATCGAGCATTTATCAATGCAAATAATCTTGCTGCTATGGTTTTATTTAATTTACTAGAACGAAAAGATGTATTTTCAATGAATACACCATCCAAATCATCTATGCAATCAACAAAATCGAATAAAAGCAAATATCAGTTATAAGGATGTTAAAAGGGAAAATCTGACACGTAAATTCAAGCACACAAGAATAAATATTTTATATGATAATAGATTGAGTGGGAGATGAGTGCGATTCCTCTTACAGTAATGCTTCTAAGAAGAAAATTTTTTTCTACAAGCATAGTATTCACGTTGTATTGAAAAAAGGGTAAAAAATAGTACACCTAAAATAAAATTTAATATTATATACAATATTGTTAAAAAATATCTCCTTGATTCTATCTCATATACTTTTGATTGCATTTTTGCACTTCTGGGATCTCACGTTTTGAATTAAAACTCCATCTATTATTACTTTGTCCAATATTAAGTGGGTATTGTCAAAGGCCAATTTGATAGCTTGTAGCTCCGTCTTAATTTAATTAGTGAAGTAATAGTTTTAAATAAGAATAAAACTCCACCACATGTAAAAACGAAAAAAAACCCATAGAAATCCAAGTATGTCTTCACCATCGTCATTTTTTGTCTTCTACATAAATAAATCTCTATTAGTATAAAAAAGGGCTCGGTAAATCTCGAGGTAGAAAATGCAGCCTAGAAGTTCAGTCTCATCTTAGAAGGTCTATAGAGATCAAAGAGCACGTCTTACGAGCCCAGGCGGAGCAAATCCTTATCATAACTATGGATGAGCATAAAAACAGCTTGGCTTTGGTCATTCAAACATTCATCGATACTCACATGTCATCATGAAATCTGGGTCAATGGACTCCTCACCAAATTTCGTAGTTTAATCGCGCACAGAGAGTGTATTTGTCCTTTCTTCGATCTCAAGACTCTAGAAAGAACCGTTTTAGATCATATAGTGACTGCTGTCAAAAATTGGATCTGAATGATATTGCAGAAAAATGAGGGCTTAAGCCCCAAACAAACAATAACCAAAGAGATTTACTGCGAGCAGCTTTAGCAGCTTAAGGTAGTACTAGAAAAAATGCAACCAAGTTGACTTTCCAGATAGAAAGTGATCTTTCATCTAGACAACGCACGGCCACATGCAGTTAGGACTCCATCACAGAAGCTGAAGGTCTTTAAATGGGGAACTATGTCACATCCAGCTCATACACTGGACATTACACAATCGATTCACCGAACATTGCACAGTTGACCTACCACTTGTTTCGCAGTCTAGAAAATCATCTTGTTGGATGAAAATTATGGATGCTGTAGAGAATGTCAGAATGGTACTTGAATGATTTTCGTAGTTGCCAAGTGAAAAGAGGGGTATTCAAAGTGTACCAGAAAAATGGAAAAATATTGTAGAAAATGATGGAGAATTTAGCTTATCATAGTCCATTAGCGTGCACAAGACATTGAAATAGAGGAGGAAAACGTCCAAATTCGATATGCATTTTTCTTTATTTACCTGGACGGCACAGCAAAGATGGTGTATGGAGTGGAGTGCAAGAAATAATTTTCAAGAGCGGCTATTTAATCAAGGGAGCGATTGCTCTCCTTTTCGTGTAAGCCACTGGCCTAGGCACGCAGCGACCTTAATTGCTCATTTGTCGTACAAAATGAATAACCCTCATCAATTTCGTATGACTTCTACCCATTCACGAGCAATCCATCAGTCCAATTGGCTTGATGCCAAGTCAAAATCTCACCTTGTGTGGGAGAACTCGGAAGGACTCATGGACTGACGGAACTAAATTGTATTTCCAATCAATCCAAAGCTCATGAACTCAGGCCATCGGGCCATTTTTTGGCTCGACCGTGTGTGGGAATTAGAAGGCCGAGTTTTGACAATCCATCAAATGGACTGGTCGTTTGTGTTAAGGGGAGATATACACCTAGGAGCCGTGCATTTTTGTGTGCATTTTTTTAAGGAAAACTATTTGAAATATCGGATTGGGAGTTTAACTATTTGAAAGCATACACATTCAGAAATATTGTTAATTTGTTTTTTATTTCAAACTATAAAAAATATATAAGGATATTGTATGATCCTTGGAGCACCGTAAAAAAAACAGCGTTAACGGTACCCATTGGTGTTTTTTCAAAAATCATCTGAAAAACAAATCAAAAAAGATTATTAAATTAGACACAATAATCTAGTACTTGTCATAGCCGATTTCGAAAATATCAATTAATGACAAAATGGCGGACGTTTGAACATGCATTTTGGTTTTTGGACCAAAAATTAGTTATTATTTTGCCTATAAAACAAAAACTAAATAACGAACAAAAAAAATCCTATGACAAGTACTAGATAATGCTGAATAAAATAATCACAAAAAAACTAGGGCAATCGGTTCATTGGTTTTCGAGAAATTTTGGGTACCGATTTGAAAAACGTGTTTTTAAGAAAAACGCGTTTGAAAATTTGGGAATGAATAAATCATTAAATTTGTCAACTTACATGAAATCATCGATACCAGGCCCATAGAACAAGTCTTCTACGGTCTCCGGAATATTCATAGCTTCTAATTTTTGCTGCCGACGCCGTATTCGACCTTCCTGTGTCTGTTCTTGCGCTTGCAGCTCGGTTTTCGCTATGCGAGTTTCGTCTTCTCGCGCAATGGACAAGTGCGCTCCTGATCCGACCGATATTCCTAACACGTTCATGACTTCCAACAATGAGGTGAAACCATTGTTGAACGTGCATGTTGCGAGAAATACTGCAATGTTAACGATTTTGGCCCCGCTGCTCTCATTTTAGATTTGGGAAGCCAAGCATGCCCAAAAACACAATAGAATCAGAAAATAGGTCTACACTTCGTTCACAATATAAAAAGACACGTATTGTTCGAAGAGTCACTTGTCGCTACCTGCCTCTCGAATCATCGCCGCAAAACACGTTTCACTCTCTCAGCTATAACTAGCTTATTTATAGAATTATTAACTTGGCGTTTTCACCAGATATTGTTGAGACCTCAATCTTCAAGAAAATATACAAAATAAAAATCGATTTTTCCGACCATTCTAGGTGTATATCCCTCCTTAAAGACTCAGTCCAAACAACGTGGCAGTCTTCACACGCTGTCCTGTGACAAGCTCATTGATTGTTTCTGTGATTACTTTATTAAATCGAAAAATTCAGCATAATGAGTAGTGGTGGCCATGATTTGAGATGAAACTACTGTAGAAAATTTGAGCTCTTTATAGCTGCAACCGCTTGCTAAGTACCGCAAAGTAGCGGTCAGTCTTTGGTGAGGAGTGATGGCTTGCCTCATATTCGTATCCTTTCGTTTGATTAATGGAATGACCAACTTTACCAGCGTATTATATGTTGTTTCGTCCATTCTTCAATAATTTTGCCAATCAGAAGGCTCAAGTGTGAGTTCTTTTACTAAATTGACGTGACTCATTTGATTCTGTTCGGCAAACCATTCTTTCTGCCACTTCCTTTTTGGTTTTTGTTTCTTTTCGTTTCTTAATTGCAAACAACTCCTCCACATGGATCGGGTCCATTGATAAATTAAAAATATTTTTTTCTTCGGGTTTTATTTTATATTTTTCTAAATTAATGACAGAAAATGGAATGGACTGACTAGATCGAGGCTCTATCGTGAGTGGGGAGCTTCATTAGACTTAAACCAAACGAACTCAAGCCGTTTGGGCTGCTCGTGAATGGGGGCCTTAATATGCTATTAAGATTCCAGTGTTTAGGTTTTTAAGATCATAAATATAATAATTGTATTTATTCCATTTTTTTCCATTTTTTTTTTTAAATAAATGAAGTATTTGAAACCGCGTCATTTATGGGACAACAAAGTTTTCCATAATAAGTTACAAAATATTCCATCTGTTTTTTTACAACTTCTTTCATCAATGAAATTATCGAATTCCATTAAAACATTTTCAAACAATAGTATTGAGTGACTCGACAAAATTTCACACGGTTCAACCATAAGTCCTGCAGTCACGAAAAATATACGTTTTTCAATACATCACGTGTAAATATCAACAGCTAGTCAATCTATTGTTGTAAAGTTTGAAAGTCAACTAAACCCAAGTCACAAATAAAACGAAAAATCAATGATCCTTCTTCCCGTCCGCATCTATGTAAACAATCACTTCTAGGTTTGGACAACATTCCGATTGAGTTGTTTGGCCGAAAGTATTGTGGCCAGGTTCCGCCCAAAAAATCCGATCAATATAAACGATCCTTTACCACCGAAAAATAACCTATCAAAGAAATTGGATTCATTCAATAGTTTACCTGGATTAATATCCTTGAAAAGGATGGTCCTATTGAGAAGTGGAAATAAGAAATTTCGCAGTGTGAATAAGGGATGGTGAGACCAAAGAAAATGAATTCACGCCTGCGTCTTCTGTTTGGTTTGCGTGATTAACTTATAAGGATGATGACATTAATCATTTGATGGAGCTGCGTTAAATTGTCAGGTTTGTGCAGTTTTGGTGAAGAAATTCCGTTAAGACAGTTTTTGACTTGATTCAAAGAATGACTTTTTCGTATGAATAAAGGCATTTCATTTCGAGCATTTGATTAATGTCCTTCGCATTTTATTGTGGTATGTATTTCAGTAACAAGCTCGTTGTACTCAAGAATTCATGTTGTTACTGTGCCATCATGCAGATGATTATTGATGATTGTCTGTTCAATTTACCCGGAAAAGTGTTGTAAAAAAATATAATATAAATTTTTGTATTTTTTTCATGGCCCAAACAAAATTGGCTGGTTTTAAGACCAAGTGATCAGCCACTCTTAATTCAAGAAGTTTGCCAAAAACTTATACTGAAATTACTGCACTGAAAGATCTTGCACAAATTGTTTGATTCCTTAAACCTTTTAAGAAATGTTCTACATAGGACTTTATTCTGCTCAAACCTGCTTGAATTGTAGTCTCATATCAACAGTTTCGTGTTCATATTTTTTTTGTGATCTATTCCCGCAAGCTTTCACTTTCACCATTACTATACGAATAAGTGCAGGCAAGCATCAACGTGTAAATAATTCAATTGGTTAGTCGTCGTGAAAAGTTATCAAACATAATTCTCGAAAGTCGACAGCATGCCGCGCAGCGGGGTTTTTTCAAGGGTTGAAATGTCCCCTGCCAGCTTAGCGTACCTTGTCACATTTTTCACTTCATTGCTCAACGTAGGATTTCTAATGATTGTTGATACATGTGTGCTTATGACAGTGTAAAAGAAGTGTTTTTGATCTATGCTAAATCTCCGCGACGTGATGTACAGTGATGCTCATATAATTTTATTCATTTGATGATTTAAAACATGAACGAGATTTTCATTATCACTTAATTTCGGCTTGAAATGATTTGCCTCGTTACTGCGGATTTCCATGTAATAATAACGATGATTTGAGCTGTTCGTTCGCAGAGCATTTCTTGAACCCTACAACCTGAGGATTCAGCCTTCTTATAAAATTACCAAAGTTCAATTATTTTTAGGACCGCCTGTAATATCACATGAATGAAAATATAATAAAGTTAACCCAGTCATAGAAACCAGAAGCCAGAAGGCACCTTCCCGGCCACAACGGTATACCAAAATCAGCCAGCGGTTCTCCATATGTGTCCTGCCGTGCAAACGTTGCAAAGGGCATTCAGGTGACAACTTCATTTCATAAATTTTATATTGTAGAATACGTTTGAGCGAAACCGAGGAAGAAAAGCAGAACGGCCAAATACAAAAGGAACTGGAACGGCCCGAGTCTAATAATGAAATTAACGCGCCAGTTGTGCCAGCAGGATGTATCTGCAACATTCATTCGATTCTGGCCAAAGTATAAAGGATACTTGGGTAATAATATTTATATGAGAGTTTGATTGGATTATCGCTAAGATCTTCAGCCGGAGCGTAAGCCCTTCTTCATCATTTTCCACTTTTGTAAGCCTTCTGCTGCTACTGTTGTTGTCGGTTTACGCTCGAAGCGTTATTTTGTAAAGAGTTGGAAACGTGTTGAGTCAATTTCTTCGATATTATCCTTTCGGTTTACAAGTTCTTAAGAGCCATTTTTTTTATCGGACGTTGATGCGCATTCTGAATGGTTCGCGTTCATGCTGTCGGCAACAAGCTGTGCAGCATCTGGATTTGAAATGCTATAGATATTTTCTTTCATTTGTTTTCTGTTCGTTTTCATAACTCGAATAGTTCTGTTACAGAAACGCGGCCGACGCAAGGATATTCTGTTGTCGTTGGGATTATAAATGTCATTTATATAATTTATAGCGTTTGCGAGACACTCGGTTCGAGAATTTATTGGATTAACAATCTAGTGGCGAGTCGGGGATAAATAAGTGGATCTTTCTTTCAATGCTATTACTCATTGAATGATTTTCGCTCGAAGAATTTTCGAGAGTATTTTGTGTGAATATTCCTGGTTTTATTGGAACCAAAAGAGAATAATTTTTATTGTATTTTTTGTACGTAAATAATAGAATAAAAAATCAGCATAAAGTATTAATTTAAAGAAAATTGGAAAAGGTTTCAACGATTCCGTATATATGCAAGTAATGGCTTCAAATGACAATACAAAAACATGATAAAGATCTGATGTCGTCAATACAATAGGTCTGCAGTTTGGTAAATTTCATAAAATAAATTATAAATAAATACATTCAATCTGTTTGCTGCTTTGATTTTTAAAATATTCCAAAATTTCGAAACTATGAAAATTCAAAACTCAAGTACTTGCGAGTATCTTTAGCATTTCTAAGCACAATGCATAGCTCTAGCTGTAATCACGCTAAAGTGTTAGTGTACACAAACTAATCGTGCTAAGAATGGATTTTTCTAATTTCAAATCCAGAGACGTATTAATCGTTCACGATCCAGCTAAGCCACAATTGCTCGCAAATTGGCCCAGTAAAATAATCGAAGATTTTCCCAGAAGAGACAGGAAAATTCAAACCTGCGAAATAAAGTAAACCAAAGGCTCTACACTCAGAAAAAATCGTTGTATAAATAAAAAAATAGATATGAATCAAATATTTTCAAATATGATTTGGCGTCATATACGTTTCTTTTTAATTCAAATAATCTGCCTTCATTTCAATAACGCTGTATCAAAGTGGTCTTGTTTAGCACAAAATGTTTCGTTTGACATTCAATTATGAAAATTATGATATGAAAATAACATTTTGATAATAAAGTGGAATCATTTTTATTGAATGTGGGGGCTTATTTAATTCAAATAAGATTCAGTTTTTATTTAAAAGTGTTTCAACTTTTGATTTAAATTTGATTCTATTAAATTTTAAGTGATTAAATTCTTCTGAGTGTACTTCTGTTAAGATTGTGTTTTGTATACTGTTAAGATGCTTTTTTTTGATGCTGCTTTTGAGCTTTCGTTTGTGTTAAGAGTTTGCGGTAGAACATAATTACGACGTGAATAAAACGTTCCGTGAATTTAGAATATCACTTGGTTTCTATTAGATAATTGATATAATACTGTGCAGTGAATATTTTACATAATCCTGCATCGTTCACATGAACCCCAATTAATTTTTTTCGACCCCACACAGTGTCTTGTCAAGTACATATAAGTTGACGGGACAAAATAATTTCTTTATTTATTATGTTTTTTGTACATTACAAGCTAGTACACTTGCCACTTTAAGAGAAACCTGTATACTGAAAGATGCGCAGACTCTACACATGCGATGGACTTACCATCTTCCGCGTTGGATCACCACCACTCACTCGGTGAAATGGCGGAACTTGCTGTGTGAATAGTTTCTTCTTCCTACCAGCACTGATTACTGGCGTGGGTCTATTTTTTGATAAAAATGGGTTTAGGGTATGGAACGGTTTGTAAAATTTTCATAAATGTTTCACTTATTAAAAACATCTAGGTATTTACAATTTTATATTTACAAAATTAAATTAAGCAAAGCGAAAAAAAACAAATTGAAATAAGAAAAATATTAAAACTGCAAATTAACTAACGTTAAATAACTATAACACTTAATGTAAGAATTATAACTAGTCGATAATACAGTAAAATAACAAAACATTTTCAGATAATCTTCCGCAAACACTCTCCCGCATTTGATTGTAATAATGTAATAAAAGTAATAATACTTTGGCAATGAATTTAAATATAATAATGAAACTCATTACCATTCGTAATGAAATTCATTATTTTCATTGGTACATAGCACTAATCAGTTTAATTAATTTAATTTAAACTGATAGTTAATATCATGGCTTTAAGTTCATTTTGCACAAGCCTATGCCTAAAGTAGACCATTTCACCCCAAATACAGATGCTGATTATTTTCGCATATTAATTGAACCTATCCTAAAATACAAAGAATGTATTCAGGTTGACCTGAAAATAAAGTTTTACTTTAGAGGCGTGAATTATAAATTTTCAGTCAATTCCATTCTTGTTATTCTTATTAAAAAAAACAAAAAAAAACAAAAGCAAAAATTCAAAAACAACATAAATTTATTCAAAAACATATGTGAAAAAACATAACAAATCATTTTCTTCAAAAATGTAATATTATCATTTTATATAAGTTTCTCTGAAACGAAAAGCAGTATTTCATTTAGCGGGATAAAATCGAAATTCACACTTAATTACTCTAGAGCGGACTGGACAAAATACAAAAAGTATCTTAACTAACATCTTAAGCTCACAGCACCTCTCTTTATCAATGTCCAGTCCACTGATGATATCGATCAGATGATCAAACTGTTTGTTTCCCATCTTCGCATAGCAGCAAACTCAGCTATTCCCCTTCGTGATAGCTCTGACCATCCACACAACTATCTCCCTAGTTATGTTACCAATTTGATAAAACTTCGTAACATTTGCAGAAGAAACTGGATTAGATATCGGCTGCCCTTTTACAAGCGACAATTAGGAGATCTCAACACCGAAATCAAGCATGAAATTAATAACTTTCGAAACAAAAAGTGGAATCATCTTCTATCTTCCTTTTCTAAGGCTTCTAAACCATTCTGGAAAGTGACTAAAATCATTAAAAAGAGAAATACCTCAATTCCGATCATGACGCATCAGAACGTCATGTGTAGCACCCCTGAAGAAAAAGCAAATGCTCTTGCAGACATCTTTTGCGATAATCACATCCTATCTCAATGCTTTTCTGACCCAGAAACAGAAAGAATTGTTAAATCTTCCGCTGATAAAGTCAATGAATCCAATAATCAAAATATCCCATTTGAAACTGTTTCTATCTCATACCTCAGCAGCTTGATTGCTTCTCTTAAAAGAAAGAAATCCCCTGGTCCTGACAACATTCACAACTTACTTATTCAAAATATGCCGAAAAAATCCCTAGAAGTTTTATGTCACATCTATAACGTTTGTCTAAAATACTCTTATTTCCCTAAGGCCTGGAAAAAGGCTAAAATAATACCCATTCTTAAGCCGAGTAAACCAAGTGACAGGCCAGAAAGCTACCGATCAATAAGCCTTCTTAGTGTCCTAGGTAAATTACTTGAGAAAATTATTAAAGCCAAACTTGATGCATTCATAAACTCAAATAATATTATTCCTAATGAACAATTTGGTTTCAGGGAGCAGCACTCTACGACACATCAGATACTTAGGATAAAAAATCACATTCGCTCTAGCTTAAATAATAAACTTTCCACGGCTCTAGTTCTGCTTGATATAGAAAAAGCTTTTGATACTGTTTGGCATGACGGTTTAACTAACAAACTTATCAAGTTGAATATCCCTTTTCCGCTCGTTAAAGCTATACAGAGTTTCTTAAATGGTAGATCTTACACTATTTACCTAGGTAAATCTATGTCATCTCCACGTAGCATACCTGCTGGTGTACCGCAAGGATCTGTACTCGGTCCCGTATTATTCAATATTTATTTATCTGATTTCCCGTCTATAGCCAGAAGTTGTCAGCTAGCAATGTTTGCAGACGACACTGTATTGTTTGCCTCAGGCGAGACCTCGAACGCAATCATTCCCGGCGTGCAAACATCCCTGAATGCCATCTCAAAATATTTTTACAAATGGAAAATCAAAGTCAATGCTGGAAAATCGCAGGCAATATACTTTACTCGGAAAAGAGCTTCCAAATACTTACCTGAAGCCAAACTGTCGCTATCCAACACTGACATTGAATGGTCCACGTGTTGCAAGTATCTAGGAGTGTTCTTTGACCAGAAGCTTACCTTCAACTTGCACATTTCAAAAGTAGTTGACAAAATCAACTTACTTATTCGCGTTTTGTACCCTTTCATTAACAAACGGTCTGAACTAAGCTATGTCAACAAAATGCTTATACTCAAAGCCATCTTCCAGCCTGTAATTCTCTATGATGCTCCTGTATGGGGTGATTGTGCCAAATGTCACATCGCGAAATTGCAAAGAGCACAAAACAAAACTCTAAAACTTATCCTGAAAGTTCCATGGCATTTCTCAACACGAACACTACATAATATATCTCAGATTGAAACTGTTTCCATATCAGCGACAAATCTCAAAGAAAAATTTCTAACTAAAATTTTAAGTCCGGTATGATTTCCAATGCTACGCGTAAAATTTATTGCACCAATTAACACAATTCTAAAACTGAAAATTCATAATTTAGTATGATTTTCATTGCGGTGGTAATGAAGAAACGTAATATTGACTACGCCGGATGAAAATTCATTGGTCAATGTAATACTATTCACCACAGACAGTTTTTGTTAATTACGTAGTTAGTTAGATTCATCGAATGCATATTGATGCCTGCCAAATGATTTAATGAAAGTCTTTACTACAGCGCAATAGACTTGAGTGACTGTAGTATGTAATGAAATTGACTATTCTTTGCAGGAAAATAGTAAATTTTCATCAAATTTGTAATAACATTCATATTTTCATATGTAATTTTCGGAATAGTAAAATATATTATCCACTCTAGTAAAAATAACTGCCGAAATTTCTCCCCGTGCATGTAAATAGCTGCTGATCTGTTTGTTATGTAAGGTGAGACAATCGACTCCAGGATTTCCATCGATAAAGCTGGAGTTACAATCAATGCAACACAACAAAGTTGCACAACAAAACGAGTTTGAGCACATGAGAACGTGTGGGAGACATTACAATGATGCAACACAACTTTGTTGCGCAGCAAAGTTTGCTCATACCTCAAACTTGGCATGGCAATAACATTTTTGAAAATATTCAATTCCACCAGGTCCTATGAGCGTACGGGAAATGGGAAATGTAATATGCAAATGAAAATGAAAATTTCTTTTTTTTTTGTCTCATTTTTGCTTTGCAGTATGCCCTGCAGCTTTTAAAGGATAAAATACTCACTGATATCACTTTCCAAGACTTAAAAAGATCCATATTATCAAACAACAATTTCGTTCATACAGAAAGTGACAAATGACGGTAAATGTTGTGTTGCATTGATTGTAACTCGTTCCATCGACAAAGCATGGCAACAAATGTTGTGTTGCATTGATTGTAACTCCAGCATAAAGCAGTAGTTTTCTTTAGCGATATTTCTCTAAGCGTGTTACGTAGTCAGAAGCATCCTTAAAAGGTTTGTATTCGTGGAAATACGTGACCACGGAATCGATGGCAATCTGCATGTCTTGCCTCCTTGAACTCTTCGGCAAGCTGCCCAATTGGAAAGAGGCAAGATTGTATTACTTCCGCACTGAATAATGGAACCTTGTTGATAGTGCGAGGCACAAAGTACCCCGAATGCAGATCAACGTATAGGATTTCGAGTTTCACCACCAAAATTCCCGAGTTCCCAGCAATTTATGTCACAACCCGAGGACAAAGTTTTTAAAATTAGATGAGATCTGTTAATGAACCTTATGTCCAATTATGTAATTTCGCTGCTTGATTCAGAAATTACAGAAGTTTGATATTTCGGGTATCTTGTTTTATTGGTTTGGCTTTTATCTTCAAAAGTTTCAGAGTATCTCATCACAAAAGAAAAAATTGAAATTTCCTCCAGTGTACCACAAAGTAGTCACTTGGGACCACTTTTGTTCAAAATATTTTCATATCGGACATTTCTGAAGTTTTGTCAGACATTCCTCACTTTTTCTAAGCAAATGATCTGAAAATGTAAAATATGGATGTGTCGCTAAACAATGTTAATAGTGTCATAGACCTTGGGGTTGGATAAAATGTTGCGTTTTAATTTACAATACGACAAAATCTTAAGCGAGGCTAATATGCAGTTGTGATTCATTCAAAAATATGTGAAGAAATTCAAAAACCGATGGGTCGTGAAGTCTTTGTTTATAATTCTGGTTCGTCCATTGCTGGAATACACGTGCACTGTCTGGCACCGTTTGAAGTTCATAGCATAGGGTTGAATCAGTCCTGCTCTTTACCTTGAGAGAACTGTATAAGCCATACGAATTGAGAATTTACCATAATATATGTAGACAAAACTAAATCTTTTGAATCTGTCTCCTCTTTCTTTGCGCTGGATGGTAATATGCTCCTAATTTGCTCTTGATGTTATTAGGGGCTTAATCAAATACTGTAAGAACACAGAATCAGTACTGTAAGAACACCGTCACCAAACAGTCTACGTCAACAATGAATCAATTAACAGATGCTGCAATCATGTTTTCCGCCAGTTCCAAATACCTACTACTAACATTTTATCAGCTTCTTAGGCTCAAATTACTTAAATCAAATCTTTTCGCCTCCTTATAAATCCTTATCTTTAAATTCGTCATCGTCGATAGTCTTTATTCTTAGGACGTCTCTTCTCAATTTCACAGTCCCTTTATAGTCCTCAAGTTAACTCTTTTTCCGAAGTCATTTATTGACCGACGGTCATCACTAACCCACCCTCATGTGATTTCGACATTACTCCTTACTATATCGGACCGTTTTACGACACTGAGAAGACTCTTGTATTATATTCGGTTGCGAAAATGGAAGATTTAACTCTTTGATCTAAACTATATTTGAATTTAACGGCCACACGCTTTCTCTGCAGCTTGAGAATGGACCGAGACTTCTGTGTGTGGGACAATGGTTTGGAAACAGGCCAATTTTAATTCGATTTTCTTTTAGTGTTTCGTTTCATGGATTGAGAGGGAGCTGGTGAAATGTTCTTTTTATTACTTGGAACCGAATGGGTTTCGTTTATTGTTTGGCGACAATTTGGTGAAATTTAGGGTTACGATGGTCTTTTTGTTACTATGAATGATTTAGAACAATGAAAAGACGTGAGAATTGAATGTTGACGAAATCGGTAGAGGGGTGCAACATTGCATATTCATACCTTTTTATTTGAAAATGGTTAAGAAATAAATTGATTGAAATGTAATCTTGACTCAGTTGTGTCTTTTGAACGAATTATTAGCTTAAAAAAAGATAATTGCGAGTGAACATTTACATATATTGAAAAAGTAAATATTATTTACATTATCACGTTTTTATTAGAGCGATCTAACTTTTTATACTTTACACTTTAACTATTGCTTGTACGCCTACGAGTATTTGCATGTTTACTGGTATTTGTATCGACTCTCTCGTGTTTCAAAGGGCTCTGCAAGCATACGGATGGAGAAAACGATACACGTGGGAGTGCAACAACGCAAACGATTCTTCCTTTATCACTTCCTGTTGATTGCGAAATATAGCAAAGCGTAAATCTGAGTTGAAAACCAACTTTCTATAATCCACATATAGAACCAAGTATTCGGTAGTTTTATCCTTCCTCAACTCGATTTTTTTTTCGAATGGTGATACGGTATCGCTCGCAGTAGATGGTTCTTGTTTGTAACCTGATAGAGACACCACGATGCATAGTGTTCAAATACCGTTGATTGCCACGATACACTAAATGTTCAGAGTTTGGATGCAAAATGGGAGAAATGCATGCAGACAACTACAATAGGCAAGGGTAAAAGAGTCACGATAAGGACGACAGGAATCCAATGCACACATGGATCCGGCTCGACAATAGACAGGAGAAAAAATAGTGTTCTATTGTTTGTTGATTTTTATTCAGATTTGTCCCGAGGGTTTGTTATTCCGATCCACGAGGATCGATTCAATAGTGAATGTTCTTTGCGTTCCCATCCACTAGTTTCGCGACCACATTCGGCGTACGGAATCGAAATTGCCTCGTCGAACTCAATCCACTGTTGCTACTGTCTCCATATCTTTACTTGTAGCTTCTACGGTACTACTTTTTCGGCACCGAGGGACTTTCGACAATGATATATTTATAGGCGATACTGTCATCCACTCGTCATCGTTTCAACATGACAACTTTCTAGTCAAGTTTTTTTTTCCCGCGATGTCGCAAAGTTTATGTCTTGTGTATCTGTTGATACAGTCGTGATGGCTTGGTTTTCGTTTTCCAATGTACTTGTCAGCTACATAAGTTTTCAAGAAACCCCATAGATGATGTAGTATATGCAAAAACAGCTCAATTTTTTGTTCTTAAGAGATACTTTTTGGGAAAGAAATCTTCCCAAATATGTTTTTAAAATAAGCCTGTCTTTCAATCGCTTGGAACTTGATATTAAAAGATGAAGTTACTCATTTAAAACCAGCTCATATGGAAAATAACACAATCAAAAAGTCAGCAGACATAAAAGATCAACTTTTGTGAATTTTTTATAACCTATCTCTACTGTAGCTGTTTTATTTGTATAATTTCTGCGTTTTAATAAAAAATTTGTGATTTTCTCGAATCCTGAGTGAACAAACTTAAAAACGTTTTTCTATTGTTTTGACTACTATTAAAAAATATGTTTTTAATAATTATTTTCATCACTGCATAGTTTGACTTAACTGCAAATGCTCAAATTTTCAATATGGTGTTAATTATAAATTAAAAATTGATTGATGAGTAGCGATTCGAATTGTTAGCCTGACAAAGAGGCTTTTAAATCTCCCTTCCTTGACATACTGGAATGAAAGCTCAACAATATTCGCGAAATAAGCTTATATTCAGTCTGTAGGCTGTCCCCAGTATAATGGCGAATTGTATCCTAGCCTCTGACAGCTAATTCAACAGTGTAGAATAACTACACTAATTCAAAAGATAAGTGTATAGTTAAGAGACCCTTAAATTAATAGGTATATTTTTGTTTAAGTGCCATGTATTATAGCTTGCGAACCCATGAACTTTTACCTTCAACGCCAAATATTACAAACCCTCAATGCCACGTTTTATAGTTCGGAAGCAAATTTGGAAACTAAGAGCTCGATCAATGTTCGAGATTTGATTCGAACTAGGGAGCTACTAAGAGTCCTTGCTCTATTCACTAGGCTACGGAAATTATTATAGCCCTTTTGGAATATAGCCCACTGTAATGAACGGTTTGCGCCAATATTACATTCATAGGAGTCAGAGCTGTATATATAGGAGTTGAAAATATTATTGGAGTCCAGACTACATATGTGGGCATATGGTCCGAAGCAGAATATATTTTTTCATTTGACCTTTGGGCCCTTGCATCTATAGGTTATAGCTCAGGCTACTATATGTATAAGCAATGGTAATTATTGAGCTGTGTAGTTTTTCTCAAATGTGATACTATGCTTATGGCTCAACGTATTACAGTGGTCGTCGTAACATCACAACCCCTTTGGGACTTTGGTCTCGAACTGATGACGGTTTCAATTTTCTAGGTGCAACCATCGCGTCCTCCAGCTGCAAAATCCGAACAACAATGCGCAGTTTTCGTTGACAGAATTGGACCAGCATTTTCTGGGGGTTTCCATGGGCTTTGGACCCTCGGCTATCGAATAGTACATGCGGCCATAAATTCTGTGCATGGAAAAAAAAATTATATGCCTAAAAATACGCACCATATACATCTTCTTAGTGTATTCTTGGTAAAAAATAACTTTTTTGTTCATTTTAGTTTATGAAATTTCCTATTCAGTGCAATTGGACGCCCTCTTCTTGAGAATGCGTAGGTAATCTTGCTCAAAAACAGTTCTTAATATTGGCTCTTCAAAATCTTTTTCATGCATGTAGTTATTGGAATTCATCACCATATGAATCTGTCCTGGCAATTTGCAGCGCTGCCCTACGCTGGACGCTCACCATCCTAATTGGATACTTTTCAAACCTTAACGTAGTCGTCCATAATTCCGCACTCAGTATTAGGTGAGTCACCATCATAAGGAGTTTTTGTTTACTTATCTAGGACTACCATGAGTCTTCCAAGCAATGTTCCAAGCAATTTTCGGATGTATTCTCTCTTTTGCTAAGATACTGAGCCAATTGTCTGGTCTTAAGTACTTTGTCATCGAGGGTATACTGGTTGGTATCCCCATCTTAACCCACCACATCTGCCAGAATTTTGAGGCGCTATACACTATCATTAGCAAGATATCATAAGTCGGGCCAAGAACGGAACTTTATGCTGCTCCAGCTGTAATGTTTTTACGTATAGTTTCATGATTGGCTTTGTATATCAAATGGTAGTCTTTCAAATCGTCTCGTACTATGGCTGACCGACTTAAAAGTGTGATGGACACCCATCGTTACTAAAAACAGAATAGGGTTAGGAGGTGCAGTCCCTGCTTGCTCTAATACCTTCGCGGATGGCACTTGTTGTTGAGTGGCCACTGCGGAGCTCAAGCTAGTTTTTTGAGAGCTCACTAGCTCTTCGCAAAACCGCTTTTAGCTGAAGCTTCAGTATCCCTTCTAGAATTTTCCCCGCAGTATCAAGCATACAGAAGGGTCTGAAATTTTCTGGTGCGTTAGGATATCCTTTTCTTTTGCAATCAGAGCAAGTCGTATCACTTTCCAATACGTCAAAAAGACACCCGCCAGTAAACATGCATTGTACAAAAATACCAATGTTGACTGTTGTCGGGATATGATTATTACGAGTATAAGATTGTGCAGAAATTTAGGAGGGAAAGACCAGAATTTGGCACACACTTAACATAAATTTCCCTAAATTTCCATTGAAGTACTGTTAAGGCACAAGAGTGATTTTTTTCAAAAGGTAGTTGTGCAATATTTAGACTTCAGTCTAGGACCGGCAAACAGCTCAACTCCTATTCAAACGACCAAGTAGTCGATTGACTCTAAAATGATGCAAAATGCGATGTGCAGGTGGCGAGCAACTCAGGAAAAAATCATGTGGGGGTCATACAATCTCGCTGCTTCTAAACACCTGTTCGAATCAACGCGGACTCAATGGAAACGCCTCGTTGGCATCATTACTGGCCACTGTTTTGTAGCATCACATGCCATAAAAATGAGCCTCCTAACCAGCGACACCTATAGAAAGTACCAAGAGCCGGTATTCTCAGAAACAATCCAGCATCTCTTGTGTTCTTGCCCGGCGCTTAAGAAAACCAGACAGCGCTGCTTCGGTAGGTCCTAGTTGGTGTCTCTCGCACGTGGTGGAGCAGAAGTTGAAGGATATCCTTCAGATCGCAAATAGGTCCGGGGCCTCCGATGGCAGCTTGAACTACATTTTTTTTATCTCCTGGCCCACTTATCTGGTATCACTATTGACCAACAGGTATATGTGTGATTTTTTTGTCAGCCAGTGAAACCTAACCCTAACCTTTGCAATAAAAGGGGGTGATTGACCCCCTTTGCCTCACTAGTACACACCACTGTATCTGTAACTAAAACAATCATAACGTAAAAAAATGTACTACGCATTTATTTTGTATTCATACTTAGATCGACACTTGACACAAATTTAGCCCTAACCAAACATGAGTCTAGGAACATAAGCAAGTTTCAAAACTGACTGGCTTATGAGCAAAAAATGCACTTTTTTACATCCACAAACACGTTTGAACATTAGTGACCATACGGTGCATGTGCGAACATATGTCAAGTCATATCTCACCACCACATTATATACGGACAATTTATAACAACAATTGAGCAAAAAGTTGCCCAATGTGCATGTCACTTTTCTGGAAGTTCGCAAAGTTGTCTTTGGGTGCAACCAAAGATATAGAAGAAATGGATGGGCGGCATACGCGTACATGAGCATATATGTATGACGCCAGTTCTTCTTGCAGAATGCTATCCCCTATCCCCTTTGACAAAACTCATGTTGTCAAATCAATGTAAACAAAGTACGAGCTAAAGTGATTGCGGAATGCATTTACGCAAATTACGGCCCATTAACAAAATTCTAATACCATAAAAGTGGATCATTCTTAAGCTTAAATATGATCACTTACTTTATTGGGTAAGAAGGAAAGCGGCATCGAAAAAATCCACCTTAAAATGGCAAATGAACTGAATGGTAGAGAGTTGTTCTACTACAATCGGCTCTCCTACCATCGGATTGGCGATTTTCGGTTCCAAATTGGATTCACAGCACTAATAATTAAACTAAGAATAGGACTAACGCGAAACTAAATTCATGGATTAAAAATTACCGCCGCGATTAGTATTCTTTTGCGGATACCGTACTACGCGCGCGACCGATGACAAGCTAGTTTGACAACATGAGTTTTCTTAAATTTTCATGTGTTGGGAGCGTCAAAGGCGCATCAATTAGTTTGGTTGTTGAGAGTCACAAATATTATATTTTTTCCAAATTAAGATGAATACATGTTTGTGGGTGAAAATGAAAACATATTACGAGAATATAATTATGAAGTATAATTTGAACACAGAGTGTGGAAGGAAGGAGGTGCATTAAAAAATGTATTATGATATGAAAACAATCATAGTGCCCCTACTTGTATACCTTTGCGTCTCTATTACCTCGAGCAATACGATGGGTTTTCAAGTTAGAGCTTTAATTCGACCGAAGCCAGTTTCAAGCCCGGTTTTTAAGGAAGCGGTTTTTAAGAAAACACTATTGCAAATCGCTCTCATATGATGCTTAAACACAAAATTTGAGAAACTTGGTTGACATCTTGTTTTTCTCAAATAGTACGAATTTTACAAAAATAAAATACGCAAGATTGCTAAAAGTACGAATTTTGAAAAAGCAAAGCAACAATTAGTTTCATTCGAATCCGCACGGCAAACATGTGCACCTACAAGTTTAACGTGGTTAACCTACCTCCGCCCTGCTTGTTTCATTTTACGGCTGTTGACAATTCTCATGTTGTCAAAATGGTACAAGCTACCGATAAGTTTAGCGCTATTCGTAACAATTTTTACAAAAAGACAGTTTTTAACGTGAGCTTAGACACGGTATTATACATTTAAGAGCGCTAGTAATTGTGACTATAAAACAAATATTTAAAAACTAGGCATGAAGTGTGCAGTGAAGTGTTCACTCTAAAAAGTGGGTCTAAAATTAACTCTTTGATAATAGTAAATATGTTCATTTTTCTGTTTGAAATAACGAATCACAATTCTTTTTACACATTGGATGTGCATTTTTTGCTTTTACGTCATATCGGCTGAATAATAAATAGTATTTTGTCAACCTTAGCAAAAAGAGTGTAAATTTACTACTTCGCTACTCTCATTTACACCAAAGCTGTAAAATTGTATCATTTGCTCGAATTTGACTTATTATTGATGTAACATTGTGACGAAAGACGGTGATTTGGCTAGATTGAACGAGTATGATATTTCGTGATCGTTGCTTTCGTGATCGTTTGCCGCACGGCAAACATGTGCACCTACAAGTTTAACGTGGTTAACCTACCTCCGCCCTGCTTGTTTCATTTTACGGCTGTTGACAATTCTCATGTTGTCAAAATGGTACAAGCTACCGATAAGTTTAGCGCTATTCGTAACAATTTTTACAAAAAGACAGTTTTTAACGTGAGCTTAGACACGGTATTATACATTTAAGAGCGCTAGTAATTGTGACTATAAAACAAATATTTAAAAACTAGGCATGAAGTGTGCAGTGAAGTGTTCACTCTAAAAAGTGGGTCTAAAATTAACTCTTTGATAATAGTAAATATGTTCATTTTTCTGTTTGAAATAACGAATCACAATTCTTTTTACACATTGGATGTGCATTTTTTGCTTTTACGTCATATCGGCTGAATAATAAATAGTATTTTGTCAACCTTAGCAAAAAGAGTGTAAATTTACTACTTCGCTACTCTCATTTACACCAAAGCTGTAAAATTGTATCATTTGCTCGAATTTGACTTATTATTGATGTAACATTGTGACGAAAGACGGTGATTTGGCTAGATTGAACGAGTATGATATTTCGTGATCGTTGCTTTGAAAAGCAGCAGTTAAATGTCAGTCTTTTGGTGTAATAAGTGTAGAAGTGTAGCTATAAGTTAATTAGAAGTGTAACAATAAGTGTTATAAGTTAATTTGTATAATATGTATATAGTGTACATATCTAATTAAAATAAATTATAAACTTACAGGATTTGAAAAAAGTTTTTGTATTTGACAAGAAAAATATTTATATTTTGCTTACTTGACTTGATAGGGCTCTCGCCTTTTGTTACATTTAAAGTTACCTATTTACAGGCTTTTGTAAATGATGTTTATGTTTGGGGTAATTTTTTATGTTATGGCAGTTATCTGTCTTGAGTGACTGACTTTTGGATCATTCAATTTTTTCAATTTTATTGAAAATGAAACTTATCTAGAGTTTAGCTAAAATTCCTGCTTAAGTAGTGCAAACTTCCTAAAATTGTTCGCAATATATACCTTTTGATGTCATTTGTTTGATAAAACATTCTTTAGGTGCGTTTTTTGCACTCTTGGGCAAGGTAAGTTACCTAAACTTACCTTAACTTACAATGCCCAAGAGTGCAAAAACGCACCTTTTCTTATCGTTTTTTTAAACAGTTTTATGGACATTCACGAATAAATTGCGCTTATTACCCTAAAAGACTTGTAAAAAGTAGCCTTCGATACATAAATTTCATGCGTTTTCGTCCTAAATTTACGTCTTTTTAGGGTAAAATCACATGATTTGCTCGTAAAAAAAATTACACATTTAAGACGTAAAATATTCTTTGTACGCACTTTTGTAAATTTACATCTTTAATAGTAGCAAACCATTTTCCTACTATTACAAGGGTAAAATTCAACCAAAATTTTTTTGAGTGTTGTCTACACAACAGATTTTTGCACCTGGCTTCTTTTTGTGGCAAAATTTGGCTTGCAACAAAAGTACAAAAACGACTTGCTGCGAATTTTTTTAAATATATTATAATAGATTTTTTTTTTCATTCATCTTAAAAATTACGATTCAAACTTGCGTGCAAATTTATTACAAATTTTAAATCACCTAAGTCCTTTGCTATGTATGTTTGTGTTAGAGACTGTCGCATACTAATATAAACTGGTGCGGCACGCAAATATGCAGTTCCAATTCACTTCTTCTATATCTTTGGGTGCAACATATGCTTTACGTGGTTTGCCTCGGTGCATATGCATCGCCGCGTAACCAGACTCATGACTGTTTGGACTTGTTTGGACCAACATATGTGATGTTCATGAAAATTCAAAAAATTTCAATCCTTCAACAAGAACTGATCCATTAAAATTGTGACTAGTGCCTTTTATTCATTACAGTTTGAAAAAAATCTATTCGTGGAAGATATGTGCATGCTTTTCTAAGCAACCCCTTAAAATTCCACTCGTCCAAGATATGAAGATTTTTTTCAACACAACTCCCCGTATCATTTAAACTGTTAACACACTCCCCGTATTTCACTTGTATGCTTTATATCTCAAGCAAATATCAATAGAAGGTGCAAAATTTTCAAATTCTCACGATTTTGGATGAACTATATATATCTTTGCATCGATTTTCATTTTTTCAAAGCAAGGAATGACAAAATTACTTAAACTGTGAATCACTTTCGAATATAATTAATATCTAGTTTTATTTGGTTAAGCTTAATAGGATAATAATTAGCTTTCCTGCTTAACAAGTCAAGTATTGCAAACATGCTTCACATCAATTTTTTTTAACAAAAAACATTTCAGTTTTTTTGACTTACAAAAAACCCTTTTCTGCTGTATTTTTATGCCCTGGCCATGGCAAACTTTTCTAGGATGTGTAGTGCATAATTCATGTCATGATAAACTACCAGTTTTATTTCAATACCTACGTCCACTCTAAATAGTTTGACTCATTAGCCTTAGAAATATGTCAGATCTAATTAGACAGTAAAAATCCCAACACCAGAAACAGTATTTTAATAGAATCCAGACATTCCTATAAACATGCATTAATTATTCATAATGAAAAATCCTCAAAAAATTTGAAAAATCTCTGCGCTTTGTAGCATGCAATGCAGAAATAGTGATAAAGTATTTTGAAATTTACTTCCCTCTCTGTCCAGTCGGGTAGGCAATGCTTGTTTGATTCTTATGCTTTTTGCTTCAGCATCCATTAATTAGACATTCAGAAATTGTTTTCTCCACGCATTGAAACTAATGAAAATAATTTTCGTTATCCTTTTCCACCCTAATAAATAATTTAATTAAATTCCTAGAGAAAGCAGTTCCTTCTGAGTAGCAAACCAACATGGGCGGTGGTTGGGACGATGAAAATAAAAAAAAAATGTTAACCGACAGCAAAGCAACACATCCAACAATGCACACCACGCAGTAAGTACTGCCAGACGTTTGTTATGGGAATGGAAAGAAATCTACAAAAAGTGTAGGAATGAAAAATCCAAGCTGGCAACAAGAATGAAATAATCAAATGTGCTCATCCTGCTGCACAAGCAGCAGCATGCTACGAAGTAATCGAAATAAGCCGCCGCTGGCGAGAATGAAAGTTTCAAGTCCTTTTTCAATCAAATCAATCGATATGCTCTGCTGGGATTTCGCTTTTAATCTCTGGTATATATGCATAGCGGATACGTAGCGCAAAAAGCAGAGATGCTATCGTGATGAGTGAGGTTATTCTTGGTGGAGCAGAAAAAAAGACGAGCACCCAAGGACATTCATGTTCTCATGCTGAAAAGAATTGTGAGAAAGCTGTGAGCTACAAAATCAGTGTCTATACTTTAGAAAATGTTTTAATTGGTAGAAAAATAGTCGGATGAATGTTATTTAATATAATGTCAATGGGTAGTGAGGAAGATTGAATGTGCTTTAGCGTTTTGATGATGAATTGACGTATCGACATGGTCAATGATTAATGAATTATGTTAAACGAAAACCCCATTTCAACCCACACTTTTCTCATTTGCAATTGATTTTAGAATCTACATGTTACCCCTCGTGATATCTCGTTACGGTTAAAGTATCTTTTTATACGGTTTCAGCCTTTAGTAGAACTTTCAATTAAATTCCAAAGCGTGACAAAGGGGTGCCACAATTGGTGACAAAAGAAAACAACAACAAAACAGTCGAAACAATTATTTCAGCTAAAATACGAAGAAGAGGGTTATTTAGGGTATTTGCGAGGGGATTTCATAGCAAGAACAGGTAATTACCACCCTTTGTGCTAAATCGACATTCTTCGAGGAATGGAATTTTGTACGTTAACTACGCATTACAATGCAGTAATTTGAATTTTGGTCAATGGTTTTTTTTGCATGTTTGATTTGCCACATTTTAAGTTTATCTTTGAGCCAAATAAATTTGGCGGGTGATATTAGCTTCGGGTAGATGAAACACTTTCATTTAAGAGTGAATCAATTTTTTTGGTTGATATACTGCACTACTAAGCATAAACGTTCTATCTATAATTTAGTACTTTTGAGATATTCAATGATTTGTGTTTTGATATGGAGAATGCATCCTTTAATATTGATTTTAACATACTTCCACAAAAGATAGGTTTTTCAAGTGGAACGATGTAAGAGAGCATAAGAAAAATGCAGATAAAACGTTTATGCTTAGTAGGGTAGTATAGTAAGAAAATGCAATTCTAATGAAAAAGTGGATTTTATTTAACTCTGTAGCTGTGTTTAATGAGCACGAAAAAAAAGCAGAGCATCTCAAGGCAAGTTTTAGGAGTGCAGCTGTCAAAAAAAGTAGAGCAAGTTCGAGCAATTGAGAGCACGAAATCCTATGGATTTATAAATCCTATGCATGCTCATGAAACACAAATCAGAGCAACTTCGGGCAAGTGAGAGCAGCCGAATTGCTCATAGAACACATTTTGTTGAGATGTCTCAACCCAGCTCAACCTAGAACTGCTCATTAAACACAGCTAATGTTGATGTCTGATGGAAAACGGTGCATATTTTCGAAACCAATTAGTTAAAGCTCAATTGTTGATAGTCTCCAAGTCACAGCAATACAATTTAACTCAATCGATGAAGATTTTTCGATTGACACTAATGGCATTACTAGATATTTTTACATTTATGCCAGAGAGTATGAGAATATGCTATTCTTCGAACAATGTTATCTCGCAAAATATACATAAAGTTTACCGAATCTTGGAAGCAAACAACTTCTAAAGAACTTGTTTTGTTACAGTAACATCATTGTGGATGAAGCTTGTGGTGCATTAATATTACATATGCTTTAGATTCTCCTCAAGGAAAATTTAATAACTTCAGGGCATAAAAACTGCTGGAATGGCTTGTTTTCGGAAAAAACTAAAGAAATATGTAGATTTTATTTCAGATTTTATCTAGTTGAAAGTTTTCTTCCCTTTATTGAGCCGCTCCGAAACCAAAAGTCTTTCGATACCACCGCTCAGAAAAATTTCGTTTTTATGCACCCGGAACCACATTCGCATATTCTTCAGCCAAGAACAACTTATTCTCTCTACCAACCACAAGCTTGCGATTTTATTTTGTGCTGAAGTACTTCATATTTCGAGTTACATATATAAAGCATTGTGTTGGCAAAAAACTTCATTTCATTTTATTCCGCTAGATGGGTTTAGTCGTTCTAAGCCGTTCTTCTCCATCGCAAACTTCAGACCATATATAACATTTGACAGCTGGCATAAAAAACAGTAAAAATAACTTTCAAATTGTATTGTTTATTTATTGTTTTTTGAAATTGAGATTCCAGACGGTTATTTTCGTCACATTTCAGAACATGACTTCCGAAAAGGCAAAAACACAGTGCACGCATCGGAAAAGTTGTGTAATGTTTATGGTGAAAAATCATTAACAGAACGCCAGAACCAGAATTGGTTTACTCATATTTGTTCTGGAGATTTTGGCTTCAAAGATGCGGTACGCCCTGGACGCACAACTGAGCTTGACGACGACAAAATAAAAGCAATGCTAAGAAATAACTGACCTAGTACAACATGGGAGATCGCAGAGAAGCCTAACATATCAAGCATTTGAAACAACTTGGTAACGTTACCTAATAATCTCGATACTTGAGTTTCTCACAAATTGAACAACATTTTTCACACCAAATGAATTTCCATTTGCGATTTACTGCTGAAACGTAACAAAACTTTTAAAGTGAAATATCATGGAGCAACCCAGATGAGCCTGCAAAATCAAACCCGAAATTCATCAAAGAAAGGTTATGCTGAGTGTTTGGTGGATTTATAGATTCGATTATTTATCTTGAGCTACTCTCAAGGAACAAAACTATCAACTCGAATGTTAACTGTAGCCAGAAAGTAGACAAAGAAATCAAGGAAATGTGACCCGAACTGGCAACTCGTGAAGGCGTCATCTTCCACCAAGATAGCGCCAGACCACATACATCTTTGGTCACTCGCGAAAAATTATTTGCGTTAGACTGGGTAGTGACGTCTTATCCACCGTACGGTCCCAACCTTGCACCATCGGATTATTGTATATTCCATTCACTTTTGAGTCACATGACTGTGCTACCATCTTTCTTCCTTTAATGATGCCGGACAATTCTTTATTTAAAGGTATTAATACGCATTGTCATTTGTTTCTCGCTGTGTTTAAGATATTTTTAATCACCGTCGGTATACATACATTTCATAGGCATCAACTTTGTTTATATCATTGGTCTCCAACGTCCATGCGTAACCGCTGTGAAAGTAGCCTAGAAGCTTGGACTCGGCCATCAAAAAATCAATTATTTAGATCAGCGGGTCCGTCAGAAATTTTTCGAGTCAAATCTTTCGTAAAAGTTGAATATGTGCTCTTCTTTGCTCTCACGACTTCAGAAGGAATTTTTTTGTTAAACCGAAAGGTGACTGGCAACGAAATCCTCCAGTGCAGGAAAAAGTGGAAAAAGATTATGTAACGAAGCTTCAGGCCAAAGAAGGCCTTCTCGACGTGAAGTTTATCTTTCCGTTTAGTGGATTATGAAAGTCTTAATCCACTTTGAATTTTTAAACCTAAATCAAACAATATACAAAAGGATATATTGTCAGCAACCTGAGCGGAATTTCATCTGTGCTTGAAAAAAACGTCAATCATCGATTTTTCATACCACAGTGGCAATTCAAAGGTTGAAGGAATTCAAGTAGGAATATCTCACTTACAATATCTCCCGGATGTTGCTCTTTCCAATTATCGTTTATTCTGCAGTTTTCCAAATCATTTGAGCGGAGAAATATATTAATGATCGCAGTAGTCACCCTAATCGAACGATTAAAAATAAATACAAGCACTCATACGAAACTCTTTTTTTTGCCAAATAAAATAATGACTTATTCCAATATTTAAGCCATTTTTATGATGTTTTAATACAACGATGATTCCAATATTTAAGCCATTTTTATGATGTTTTAATACAACGATGATTCATCCTTCAATAGAAATCAGATATAAAAATATTGTAGCATATTTGATCTCTTTGGCTCTATGCAACCGAATCATGGGGGACGTTAAAAGTAGCCGACTCTGTAGGTCCAGATAAATAGTCGCTTAAGTGGATAAAATCAATATTTATAATATAGTTTATAATATAGTCAACGTAGCAACCAAAAACTATAACGCAAACAAATAAACAAATCGAATCCAGTCTAGTGACAACTATAAGCTCAAAATAATTTATGTTTTCATATTCTTGTTTTCAACTTGGATTGCTCTAAAAAATCAAACAGCTATGTACTGGAGCGTAGAAATTATTTTTTGCACTATTTCTCTTAATTGTTTTTAATGTTTGCCCCTTAAAATGTTGACAAATATCATTTTTCGAACGTCAACTACCAACCCATATTTAACGCAACTCAATTCCATAGCTTTTGTTTAGCCGAAATAACGAACAAACCTTTACTAGAAATGCTCATTAACTTTTCGCAAACCTTAAAACAAAAACTCCTGCAGAAACTGCGTCTTATTTTAAGCTCTTCTGCATGCTCTCCTCACAAAACAGCACACCACACTTTGCACATTTTTACTGTGCCGGACAGTACTCTCAGCACACTTTCATATGCACATAATATTATGCCCAGTCGAATGAAAGAACAGTGCGCACTGCATAGTGTGCTTTCATTCCGCTGGCAACAACTCTATGTGCACAACACATTGGGCCCTATTCTGAGAGTCACCTCACATGACGAATGAGGTGACGCTCATGATTTCGTATTCTGAGAGTCACGTGAGGTGTTGTTATTTCACCTCAAGTGACGTTTTCGATCTGTTGGCTATTCTGAGAGTCACGTGAAGTGACGAGCGTCACGTAAAGTGACGAGCGTCACGTAAATTAAGATTTTCAGTCACTTGATAATATCAAGTGACTGTGGTCAGAAATGATATAAATTGATATTTTGAATAAAAAGAAGAAGGATTTTCACGAAGTTTGCATCGTGAACCATAAAAAAAGTAAACAAATCTTATTTTGAAGATAATGCGGTTAAACTAAACTACGTGTTCGCCATAGCCGTTAGCCATTTTCTAATAAATTTTTGGCTCGTATGTTTGTTATTTTGTAGCTTTGTGTCAATTTTTGGGGAGTTTTATGTTTGATTGGTTGTTTTTGTTTCTGTGGCTTTGAAAATGCAGATGGCATTGATACATGTCTACAATCATTTCACGCCAATTTAGTATGTGCAGCTCATTTTTTCGAGCTAAAAAGAGACATTTGGTGTTTGAATTTGAAAATTGAATTGTGCAAATGTGTTTCCAATAAGAAAATCGATCGGAAATTAACCTGTAAAGTACCAGTTTAAAAAAAAAGGGTTGCACTGAGATACTCGTGAAGTTAAATTTTTACAAGTCTCCATTATCTCGTTATTCTTTCGAGCGAAAATTTTAACAATGGAGAAAAACAGATGCACAACTTATTCCTGACGGATAAAATGTGAAGGATATCAATTTTTGATCTATTTTCTAATTAGAAAGACAAGCGACAATTCGAATGCCTTATTGGACTGATGAAAAGTCATCCACAAAGCCTGAAACAGCACAGCGAACACATAAAAACCACTTCTAATATTCACCAATACTTCTTACTAATCACTATATTTATAATCGTGTATAGCAAGTTTAACAGGTATACTTAAACTTGCTACACTTGTAAACACCGTCCTCTTCTTTATTTCCCAAATCATTTGCTTATCCCTGGAAATTTCCTGTTTGCGTTCGATTTTCCTTACTTTCTATTCGACTTTTATTTTTTTAATAATTCCACTCCCTCCAAAGTAAGCCGAACTTATGATATAAAGGTATGAAAAATTTGTGCGCGCCAACGATGCGCAAGCCGTCCCCCATCTAAGTACTGACCAAGCCCAACACAGCTTAACTTCGTTGATCGGACAAGAAACGGTCGATGCCAGTGTGCTATGGACGTGGTGAATTTCGTGCGATGATAAATTTCAATGACATGATAAATTTCAAACGCTTAAGCGTTGCCATTCAAACACAAATTCATAGTCACCTCACTTAGAGTCATGTCACGTGACTCTCAGAATACCGATTCGTAAGTGACGTGACTTTCCAAGTGACGTGAGATCTCACGTGAGATGACTCTCAGAATAGGGCCCAGTGTACTGGGATTACTATGCGGTACTACATTGGGACCGATAGCTATTTGTTAATTTTTGGTAGTACAGGCTTCAATTCTTTGATGGCACACGTCTCAATGTTGCTGGGCAAGTTGTCTAGGAGATTTCTCTTAGATAGTATGTGTACTAGTTGCTCTGTTCTTATTTCACTTAAACTTTTAGCACATCAAAATGAATTTGAATTTTAAAGAGGTATTTTGCATGCTCACTTCCTCAAAAAAAAATTTTTTTTGTTAAGATATTTAAATAAACATATCTTCTGGAAGAAAGATTGCTCTTAAATAAAAATATATGATGCCAATCATTCATAAACTGAGGGAAATTTTACCACTTTCAGTCGACAGAATCATGAATATTTCCTCTTTGTTTTGATTTGAAGACATTAGGTCTGTTCCCGTACTTGAATCTATTATAATATATTAAAATAGATTCGCAGCAAGTCGTTTTCGTACTTTTGCTGCAAGCCAAATGCAAGCCAAATTTTGCAGCAAAAAGAAGCCAGCTGCCGAATTCTGTTACTGCTGCAGTTTGCTGAAGTACGGGAACAGACCTCACATGTAGGTACTACATCCCACTTTCTGCGAGTGCACATTTTTCTTATACTAATGACCTTGCTTAATTCTACTGAGCTGTACTTGTATGTTTATGCAGGAAAGTTGCAAATAAAATTCGAAGTTAGTATGATTTTTGGGGAAAAAAATTCTTATATAACTTTTCTTAAATTAATTTAAGTCTGTACAGGAAATTTAAAGCAACAACTATTAAAAAGACTTAAGTTTTTCATTGCATATGTGCTATAAAAAATCAAATGGTGTCCATCCAGCTCACCAAATACAAGTTTCTAAAAACAACAAAATAGAATTTAGTTTCAAATGCATAGGAAAACCAAATAAGCAGATATTAATCAAAGGCAGCTTTGTCACCATAAATCTATGCAAGCAATGTCTGGCATTGCGGAAAAATCCTCTGTTCAACAGCCTGATTTTCATATTTTAACTCGTTACAAAGCTCTACCATTTGTCACATTCACCTCCGTAACAATTCAAATATCCTCTACAAATAGTTATGTAATCCGCTAATTATCACAATTTCAAATAACGAAAGGATTTTATAGAGCAGGAATTATTATTTTACATTTCCCTAGCTCTACCTACGCATCTACGTGTAAATCTATGCAATAAATCAATATTAGTAGGAAAACAGGATTGCAGCGGTCACATTTACAGTCCGGGTGAGGGTAAACAATAGCAATGGGGTGAAAGAACAAATGTTAGACTTTTTCATAATTTGCATCTACATAAAATATTGTTTATTATTTGGGCCAACTGAGAGGGAAGGTTTGTGCAACTGGATGGGTTAACGCATTCACAGTTACATAATTCGGATATGGACTTTCATCGAAAAAGGATTAGTCGTATTGTAGTAATGTAGCCGATTGTGACTCCACCTACAAATAGTTTCTAGTTTTCGCGATGGATTTCATCGCCTTATTAGTCCATATAAAGAAATTGTTATATATCATCTTTGGATTTCGACTTTAATAAATAAAATAATTCGACGCAAACTATATTTATAAGTTACAAACTATATCCAACTATATAAGTTACGATTCAAACTACAGCCTTTTCAAAACATATCAGAGATTTCATCAGCCAACATATTTATTCACCATCAACCAATCTCTTCACACTTAAAATCAATGTCATTAATTAGCAGCACAAGCCCTTTATTGATTGAGATCCATAACATTAAAAGCGCTGTATTTCTCCTAAGTGTCCCAATCAATAAAACAGGCAACAACTGGACACCGAGTGATATCATTAAGTGTCAGACGACATCCCTTCAGGAGCTATCTGAAACAAGGCGTCTGCAAGCGGTCACAATAACATTTTTGTTCCATGTGGTCAGTGCCATTGCTGTTGCGGACAGAATGTTAACACTCATGCGGTATGGATCGTTGGACCTTCAGATGATGGTATTGTACATGCGACGTAAAAGACGAGATTGTTAAGTAATTGGCCACTTTGACAGGATATTCAAAATGTTGCACTCGTGTCGCTTTTGTTCTACTGTAGAACAAAAAAAAACAAGATTCTTTGGCTGTGGAGACGAGCAAGTTCATTTATTTTTCTTCTCCTAGAGCCCAAACATCCATATCGCAATCGAGGCACTATACTATATCCTAGCAACACCGTAAATTAGTGTCGGGCCGACAAAAAGTGACAACAATTAAAAAAGAAACGAATGATGTCTGGAAAAATTCTGCTCGGGAGATAGAATGAGACATGTGTCGAGAGGTGCTCGGAATGGCAATAAAAGGAGATTTGGTGCCAAGGAAAAAAGCGATCTGATTGTGTAAAAATGGAAAATTTTGATTCGACTTATGTATGTCAGAATGAAAAACAAAGCATACAAATTAAGAGCGTCTTTAAGTTTTATAAAATATATTATTTTGTAGCAAATCAAAAAAAATATGAGGCTAGATGAGTAAAACTGAAGCTTAAGTTAATTATGTAATACTGCGAATAAATAACTTATTTTTTAAACTGATTGCAGTACAATACTCGCATGGGGAAGATGTAAAAAAAGAAATAAAGGATTTAGAAGGAGAGTGTATATCTACATAGATAAATAGATAGATAAATAGTAGCAATCAAATAAAATCTTTCTGGGCCAAATATTCATATACACTTTTGTTATTTGTTTGTAAATAATTTAGTACCAAGCGAAATCAACAAGTTGGCAAACGAATTTCAGAAAGCATTAGTGACTAGCAAGAAAAATATTGCACATATACATTAGGGGATGCATTCATGCAGCTGCAACGGTCGACACAAATAATTTGTTGGAATAACATAGCGTGCTAATCAATCACACTTCCTTTAAGTATTAACCGTTCAAAGAGATCTTAATGCATTTCAAATAATTTAAAACTCATGCATGCAAATAAAACACTCTTGAAATTATGCCAGGTTGGCAAATGTGGGTCAAAGAATCACCCAAAGAGGATTCTAACGGAGCTGAACGCAAAACAGCAACAGCAAGGTCTACATCGATTCTCCCCAACATGCAGAAATACAGATCAGACAGCAAATTTTACGTAATAGTGTCATGATAAATAACACTGTTGCTACTGTAGAGACCAGCCAGTCCGAACAAGTGCATATTAAGCAAGGGCATATTAAATTATACATTCATTTTTCTTACATTATTCAAAATAACTTTCTGAAATTGTAAATCTTTCAATACGTCATTGCCATGTTCCATCGCGTTCGGCCATCGTCACTCATGTATAATAATTTCATTGTTATTCTCGTCAGACGGGACATTCTTGTGGTCCATCTGGTTGAAGAGCCAGTAAGCTTCATCGGGTACCAAGACATCCTTGACAAAGTACTATTACGAAGTCTCTGTGCTGTGCTTCGCGGAGTTTAAAATGGTAAGTGATGATGAGGTTCTCAAGAGGCAGATAACCGCGACACTGCCACCGATTCAGCGAAACTGAAACGTCTGTCAGATAGTCATAGTATGCCTGACCCGCAACCTTCCAAACTGTTTCGGAAGATGAAACAGTTGCCAGGTTATTCAGCTTATAAAGATCTGTCAAAGACACTCTGTTTGCAAAGAGTTCTGGAGCAAATACGGAAGTCAGGTTAGATGTCTTAAAATTTTGAGGTCGCCATTTGCGCAGCACAGTCTAAGATTTGTGTCGACCGAACTAACATAACAAATAGGTGCTCTAACCCATCTGGTTCGCCGGCACCTACGGGCTATTATCACCGCCGATTCAGATCAATAGCACTCAAAAGCATTCTTCCATGCATCTACAGGACTGATTATCACTGTTACAGGACGGTAGGAAAACGCCTCTTATCATCTTGTCATCGTCTTATAAATAACAAAAATTTGTTTAAACGACATTACTTGTCGGTGCTTGTATCTCCCAAAAGCAGAATGTTATTTTCTTCTGGTCTTCAATTTCCTGTCAATCAATCGCACTTACGGTCAGAATGTGATTACACTGAAACTAGGATTGTGCTATTACACTGAAACTTGCGTTCGCATGGGGTTACATTATTGGTGGTATCTCGAGATTCATTTTAGACGCCGATTTCCTCTGCTACAATAGACTCATATCTCTTTCTACTTACTTATCGCACAATCATCCAAAATTTTTTTTTTTACCTCCTCCCTTCCAGTCTCTCCATCACTCAATTAAAATGCACGGTCCGTGTGCATCAAAACTCTTCAACATATGTTACATTCGTACTTCCCAGACAATTTTATATTGGTATAAGGGAAAGCACATCAGTATACACTACTGTGCTCAGATAATATTGCCTATTTCTTGTCTTCAAGACTTGTGTCCAGAGAAAAGTTTAGAAAAAACTCTGGTTGACGTCATTATCTGTTTATAAGGAATGATCGTAGATTTTCCTTAAATTTAACCAAATTCGCAGATTTTCTTATATTCTCAGGTAAGGTATTGTAATAAGCCAAAGACTGTTGCACTGGACTCATTTTTAAGCGGTATGTCCTAGCTTTTTTAATTGCAAGCTTATTTACCGATCTTGTGGTTGTCTGAGTTATTTCTCCAACATTTATATATATTTATATTTTGCTGGAAATGTAATTCATTTTTACCGGAATACAGCAGTAGTGTATCATCAGCAAATAAAACTATTTTTCCCGGCTGATAAATGTCCTGTACGCTGTTAATGTAATGGTCCGAAAACAGTAATGGTCCAAGAATTGATCCTTGACGAATGCCGATGTTCATAGTGCATTCTTGACTTTTATGCTTGTTGTTGATTGTAATAATACGCCTGTTGAATAGATAGTTCTTTATTAACAGCTTGTGATGGATTACGTATATTTCAAGCCTCTGAAGCAGGATGCCATGGCTAATGGTGTCAAAGGCCCTTTTCAGGTCCACGAAAATTACCGCTACATTATCGCTCTTATCCAATCCATTGTTTATGAAATGTACTGCATCTAATGTTGCCACTGTTTTCTTGAAAGCCATATTGAACTGGCGTCAAAATTGAGTTTGCAGCAATTGCAGCAATTGTTTTTGAATGGCTCTTTCAAATATTTTACTTAGGACAGTTGTGACAGCTATTGGGTGGTAATTTGATGAATCTGCTTGATCACCCCCTTTGAAGATTGGAGTGATTTTCGCCAGTTTAAGGCAATCAGGAATGAGCCAGCTGCTGCATTTATTAATGTAGTTAGATGCTCCAAAATATGATTTTTTAGCAATTTAATATCTTCTGATGTTATACTGTTCAGACCAGGAGAAACCTTTGATTTTAGGATATCGATTATTTCAGATATTTCAGCAGGTCCAGTGGGACGTAAGTGAATTGAAATGAGCACATTAGGCTCAATATGAGTACTCGAACATAATGATCTTTGCAGTTGTTCGGTGATCAGTGTACCAATGGTGGCGAAAAAATTGTTTAACTGCTATGCTACTTCTTCGGGGTCTGTAATGGATGTTCCATTTATCAACAGTTCTTCTATGCACGTTGATGATTTGTTGTTTTGCTTTTATGACAAGAGCTCATTTGCTAGTTGCGAATGTCTGGAGGTATTCCCGGCTGAAGCTTCAAACTTATTCCTGTAAAAATGTTTTTTGGCCTCCAAGATACACTCAAAAAAATTTTCGTTGAATTTTACCCTTATAATAGTAGGAAACTGGTTTCCTACTATTAAAGATGTGAATTTACAAAAGTGCGTAAATAGAATATTTTACGTCTTCAGTGTTTAAATTTTTTTACGACCAAATCGTGTAATTTTACCCTAAAAAGACGTAAATTTAGGACGGAAATGGATGAAATTTATGTAGTAAAGGTTGTTTTTTAAGAGCTTTCTAAAATAATAAGCGTCATTAATTCGTGAATTTCAACAAAAACGTGTAAAAATCACAATGCAAGCACTGGTAAATTTCTACATCAAAAGTTATTTATTGTGACCAATTTTAAGAAATTCGCACTACTTAAGGGTGAATTTCATGATCTAAATTTTAGCCACTTAAATCAGGGATATGCTGTAATATAAAATATTGCCCCAAATGAAATATAGTTAACAAAAAACTGTAAATAGGTAACTTTAAAAGCCAAAAAAAGGCGAGAGTCCTATCAAGTCAAGGAAGTAATATAAACATTTTTTTATTATCAAATACAAAAACTTTTTCCTTTCAGTTTATAGTTTATTTTAATTTAGTATTTACAAATATGCACATAAACTTATAACATAATTACTATTCTACACTTCTACACCTGTTACACGGAAAGAAAAGACTACACTGTTCACTTAACTGCAACTATTCAAATGTAATCAATGATCACCAAACGTCATACTCGTTCAATCTTGCCAAATTACCGTTTTTCGTCACAATATTACACCAATAATAAGTCAAATTCGAGAAAATGATGTAATTTTATGGCTTTGGCGTAAACGTGAACAGCAAACTAGTAAATTTACACTCTTTTTGCTTCAATTTACAAAAGGCTGTGTATTATTTAGCTGATATGACGTAAAAGCAAAAAATGCACATCGAATGTGTAAAAAAATTTGTGATTCGTTATTTTAAACAGAAAAATGAATATATTTCCTATTATAAAAGTATTAATTAAAGACCCACTTTTTAGAGTGTAGCTCGATTCGATTCCTTCTTCAAAGATACATATATCTGTTTCTTGGACGTGAATTTCAGATCTGCTTTATGTTTTTTGTAAGCAATTCGTTTTCGGTTTGATGCATCAATTACTTAGTGATCCAAAAGTGTGCTCGTACCTGAACTTGTTTCGTAATTCTTGCTTTAGCCTTAGCTTCGGTTATATTCGCAATCAGATCATCAAAATTGGAAGTTGGAGACTTTTGAAGATTATATATGAAGTTCCTTAAACAATTTTTATTATTGATTCTGCTCATTGATATCTTTTTAGGCTGCATTTTAGCTTTGAGAAAATTTTTCATGGATAAGTTGATAATTTTATGGTCTAAGCCGGGCAAGTCATCATCAACGTAAGCCATACGTTCACTCAGGTTTGAATGTTTTATGATCACATGATCGAGTAGCGCTTTGGATGTCATAGTGATACGCTTTGATTTTGTTTTGTTAAATACAACTCCATTATTTGGAGCAATGATATCGAGGTATTCACTGGATACAGCTGAAGATAATAAATATCGATATTTGTGTCAGCTATAGTGATTAATCTCTCGATAGTTGAGTAGAATTCGTCGATATGATTCAGAAAGAGATGGTCTTCTTCATTGGGTGCTTTATAAAAGGTACCGATGTTTATTTTTGACACTCACAGATCCTTAGGTACATGCCCTTCTCCAAATATACCACGTCATAACAGTCAGCACAGAGATTTCTCAACCATGCAAACACAAGATTACACACCACATCTTGGCCACAGGCACTTCAATAGTGTCGAGCCCAAACTAACTAGCAACCGATAAGCTCGTGGTGGCTAAAAAAGAATTTGATTGTCTGATACAGCAGGGTATATGCCGCCGCTCCAACAGCAGCTGATATCTCCCCTTCTCTTTTTTCGAAAGGAAAATAAGAAATGGCGTCTTTCTAGTGAAAACAGATATCTTAATGCCATAATAGCCCCGGATAGATATTCGATTCCTAACATTCAAATCTATTAAAGAGGCAAAACAATCATCTCCAGCAAATACCTGACTAAGGTCTACCCTCGAACTCTAGTCGAGCCGTACAATATTCCTAAGAACACCGTTTGCTAATCCTTCGAATTCTTTGAGTTTGCGATGACTCACAGTCGCTCCAGTAGTTAGTCCACAAGGTCTTTCACGGACTTAAATTATGCTTCATAAACCTCGACGATGTTTTGAGAGCTTTGGCACCCGAAGATAAGCATATAAAGGGTGTTTTTTATACAGTTACCTAGTTTTGAAACTCACCACTGTCAAATTAGTTAATGACAGCCATCAATGTCAGTAGAATTTTTATCCAATAAGGTCCGACAAATTGCCATGCCACCGAAGCAGCGTCTACAAATTGTGGAAATTTATTTCTCAAATCAGTGGTCAATTGTGCAAGCTCAAAGATCGCTTCGTGAGTTTCTTGGACCACATTATCGTCCATTAGCACTTGCTATTCGCCATATGATTGCTATTCCCATTGCTGGATTGTAGGCCAACGACCAGATTGAGAGCAGTGCGTTCCGAAGAGAATGCTACAACCGTCGAAGCCAGTGTTGCTGACAACCCAGATGTATAGATTCGCAGTCGTTCGCAAGAATTTGCGATTTGGCCGTCAACTTGGTGGAAAATTTTGCGCAAGGAAGTAGGTTTACAAGATCCAATTGGTACAAGAATGAAAGCCCAATGCCATCGGCTGTGTCGCAGGTTCAGAGAGTGGACAGAAAATCAACTGGAAGTCGGCCCTCGCTTATTCAGTGACTAGGCGCATTTCTGGCTAGATGCCTACGTCAGTAAGCAAAATTGTCGCATCTGGAGCGACGAAAATCCCCGTCAAGCCATGGAGACATCGCTGCATCTACAAGACTGCATTGTATGCAGTCTTGTAGACTGCATTGTAATTCCATAGACTGCATTGTAATTCCCAAGACTGCATTGTAATTCTATTTGCTTTAACCATATATGGCCCCAAATGCTTCAAAAAATGGTCGAATATTTAACCTCTCAAATTGGCTTCTTAAGGGGTCAGGTACACTTGGGACGTCCAGAAAAAGCTCTTTTTCAGGATTTTTTTTAGACACACATTAAAGTAATTAACAACAAATGTTTTTTTACTTGAAAGAAATATATTTGTAGAAGCTATTGTAATTTTTTTGAGGCACAAGGCTGAAAATTAGTCGAAATAGAGTAAATTTTCGAGGGGTCAAAAAAAAATTGTTTTGCCGTGATCACTGTAGCTTGTCACTGGATCATACGAAATAAAAATTGGGCATTATTAGTTAATGACATGGTGCTCCGGATGGACGAAGAACTTTGGCAGATTTTGATTTGTCGAAAAATGGCGGTTGTTTAAATTCAAAATTGTATTTTCGACCCAAATTGCACTCACATTTTCGGCTTTTGAAAAAAAGTCTATCGTCCAATCGAAAAATCCTTCGTTCATTCGGAGGATAATTACATGTCAAATAAGTGAGAATAATTTCATACTGATCGATAAAGCCGTTTTCAAGTTACAGTGATCACCGGCTTCGAAAACATAGTTTCGAGAAAAATGCTTTTAAAGCATGCGAAAAACGCTTTATGCAATAGAGACGACTTCATTCAAAGCTATTTATCTCCATGAAAAATTGTTCGATTCGTCTGAAATTTTCAGAGAATGTTCTTGAAATATGCTACTTTTAGAAAATGCAAAGAAAATTCTGAAAATTCTAAGTGTACCTGCCCCCTTAAGAAGTAGTCGCGGTGGTCGTTTGCACGAGATCATCTTCAGAAAGTAAATGTAAAGAGCTTAGATTCTGCAATTTGACAATTTTTGGTTATTAAAGTTTAAAATCTGAACCCTCTAATATAACAACCTTTAGTCCACCTTGTACAACTGTTCCAACAATTCGCGATCCCTGGGGAAATGAAACTTGAGGTCATAAACAACCTGAACACTCTTTGACTCCAGTCACATATTTAAGTCATAAAGTTTCGCCGCATGGCATCAAGCGTTCCCTTGATGGGGTTGATTCAGTTTCAACAGCTAAATTCCCCAATATGACTAAAGATCTCAAGAAATTTTTCACGATAGTCAATTTTTCCTTCAGATACTCACATTGACATAGTTGTTCCCATAACACAACCATTCAAATTAGTTATTTTTTTTAAGCTCAAGCTTATGCTCCCTCATACCATCTTGCAGTCCTACTTTGAAATGTAACTTCTATAATGCTTAATTCGATTTTTGAATTAGGATGTTGATTTAAAAAAAAATATAATATTCCGGTGATAATTATTCCGAGCACTGCAGACCCTGTACGAGCGTATCTGATCATTTCACCAAAGCTCATATCCAGACACTGAAAATCATCCAGTTGCAAAAAATCATTTCTTCACTCTCAATATCTTCACCAAATCTAATCCGTTTCTATAACGAATGAAATTTCACATGGATTTCAAATTTTCCTTGCGAAAAGGACATTCGAAATTAGGATACATTTCCCTGTCGTCGCATGACTTTAAACGGACAATACAAAAGAATATCAACTCGATAGCATCCAAGTGTCAATGTAACTAGGGATTCTGTCAGTAGCTAATGCCATTGCCCTACGTTTGCATAAGAGACGGTAAATAGAATCTCCCAAATTTGGGATAATTCAATTTTCCATGTGTCAATACGCTACACAGCACAGTGTGCGATGACTCGAAGTCGAAGAGCATGTCCTAGGAACGAAAATAACTTATTGTGTCATACAACGGTAAAGAAAGCAAAATGAAAACGGTTTGCAACTCTCCGAAAAGAAACGTTGAAACGAACAACGCAAGGGTAAGCTAATCCTATTGTTAGCATATTGTCAGGATTTTGACAGTGGATGAAGCCAATTGAAAATTTGACATGATTGTGAAATTTCGAACGGAAGTAATTTCCAGGTTGGAATTTATTTATTTAGATTATTTTTTGCCAGTATGATTATGTTATTGTGGACTCGGAAGAGTGAGGATTTGTGGTTGGTGCGATGGTTTGATGTGCTGGGAAATGAAAAAGTTGTTTGAAGCAACCGAAGACGATTGTATAATGCTGAGATATATATTTCATACGGAGAGAAAAACAATTTTTTGGAGTGTATGTACATGTTTATTTATATTTCCTATGTTTGTCAGTAATATTTCATTTCTTTGTCTAAATAATCTGATATATCCTCCGTATTACCTATCAGATTCGATCAAAATAGATTGTATGTCAATATGCATAAATTCGCCTCTCGAATTACAAGACCATTCTTTGGATATCACCTAAGAATTATTGCTTCTATGACCATAATGAAGTCTATAAGGTAGGCGAACAAGTTGAAACAACAGAATTAACAAGGATCTACCAGAAAATATTGGCTTCTACTCAAAATAAATATTATCTAACTCAAAAAGGGATGAGAGAACTTGTCTTCCACATTGTCTTTTTTTATGCTATCTTTAAGCTACGAACTAAACATTAACAGTCGTAGAACTTGTGACATTAAACAGTGCCTCGGTATTTCTTTATAATAGCTAGTAAAAATATGTGTTTCGAGCTTTGAAAATTACAGTTGAAAAAGTATGGGCATCGAAGAAAGCTTGCAAATAGTCTGGAACATAAAAAGCGAACTAGACGAAATTTATGTAAATTAGTACTGAAACTTTTTTTCACAACTGTCTCCAACACGGTTTCCCTATGCGAGTACCTGTTATAGTCAAATACTTTAACAGCTTGAGTTGAATGGTCGTTTCGTTGAAATTTACTAGTAGTATCAGTGGAAAAGTAACAAAGCAGTGGTAAATGTTCTGTAACAAGTTTATATCCTTTACACATCGATACGTTTGTCTGCGAATGGACTCATCGAAGCAACACAGCATTGAAGTTGAGTGGATGATTACAGCGGGAACTGATTATGCAAATCATCCGTCCAACACCTCCATGATTTCTCAGCAATATCACGCCCTTAGCAGTTCAATCGGGACTATTTCAGCGTCCATTAAAACAAGCGACGTTTACACGTCAACGGAATTCTCGCGATTGAGGCTGTGCCATAACGGGAGAGACCAGGCGACAAATGCTTCTGTGCTTAATGAGACCTTTTATCTTTTGTCCTGGAAATAAAGTGGATTTGCTGCTTTGGCTTTTTATTGACAATCGGCCTTGTTAGATTTCCACGCCACATTGCGTTTAGACGGCCGCCGTGGCGGCATCTTTCGAGTACCCAGATGATTGCTTTTTTCTGGTCGTGTCTGTGTTTAGCCGACCCAATGCTCTGCTCTTTCTGGTACTGCTGATGAGATAAAATTAATTTTTGCCAGCAACGTGATGCGATAGGATAATTCAATTATGCAGCATTCTGGGAAGCTTTTACTGCTGCCGTTGAAGTCATGATTGTCCATAACGGGAAGAGGAGGAGAATTAAAAGATACCAGCTAGTCCCTTAATGGGCATCAAAGTCATGATATTCAGTGAAGCATGACTTTTTATGAATATATATGGAAAATAAATATGATTGATATATTTTCAGAATTCGTGAAAGAAAATTGTTTGATATATGAAAGAAAACATAAGCGAAACACACTTTGAAGAAGCATCATTGTATCAGTTCAGTTCATAAGTTTCTGTGTATTAGTCATCTGTATGAGGTATATTTGCTCGAAATGAGTTAACCAAACTACCTTTTTATTTTATTTTCCCTGAAACTATATACAGTTAGTCATTTTATAATCAGTTTTTGAAAAGATCGGATGTAAAGTGATTATAATGAAAAAAAAATGGAAAATACTAACGAGTGCAAAAGCCACATTTTACATTTGTGTTTAAAGTGGTGAAAATGCTACAGCTACTTGAACAAAGGTAAATACGATTCATGGTGAAAAGACTATTAGTGAAAGAACTGCATGGAAGTGCTTTAGAAAATCTCGGCATGTATGCACTACAAAAGAATATGCAGCTCGCTCAGGACGTCCCACTGGATTTGACGACACGGCGTTAAAAAACCTGGTGGAGGCAGAACCAGCTTTAACCGTGGATATAATTGTAGAGAGGTTAAAGCCATCACCTAGAACCATCTATAGGTATTTGGTGCAAATACAAAAAGTATCCAAGCTTGGAAAATGGGTCCCACATTAGCTATAAACACCAAATCGCCAGCAAAGAATGAAAATTTGTTACCATCTGTTATGTTACGTCTCCATGAAACGGAACCTTTCCTCAAACGTATTGAAACGGAGGACAAAAAGTAAATAGTCTATAACAACGTCGGGTGGAAAAAACAATGAATAGATGCAAATCTGACACCAGATTGCAAATGCCAAACCATAACTAAAGCCACAAAAGATTCTTCTATCTGTTTGGTGGGATATGTCAAGAGTTGCCTATTTCAAATAGCTGGATCGTAATGAAATTATCGCAGCAAATGTGTACTGTCAACAACTCAGCACTTTGAATGTGGAATAAATTAAAAGCACTCTTCTGTAGTGAACAGGAGGTTCTTTTTCATTACAATACCGCTCGATCGCATACTGCAAAAGTCATTCTGGAAACTTGAGGAATTAAATACGGAAATTATGCTTTATCCGGCATATTTCCAAGACATTGTTCCAAGCGTTTTTCATTTGTTTAGAAGCCTGCAGTTGTTTTTGATGGATATATACTTTTTGTGCAGGAGCTTGATACTTAGCCAGGAAAAAACGACTTCCCTTGTTGAAGACCGGAGAACACTCTATCCTACTAAAAACATCTGCGTAGTTTATTAATTCCTCCTTTATTTTAAACTTTTTGAACACGTTAATTTTCCCTTCCTTGAAAAACGCTGAAGTAGTGTCGCAACCTGTAATTGCATGCAAAAATAAAATATGACACTTTGGATAAAATTTCAAGCTTTGTGATCTCTTAATTTTTATTTTTATATATAACTATGAACGTCGGATCGTTACTCCACTCAGATATGCCCACGTTTGAACAAGATAGATTGCACTAGATTATCCTGACAACGAATATTCTTGACATCACAGGACTACACCAACACCCGCACCCACACACACAGCCTCGAAATAACCGGTTTTGTAGTTTTCTCCCCATCCGCTACTATCTCATGAGCGATCAGGACAAGGTCACGTAATTTCAGGTAAAAATTGGTTACGAGACGTGTCATGTCCCTGTGATGCTATACAGTCATTCTCAGGGTTGGTATAAAAACTGGTTATTCGAGGATGGTCTGAAGGGGGTTGAGCTCCTATAATGTCAAGAATGAGCATTGACAGAATTATGTCGTGATAATATCTTGTTCATTGACACTTTTATCCTGTGCTTGACGTCTCCGGGTCATGATAAGTCACAAATCCAATTTTTACCTACAGTGTTGTTGCCTTGTCTTGCTTCTTCGTTGATTATCCCAGCTATGCAGTTAAGATCCTACAAGCGAGTAGCGAGCAGATGTCCCGCAAGGTTTTATGACAAGGAAGGGGAACTTTTCTGAGCAAACTTTTTCTCCATCTATCCAGGAGTGTGGTGGATATGTTCGTTTATATTTTTGCTTTTATGAGTCTCTGAAACATAGAAAAACAAATTCACAAATATTCCAAGTCGGATATTATAAACTTGCCATTGAGAGAGTGAATACTGTTTTTTACAACTGTTTAGATCAATCTATCTCAAAAACGGCTATCGTTGCGAGAAAAAATTCTGAATCTTTTTTGTAGGAAATTTCTTAAGCTACAGAGTTTTCATACATTATTTTTCTGAAGAGATGATCATTACTAAGATATTTACGAAAAATCACTTTCGGTGACCTTTGACCGCGTGTAAAATGTAACGCAGCGCTCGGGTCGATAGGGACAAAACGTCAATATCAAGGTTCACACCAAAATTAAGCCTTCCCTTCATTTTTCCGGAACACTATGTCAAATTTCCCTGGACAATCAATAAATTCGCTTGAAGTAACAGGGACCTCAATATTTAATCAGCCCAGCAAGTATGGTGTCGGCCAACTTATGGCACTTTGTGCTTTTTATGCTTGGTGGATGCGATATAAGGCCTTCTTCTTGAATTGGTAGAGCATATTTAGTAGTTTTTACTTCTTCCAGTTTGTTGCTTGCAGTCTTTAGCCTGGATGTGCACATCAGGCAGAACGACCTAAGCTGCGCATTATTGATGCTTCAAAATATCTTGTGTATAGTCTCGACCTTATTTAAGACCTTGTGTTAAAACCTTTAAACCCTTAGTTAAAATTCAATTTTGGGTAATACTGCAATCAAAAACACTTGTGTAAAATTGTTATTGATGAAAGCATTAAATTGCATTATTTTATTGCAGTACGATTTATTTTAAGTATATCATTAGGAATATTTAAAAATTATAACAATTTATCACTAGATTCAATCAAATGCTTTGGCTCTAGCATTTTTGCTCTAGCATCATCATCGGGGCATTACAGCCCGAATCGAGCCTTAGCCTTCTTAATTCTTCGCCTCCATTCGTCTCGGTTCAGTGACCGCGTCGTGGCTTACCGACTGGTCTGACTCCGCTTGCTCGCCCCTTGCGAGACCGTTTGGGGATTAGATTGTCGCTCATTCGTTCGACGTGGCCAGCCCATTGTAATTTTTGTAGTCGTATGACGGTAGAGACTTCCGGCTCATCATATATGGTATACAGCTCGTTATTGTATCGGATTCGCCATCCATCTTCTTCCCGTATTGAACCGAGGATCCTTCGCAATACCCTTCTCTCGAACGTATTCAAGGCTCAGCTCATTTGACAGACGTTATTCAATGATCCTTTGAAAATATGCCAACATATTCCAATGTTAAAGCTCACTGCAGAATATTTTTTTCATATTATTTGTTTTTCACGTTATTGTTTTGAAAATTATAGAAAGAAGTTCATTTCAATTGAAATTATAGCTGGCTGCTTTTCTATTATTTGCCCAACATTTTCTACGTTTTATTTGAAAATTGGATACATTTCTGTAATTATTTTTATAATATCGGGACCCATTTCAATCGTGTTTCAAATAATGAAAAAAAAAGTGATTTCGTTCAAGCATTTTCTTTAGTACACCAAACATAATAAAATCCATTTGATTGTGTAGATGGTAAAAATAGTTACAATAGTTGGGTAGCCCACGATTCAAATCAAAGGCAAAACAATTCATCGGTTGACAATTATTATCGGACCAATGAATTATTGCGATCATCGCTCATGATTTGATCAGAAAGTAGTCACCAAACTGAGAAACATTATCATTGAGAAGATTTATTTCACGGAAATCGATTGTACAAATAGCCAAATGACAATTGCATAAAGGGTCATTCTGATATGCTTCCGTTCCAGAAGGACTTCTGTAAATAGAGAAGTCTTTGTCATCGATTCGATTGTGTACAGATAATAGAACAGTGTGAATTTCGGCCAGGGAGGTCGAATATTTATATCTTTATTAGTCACAAAGAAGTTTCTCATTGGTTTAGGTTATCTCTTCTGTTTGTAAAATATAAGGCAATAGCATTTGGCTATAGATTCATTTCTTAATATAAAGGCAGTTAGCAGTGAAGGTTCACTGTAATTGATATAATATAAATATATTTAGAAGAATCATGGCTATGCATCACTCCACGATTCTTCTAAATGAATTTAGTGGGCTAACAAATTTAAATTGTAAAACTGTAACGTTCTACTAAAACCACGAAAACAGAAACAACAACTGATTTCGAAGTCAACGCGAACCGATCGATCCATAAGGTTATTTATTCAAATAAATCTAAAAAGCTCTCAATACAACTTGGAGTAGAATCTACTCCATAATTTTTGATGATAGCACCATTTAAATTTGTAATAAAATCCTTTTTTTGTGAACATTTCCCGCCAGTTGCATGGCCGTTCCTATAAATCAAAGTGGACTTTACCGTGTAATACTACGAATGAAAAACAGAATATATTTGAAGCAGGGTTACCTAAATCGATTTCATGAAATCATGGGTGCTATTAAAAAATTCGTTGAAATAATATCTGTAACGCAGTAAATGGAAGCAACGAAATGGTTGAGGAAATAAATGTCCATTGCTATTTGAAAATTTGATGTATATTTCTTCATTTTTAATATCACTTGTTCAGTGTCAATATCGTTTCGTGTTTTCAATAGCTTTTTGGGTTGAAATAAGCTACATTTTTCTTGGTGGTCTTCTATTTGATTTGAATGAGTATAATTTCAACCAAAATTTAAAGCTGCGGCTCCAGAGATTATTAAGGGTCCAGAAAGCTGTGAAGGTTCAAAAAAATGTAATTGAGAGAAAAATCGGAGAACACAGTGTACAAAGTCAACAGACTAATTTTTGAATCCAACTAAGGCAATTGTCCTAAAAAAAAAAACAAGGAGTCAAAAATACCAAAAGTCCGCAAGGTAAGACAATAGTACAAAAGGCTCCCAAACCACATCAAAGAGGGATGACTATAAAAAGACACTTTTGATAAAACAAAAAGTTTAGGATATTCAAACATAAGGCTTCGAGTGTCTTTTATGAATCTTTTGAATGTTCAAGATACTGGTTGAAATCCTTTAAACTACAAGGACCAGATGTGATCGTCACGTTACTACTAGAAAAACTGTAAGCTATCCTTGTACACATGTTTAGAGCTAATTTATAACTCAACTACATAAAGATCGTTGATCTACCAAAACCATACATGCCAATCAGCTTCACATCCTTCATATTGAAGAGGATCGAAAAGCTGATTCACACAAAGAATGATCTTTTACTAGATGGACTTTTAAAATACAAATTTCGATTTGCCTACCAAAAAAACAAAAAGCTAATGAACTGGTACAAATAACAGAAAAAGCATTGTACGGGAAGGAAATCGAACGATGTGTGTTCTTGGAAATAAATACAAGGCAACACTTGCTGTACCATGCACCCCAGAAAAAGATAGAGAAATGGTCGACTATAATAATAATATACAAAGTTGCACTCGCGGAGCTGGAACCGGATATCCGGAAAAATGGACATAAGAAAACCGGGGTGGAAAACCGGACTGGAGAACAAAACCGGGGAATTGGACCGAAAAACTAAACATCCGGAATACCGGGCCAGAAAACCGGACCAGAAAATCCGATCAGAAAATCGGACGTTTGAATAACCCAACATCCAAAATTGGACCAGAAAACCAGATGTTCGGAAAGCCGGACCAAAAAACCGGACGTCCGGAAGAGCACTAAGCACTAAGGTTCTATCAAATTGCTAAGTGATTGCGAAGGCTAACATCTATATTCTTAGACACGAGAGAGGCCCTAGGTTAAATAAGAAAAATAATTTAAACTAATATAGATTATAATATCGATATTTGTCACAAAATTCAATATATCTAGCTTCGAAAGGAAAAATCGGTTTTTTATTAAAATATAGATTCCTGGCTATAAGGGGCAAAGCTAAAGAAGGATATAAATACCTCCACATTAGTTCTGCTTCGTACTGAGGCTTTGCGACAGCTGATACGGATATATATATTAAACATGTACAAAAAAGAAGCTAAAAACTAACTGGCTATATTTGGAGAGTTTGATATGCTTCAAAAATTTCCCTGGCTTTGATACAAAAAAAAAATAAGGTTTGGTTTCCCGCAAAAATGGCGCAAATATCCTATGTGGGACCTGAACATGCCTTCATCTTTCCAAAAAGTACCTCCACATAGTAGCTGAGAAACGAGACGGCAGCTGCAGGCTGCTCTCACACACTGTCCAGCAACAGCAAGAGGAAGATAAGAGCTCTTGTCTCCACCTGGGATATGAGGGTATTCCCATCCGGGTACATTGCCTCGTTCAAAGAAAGCCTCTTTGTCTTTTAGAAGATAGCACTGAGAAAGCACAATTGGCTCAAAAGGCTGTAGTTCTAGAGACCGCAGCAATTTTTTCAACGAGATGTCTATTCTCATGATAAATATTCAATCTTCAAAATATTAAATCTTCTGATGCCGTGTTCGATTAATTTCAACATTGACATCGTTCTCTCACAGAAAACCTTCTTCTAACCGGGAAGCCATCACTGGATCGCCAAATAAGTTTCTACAGAAATATAATAGTAGATGTACGGCTATTCTCGTTAAATGAAATATATACCATTACTGAGTCTAAAAAGTACAACTAAGCTTCCTCGAGTTTTTATTAGTTTCAGGACTCTAGTCTGACATAACCTGACAATGATGAGCTTACCATGGAATTTGTAGAAGCTGGGTTTGCAGTGAAGATTGAAACAATGCTGCAGTATTTTCTGTTCTGTTGCTCTCAGCCTTTCCATTTGGGGTGAATAAAGATCAGAGCAAATAAAAAAACCACGGTAAATGATAGGACGAATTAGTTGCTTATAGCAATCAAGCTTGACAATATTCTTCAGGTGTGTGGAACAGTGTATGAGGAATAATATACTGTGGTAGGTAATGCATGCAGGACTTAAGTGAGGATGTTGTTCACATGGGGTATTGGAGATAGTTTGGTGTTCAGCATTAGGCCCAGATATGTAACGGTGTTTTGTCTAGGTATATGATTGTTGCTCATTTTTGGAATTATACATGAAAAGAGTCATCTGGTCGATCGAGGAAGCTTAATGTGGCCTCGAATGATGATGGATTCGAATTTGGATGAGTGAGAATAAGGTGCCACGTGAAAAAGTAGCTATGAAGTGTTTCGAGGTACGTAGATATACGTTCCACGTTTATTTTCAGGCTACGAAACAAACAATGTCATCAGCAAACTGTAAGATTTTGAGAGGTAGTTGGGGGCGTGGAATATTGTCTGTGCAGATGGCGAAGAAGATGGGAGAAAGGACAGAGCCTTGAAAAATATCGGCTGTATTAGCATAGGGATTTAATAAGATATTGTTTATTTTCACTACCGAGGATCTATTAGAGAGGAAACTGCAAAAAAATCTTATACAAGTGCGGGTGAAAGTGGAAGAGGTAGAGCAGTTTTTGTATAAGCCCCTTTTGCAAAAGGTGTCGAAGGCCTTTTGAATGTCGAGGAAACAAGCTATGATGGGAGTAGGTTGTTTAGGTGGACTACCAGGTCAGCTTTTAGGGTTGAGAGGGTATGATTGACGGAGTGTTTAAGAAGGTTGGCAAATTGGAATTGTGAAATCACTTCGAATGTGTAACAGTAGGACATTACTTATTCCTTGACGGCACATTAAAATATTTTACTGGTAGTGGATAGGAAAAAGTGGGTCTATAGCTTTCGGGTAAAGCAGAGTTCTTATTTTTTATAGTAAAGGGAATAATGTTGGCAGCTTTGCAACTGCTAGGAAAATGTCCATGGATAATGCAATGACTAAAGAATTTGAGAATTGGAAAGGAGAATTGAAATGTTTGCATCCCTTTAGCACAACGTTTGGGATCATATTTAAACCGGTAGACTTTTTATTATTGCACGAATGGATGATGGAGACGATGATACTTGAAATAGTGAAAGGAAAAATTCCGCATTCATTGGAGTAGATGGATTGGGATGACTAAAGAGGTATACATTAGGAGTGGAATTCAAAGGAACTTGATTAAAATTAAGGATGGTGCTTGTTACAGCTTGCTCCATTCTTAAATTTGGTGTGACATTGGGGATCGTATGGACCGTTCAAAAGTAATTGACAAGCATATTAGCAATGGATTCGAGAGAAAGTGATTGTGAAAGAATAAGTCTTTTAGCAGGCATGGTCTTAAGAAGGCGGGTAAATAACTTTGTTTCGACACACAAAAGCCGTAATTTTGTGAAAAAGATCATTATCTGAAAAACCTTTGGAATCGAAAATCGAAAAAGTTCATCAGGGCAATACAAAATTTAAAGAAATTCTGATTCCGTATTTTGAAATCCAGGGCATCATTTTGGAAGAATAGGTACCAAAGGACAAAAGATAGAACCAACTATCATTAACATTTTCATTTAGCTTAGAGAAAAAGTTAGAAGCATGCCCAGAACTCTCGCAAAATGGTTTGAAGACAATGCCTCCGTCAAGACAATGCCTCCATCAAGACAATGCCTTCTCACAAACAGCGGTCTCTAGTTCTAGTTTTTGGTTCAAAATGGAATTGAAACACCGAAACAATTTTCTTATTTTCATGATTTAGTGACTTTTCCCAAAAGTAAAATCTGTGCTAACAGGAACCAGTTTTGTCATTGGAATCTGTTATGATAAAGCTGTGTCACAACTATTGAAACAGTTTTAAGAAATGAACTGAAACACGCCTCTTCGAATATAACAATGGATAGATGTGGTGGTACTAATGAGAAATACAATGAAAGGGAAAACAATAGACTTTCCGTAAAATGTAAGTATTTAATCTATGTTCAGTCAGCCTCGTTGCCTTAATGATAGATTGCCCAAAAAGCTTGGAACAACGTATGTACTTATTTTGATGCTTAATTGCAAAAAATAGACTTTCAAATGGAAATTAGCCCGCATAGCTTTAGAAACTTAAAGATTTGATCTTCACCTAAAAAGAAACTTCACCTAGACAAAGCTATTATCTGAAAACAAAATAATTTAACACTGCATAGCATTAAAATGCATCGTAACATTACTTACAAAATGACTTGATATCAAATTTTCTATGTACCTACTTTCAAATAAAATTTAAGATTATTTTAATTCGCTAACAACAAAACGCCAACCCTGCTTACTTCCAGCTTAGCTACCGTTGTTAAAACACAGCATATCAGTAAATGTAGAACTCATACCGGATAATATTAAGGGTTGAAATTGTATGTTTTTGTAGGAGAGAAAAAGTTGGAAAAAATCGCGTCGAAAAGTCGTTAAATGCACGTGACACCGTTGTAAATAGGTTTTCATTGCATTCCCGTCCAAGCACATGGCTCATTAGGTCCCTGACATGTCACAGCTCCGCCGCAAAGGACTAAAATTATTTTTGATATCCAGTAATGGTTACCGTTTTGTGTTCTGGGTGAAATGATTTGTACTACATGACATACGTGGTTTTAGTTGTAGAAGCTATATTTATCCATAATGAGTTCTATATTTATTTCATGGAAAAAAGATATACTGCAACTGAAAGGCCACTTGTTCCAATTGGCATTCTTCAAATTAACCTGTGAATGAAGCTACCAGGTAAAGATTTTTAGAATTTGGTCACTTTAATTCGAATGAATGGAAATCTTGTGTAAGAATGTTACGTTGACTTCTTTACCACAAAATTTTGCTTCGATACAAAAGATTCTATTCGGTATTGAATGCTTTCTATGGATTTGTAAGATGAAAATAAGATGTCGTGAGTGCGGTTGAGGTGGGAAAATTTCTTTACCATTCGCAGTCATTCAGATGTTACGTGGGAATTGAGCTCGGGGAAGTATCATGTTGAGCAGATTTTGTGAATATTTGCATTCATAACTTACAACAATAAGATTGTAGCGATGAAATAGAATTGTAAACATCCGTTCTTTTGAAACAATAAATACGGCTTCTTAAAAGTACGCTACGATAGGTAGCATTGTGCTGAGATATTTGTAATGTGTGCACCTAATTGAGTCTTTATGTTGTTTTGTAGTTGAATTTAGATTCGATACTTCCGCTCTAGGTGTAATCCCGAAAGATGCTCAAGATTGATTGCTTTTGTCATTTGATTTAATTTTTGTTACAGATATTTATTGATTATGTCATTGATTAGAGATGATAGCTAGAACTTAACTATGGCAGAAGTTAAACTAAGTGATTTGAAAAGTTTGATGGAACCGGTTATACTGGAGACTGACTACAATTGAATCTTGTTTCGCGAATTCTTTAGTGTGTCAAGTTAAAGAAATTGAAAAAGTTCAAAAGTTAGTGAAACAAGATCTGGTTATAGTTTTCCTTCAGCATAGCATTTCCAGGTTAAATCGGGTAGAAAACAGTAGAAATAAAACTGGTTTGAAGAGTGCTATAGTGGAGACAGACTACTGTCGAATCTGATTTTGCGCAATTCTTTGAGCATTAAAAAAAACACTAGCTAGTCAAGCAAAAAAATTAAAAGCTGAAAGCTGATTGGAGGTTTACAAAACCAGGTCCGATTGTAGTCTGGCTCCAGTATTTGGATAGGTGTAATTACTTTGGGAACAAAATACTAAGAACAATTGAAATTTCGTTTGCTTGTGATAATAAATAAATCTGCGTTTTCTGTAAGATTAGATTCACCTCAATAAGTCTTAGTTTTGTGCTTTGTTGGGCGTGAGCAGTAAAGTTATTTTACGCCTAACTAAAGACGCCAGTTGTATTTTAGTCGTGGTCTATTGCAGATGGATGCTAGACTGATTAACGGGTCTGTCAATTCTTAATGCAAATGTTTAGTGAAAGCGAATACAAAATATTCAGAATCAACCGTCGAAAAGAATATTTTGGATCGTAAGGAGCGCACATAGCTTGCTTAAAATAAGACATAATTGAGCTTCGGAGGTAATCACCACTACTTGATCCGCGTTGCTTCAAGTGATGATTTTTGAAATGTCTATGCTTTATTTAAGGAAGGATGAATGTAAAATAAAGCTATGCATTAACCACAGAAACCACAATTTCAAATTAACATTTATTAGGTGCGTTTTTTGCTCCTCTATCCAGAAAAGAAGAGAACAGACGTATTGCAAACAACAACACTCCTGTGCCAGTGAATTCACTAGTACAGAAATTATATTCCTCATTGGTAGTTCACGTGCTGAACTATAGAATGTGCTGAGAGAAAAAAGAGAAGCTCATGGGAAGTTGTTTTTTATTGCCATGAGGTGGCTTTGGTTTTTTCAAGGTTACGTTGAATGTTTTGGTAGTTAGGAAATCAGAAAAAGCCCTCCTAATGTGTAGAAAGTTGAAAGAGGTAATTTTATGTTGGTACTTTCTCTATTTTCTATCGATTGTGGTAGTTTATATTCGTTATTTTCTCCCTTTCTTTTCAGCTGTTTTATGCTAGCGAATTCTGTTCGAAGCGAATGCACTGACGTTTTGTACTAGACTGTTGTTTTTGCGGAAAAGTTCTATTCTGTTCTGTTATATAGAATAGAAATATTCTATTCTGTTCTGTATCGGAGCAAAAAATGCACCTAATATTAGATGCGTTATTTTGCTCCGATACAGAACAGAATAGAACTATGCCGCAAAAACAACGATTTAGTACAAAACAAGAGCTAAGATTCCTATAGGTTGCTGTATTCGCTGTGGTAGCGCAAAACAGCTGAAAATAAATGTATGAATGAATTTGTAATATGCTTAAGGAGCTTTAATCTTGGCTACGCTAGTGCTAGACAGTGTCTGAGAAGATGATCTACACACTCTGTCATTTCCCCACATTATCTGTAGCAGTCGTCCTTCTCCTTACCTATTCCGCGGAGATACTTTTTACAATGAAGGTGGTCTGTCAACCCTCCATATAGGGCTTTATGCAACTTTTGCAGAGAGCCATTGCTTCTTTTGATCTTTTGTTATCGAAGCCGAGGTATTTTTTTTAGTGGTCTAAGCCCTAAAGGTTAAGTCAGTAGCTTTCGATGTTTTCTTGTTCCGTTTTTTTAATTTCCGTGCCTGTATCTGTTTTTGTAAAGCCCCAGTACGGAGACGAATCTGAGAAGTTCTTGCTCCTTCTTTGGCTTAAGTATCAGCTTCCTCGTTTCCTTGGCTTCCCTCATGACCTGGGATTCATATCAACTCGAGGTTGTTCTACGAAGAAAATTTAGTATTAAACTCGTTTCGGCGAAAATTCATGTTTATATATATATATATATATATATATATATATATATATATATATATATATATATATATATATATATATATATATATATATATATATATATATATATATATATATATATATATATATATATATATATATATATATATATATCAGCAAAATGGTACGAAAGGAGGTAATCTGTGGAGTGGCCGATCCGCTTGAGCTGAAATTTTCGGAGGACATGGACGATTTAGTGGGTAGGTTGTTAAAAATTCAGATATCTTTAACCCTTTGGCGGCGGCGGGCATTTTAGTGAAATTTCAGGTACTCCTATATTTCCATGCAGTGCACATTTTTGTTAAGAAAAAGTATTGGGAATAAAAACTTATTATGTTTTAAGCTTGATTTTGGGCAGTGTGTGGGTGTTGAGTGCCTAAAAGTAGGCAAGGATTTTTTTCCAAATTTTGATTTGCCAGAAACATTGAAACATCGCGAAATTTGCAGAGCGTTTTGATGTTGACCAAAATTTAACACACATGGATTTACAAGACACTGCGGGTAACCCTGTAGTTACAACAGGTTCCTGAAAAAAATCTTTCAAATTATCGACCCTCCTGAAAATATTATGCTTTTTGACAAAAAATTCAAATGATTGATAAATTTTAGCCTTTGTCCATAATGTCAAATTGATATTTTCAAAATTCCGATTTGCACATAACCAAATTACCTCTATTTGCAGCACTCGGAATTTCTGTCCACAAGAACTGACGACTGGATAATCCGATCATGAAATTTACAGAATATATTGATAATAGCTACGACCAGGTCTGATAGAAGTAATTTTGAAATGCGGGCAACCCTGTGCCCTGGCATCTTGAAAAATCACGGAGCCTTTTTTGACTTTTGGCCTATAACTTCCGATTCAGCAATCACATTTTAACAAAATTCACAAAATATTTGGACCTTACTTCAAACAATATTTGGTGAAATATAGTTGCCAGTTATGGTGATTTTTGTCTCCTAAATCTTGTAAATTTATTCAGCAAAATAACGTTTTTTTCCCTATAACTTCCGATTTAGTCATGAAATCAAAACGAAGTTCGTGTAATGAATGGACGTTTTTGTAGCCCAAATGTCGTAGGAATTTTGTAAAAAAATCATGAAAGAGCTGCCAGCTATGACCATTTTTGTAATTTTTTGGAAGTTTTTTACTAAGCGATTATGTCATTAGATTTTCAACTGGGAATAATCCTGCAATGAAAATGAACAACAAATATTAACGTTTTGAAAATTTGAAAAGTCTTGAGGGTGATAGCCCTAAAATTCTTTTCACCCCTATAACTTCTAGCGCAGTGATTCAGTCGAAACGAAATTCACAGGGTGGGTTTAACTTAACGTGAAGCATAGTTGGTATATTTTTTGCTTTGCTGCTAACACAGGGTAACCAGCATCAGATGTTTTTGTAAATATTATTTTGCAAAGCATTTGCAATGAAAATAAGGAATCCATTTTTTAATATTCCGTTTTTTGAAAATTTTTCTAATGGCAGCCTCAAACAACGTTTAATCGCGGAAACTTTCGATGAAATTCTGCAATGCGAACGAAATTCTAAAGATAAGTTGATTTAAGTATGAGCTTGTTATGGCAAACTTATTGCTGCTTCGTTGGAAAAGTGTTTCCAGCATTGCACATTATCATCATTTATGTTATAGTTGGGCTTTGTTGCTTTGGATAAGAAATGGTTACTACAAAAAAAGTGTATAAGGTCTTTCCACATTTGTTTGTCACCCAAAGACAATTTCTTCGAAAATCAGTTTTCTAACGGCTCTGATGCGTTAGTTTTTTTTTCATTTAGGGCCTCTTTCACCTCTAAGAATATAGTTCAATTTATATGATTGCGATAGATAGCGTTGAGAACCGCTTAGCTATCTGATAGGATCTTAATTCTGAGCCTTTTTGTATTGCTTCACTGAAAGAAAAACTCTTCGTTGGTTCAACTATTTTTAATAGTATTGCAACGATTCATTCAAAATCGTTAAACGAACTACAGAAAATAGTTATTTTTACTATGTTAATATAGTTAATTTAACGATATAAAAGTAGTTGGCTCTGGTTATACAAAAAATATCGCAACGTTCATGAAATCAACTGTTTTAATTGTTTCATAGCCACGAAAAATAGTTGATCAATAGAAAAATATTCATCAATTCACTCAAAACTTCAACGTTTCGAACTATCAACAGTTTTTATGGTATTTAAACTACTTTGCAATAGTTGATTTCAACAAACGTAATTCAGTGAGCAACGTCTTTGAAAATATTCTACGCAAAGTAGAATAGTTTCAACATTTGGACGTTTTTCATGCTCCGAATGAAATTGTTTATCAACCACGCGTCATGGTGCGTAAATGTAATCAACAATTTTCTTATGGTTGTTTTAACTATAGCCCTAGTTGATGCAAAAACAACTAAGGAAAACTGTTGATTTTCTATACTCTTCATACTCATACTCCTATTCTATCATAGAAGTTTCATATGCTACATGGCAAAATTGTGTTAGGTTTGCTGTTCGATTTAATTCATATTCATGTTATGCTATGAAGCCTTTATATTACGTTGTATGACGCTTTTTATGCAGTTGATGCTGTAAACACATAACAGCGGCGTTGCGGCAGCGGCGCCACAGGGGGAGGCGTGAATGCCGCGAATTTGGTAAATCACAATGCAGCGACAATGTCGCTGTCAATGCAACCAAGGCACCAACCAAATTAATTTTTTTCATTCATTCATTATATCAACAATTTTCATAGTAAGCGAACCATTCTACAATTGTTAAATTCAACAAACATAATTCCACACTACATAAATACTATAGTCATTTACTATTTCGTACTATGTATATTGTTGGAATACCATTGTTTGTGGTTGGTTACTTTTTTTGCACCACGGACGTTGTTTATCAACCACGCGTCATGGTGCATAAAAGTAATCAACTATTTTTTTATGGTTGTTTTAACTATAGCCCGTAGTTGACGCAAAAACAACTAAGGAAAATTGTTGATTTTACCAAGATTTTTCTTTCAGTGTTATCTTTTTTATATGTGAAGCTCTAAGTATGACAGATAGTTCTGCTTGGTAGAGGGAAAATCCACCTTTGGGAGAGGGAAAATCATTTTGCACTTAAGACCTACGATCCCTGCTCCTACTCCATAACGTATCTCTGAACCATCCGCATACTACATTTACGCTCTTTTTTACGCGGGAAGTAAGTCATCCTCCCATTCGTTCCTTGATGGAGTTGTAACATTGAACTTCTTCCTGAAGGCAGCTTTGGTCTTTATTTGGTCGCCAAAGTTCAACATTTCCATTATGGGCCTGATGTAAAACAGGGCTTTGAAGTAGCCTTTAAGGGCTCTTGACTCGTACCTATAGGCCTGTAGTAGACCAATAGCCTTTTTGGCTGCTTCCTCCTGAATTTGAAGCTGTAGCGGTTCTAGGTTTAGAAGAGGCTCCATTCCTGACGTTGGGATGAAGCTCATTGCTCCTGTAATCAGGAGACATTCTATCCTTTGAAGCTTATTGAGACTATTAACAGCAGTTTTTTGTGTGGTTTTTCTTCTATATAGCTCTATATAGGATGATAGATCTCACCATTTGTTTGTATGTCCATAGTGTCTGCTTTGGAAATAGTCTACATCGTCACACATAGTCATTTTCCACATCGTTGTGATCATAATTAGCTTAGTGGCCAAAGTCAATATGAATTAAATATCAACATCTAAAATAACATATTTCAAGAACCCGAACAATATAAAACAGGGTATTTTCTGACCACCCATAATTGCAATCTTCTATTGATCTTTTTCAATAGTTTGTAATGTTTGCTCCTGGTCGCATCTTTATGAAATTTTGTGAGCCACAATACCGTTGAAAATCAAGATTTGCTTTCGCAACTGCACCACAGAGGTTTCACCGTTTTTCAGTTTAGGCCCCATTAGTTTATTTTTGAAATTTCACAATATTTACTTAGCGTTTGTTCGATTCCCATAATTTGAGTTCCATCGAAATCCATGCGTATGCAAATATAATTTAAAGATCGAATACGAATGTCACACACAGCAGGTTGCCTTCGGGCTCTCACGTGGAGCGTGGTCCGGTACGTGTGTCACTGTTTCAAGGACTCATTTAAGGACGACACACGAACATGATTTACTCTCCCAAGGAGACACGTCAACCGATTGGTTTCCTACTGTGCGCGTCTCACGAACGTCATAAAGAGTAAGCGAAAAACAACATTGTCCACGACTTGCGTACTGCCAGCTTCCGCGAATTGGTCATTAGTTGAGAAAGTCTTGCTAAGATTTTCGTCACTACCTTTCTCTGTACCGCAACAAATCTCCTTTGCAGTTATTGCTTTACTGCATATTCTTTCACGGAATCTGTGGACATCGTGCATGGCCTGCTTGGACTCGACCGAAATCGCCAGCAAACAGTCGCGTGTAGTAAAAATCCGGAAAATTGAGCTCTAAAATTGACTTTTGTCCGTTCGAAGGCTGTAAAATGCATTGTTAGGTCATTTCTCTTTTAGGCTGCTGAGCTGATAGAGGAACAACAAACTTTATGATTCGAACCAAACAGAGAAATGTTACTGTTTACAGCTATGAACAAATTCGGATGGTCCTTATAATAGAACTCGGAATGAAATTGCCTTTGGTAGCTGGATATGTCTAGTAGTAAAATTGGCTGTTTCCCGGGAATATAGGCCGTTACTATCACCACCGCCACTGCTGAATGCTCGCTGCGCGGCTAATGTATGACCAGTTTGGCATCATTGAACCTACGGTCGAATACGTTATCCCTTGCTTTGTGCTCCTTTTCGGTGTACCATAAACAACCCCCGTGGTATTTCATTGACTGTAATTCATATAAATGTCCCTTCGGCGGCTACACGTACGAATATTCGCATCCCGAAAATGAAATGACTCGTGACCGATTCCAATACAAAATTATAGAGAGTTGCCTGGTATGGGTTTGAAACTTCTTAATTGAGATCTTCATGTTTAATCGTCACATCATTCTATAATTGTCGGCTGCGATAGCCAAAAATACGATTTTCACCTGGCTCAATAAAATTGAATTTCAAAGAACAAGTTTTTTTGATTGGCTTTAATTATTCTAAGACAAAACCAAGAGCTTTACGCTACTCTTTCATTGCAAACGGTAACACCCAGAATAGGGGTGAAACAGGTCCACCCTGTTTATTGTGCCTAGCTGACCGTAGGACTATGGTGACTATTTTCTTTAGAATGGACTTTATGACCAATAAGGCAAATATATTTCGCTTTTATAAATCGTCGAAATGGCACAGTTGGTAAGCCATTTATGAAATCTAATGGCCTCACAGAGTCATTTCGTTTCCGATCAGAATATAAGAATGATTGTGTTTGGGAAGATTCGAAAAATTTAAAACGGAGTTATTCCTATTTTAAAATGCTAAAAGTTTTGACTATGGATAAATTATTAACGGACATTTGATCCCGGAAAAATTAGAAATGTATAGTTGCAAAGAATCAGGGATTTTTTAAACTGCACGATTTGACAATATCTAGTATACATAGAAATGACGTTTTTATAGCAAATAAAAGTAAATTATTTTCCGAATACAAAGCAACATAGTTGCTTTTAAAAACTGTGCATTGCAGATGACTAGTTTTACGTATCTATTGAAACGTCTCATAATATAATTTTAGCAACTTTGACAATGTACTAAATTTCATAATGTGTTGCAGAAAAAATAAAAGCCAGCCCAGCTTTTGATTGATTATAAATGAAATCAAAACAGGACACCAATCTAATGGCAAAGCTAAAAATCATGTTGAAGTACATCTTTGCCGTAGATATTAGACGCCTCGACGGAGGCCTCACCAATGAATTAATAATTAAAAATTGGTTATGGCTACAGTTCGAAAATGCCATAGTTAGAAATCAGTTTGCTTAAAACAAAATGAATTCACTTTACAAGCAAAACGTTATAGCTCAGAGCATTCTCAACAAACAATAAACCTTACAGCAGACAGATTTATCAAAAAATGCCCGCTATTTCAAAGAGCGTGCAACCATTTACAAGAGATCTAATATTTGAGATGATTTTTATTTCCCATGCAGAGTTCAACACCTTGACAGCCTGCTAGTCTAAAAATGCTTCAGTTCAGGCTTTTACACCGTTCAATTAATCATACCTAGATTTTTTCACTAAAGATAGCTTTATTTTAAAGTTATTGGCTGATATTAGTGCCTACGAATTGACAATTTTGTGAAAGAACTGGCAAAACTTCGTTTACCAAGGATATTCTCAGCTTACAAAAAGCTATATAGTGTTCGCGGATTTTGAAAATTTCAACTCTCAAATGAGCAGCACTTAATCAAAAATGGTCAGAATGGTAGGTAATCATGATAAAATTGTGTTTTAACGTGATAATGCTAAATCACACACAGACCTGCTTAAAAAAGATCAACCTGGCAGTTGTACCTAACCGGCCGTATTCACAAGATTATGCTTCTTCTGACTACAAGTTGTTTTGTTTGATGAGCAACGTATTTGAAATTAAGTATTGGGCTACATTCCTTCAAAAATGAAAAATTTTACAGATAGAAAAAATAACTAACCAGCGCAGTTTTGACCCGCTAAAACTTAAACCTTGGCATATATTGTTGCAGCTTGTCAGTTTATTTCAACACAAAAGAACATTCAAGTTTTGGAAACCTTTGAAATATTTTCCTCGCATTTGTTTTCATAATAATGACACCACTATACGAGGGTTGATCAATAAGTAATGATAATGAATATAAACCAAGGTGATTAAGGGGTTAGTCCACTGTTAAACTGCTCCAAATGAACTTTTTTTTTAAACAGCTACCAAAAAAAAACTATTCAAGATATCGACTTGAAATTTTACATATATCTTAATTGAAGTTAAAAATCAACCTATTCATTGGAAAAAATTATTAGAAAACAAAATGGCGACCACCCCAATGGATCGCCGCAGCACCGCCAAAAAAAAGCAAATTGCGCCTCGTAAATTCCTGGACAAAATAAGCATCTGTGAACAAACTACCAAAAATATTTCATTAGTTTTGAATATAAAGGACTGCACGGGCCTAAATTTAGAGCCCTTAATCGATTAAAAAAAATTTGGTATACTTTTGAACATTGGCTATTCAGTTTTTCGCGTTTTTGCAATCAAAAAAATGTTTCCCAAATCGTCAAACATTTTTGTTTTGTTCTAAATTTAGGCCCGTGCAGTTTTTAATACTCAAAGCTAATGAAATATTTTTGGTAATTTGTTCACAGATGCTTATTTTGTCCAGGAATCTACGAGGCGCAATTTGCTTTTTTTTCGGCGGTGCTGCGGCGATCCATTCGGGCGGTCGCCATTTGGCTTTCTTATAATTTTTTCCAATGAAAATGTTAACTTTAAACTTCAATAAAGATGTATGTAAAATTTCAAATCGATATTTTGAATCATTTTTTTTTTGTAGCTGTTTAAAAAAAAAGTTCATTTGGAGCAGTTTAACAGTGGAATAACCCCTTAAACTGAAAAGATATATATTTATTTTTCAACATAGTCTCCTAAGAAGTTAATACATTTAATTCATCTTTTTTTCCAAACTCAGGATACCCTTGGAAAAAATTCTTTATCTTGACTCTCCCAAAATGCTTCAAAAGTGGCCATGACTTCGCTATTATCTTCAAAATTCAAAGATGTAAAAGTCACTGGATGATGTAAAAAAAGTTTTCCGAGGAAAGATGTAAAAGTTCGAATCCTGTTTTTTAAATTGCAGCCATCGAAACTGCAGCCTTGTGAGCCGGTGCGTTATGTTGATGAAAAAGAACTCCGGCTCGCAGTTTGCCGCGTATTTTTTCCTTCATTGCTCCTCGCGATCTTCTTATTTGGTGTACGTAGTAAATGCCTGATATAGTCGCTCCCTTATCCAAATATTTCACTATGATAGTTCCTTCAGCGTCCCAAATAACTCATGCATAACCTTCCCTGCCGCGCTCTGCACTTTGAATTCCTTCGGCGTTGGTGAAGAGGGTTGCTTCCACGTCATCAATTGCTGTTTGGTTCCTGGATCAAAATGGTAGATTCAAATCTCACCCATGATCACGAAACGTGACAAAAATTTTCCTGATCTGCCTGGACTTTTTCGAGATTCACTCTCGAAATATCGACTCGTTTCTTCTTTTGCCAGTCGATTAGCATTCTCGGCCCCTAACGCGCAGAGACTTTCTTCATATGTATTTAGTGGGCAACGATTTTTTGAACACTGCCATTCGAGATCACTGTGACCTCAGCTACTTGCTTGATGGTTACTCTTCGATCTACCAACATTACATCTTTACCGATCTACCAACATGACATCTTTTTTCACGTTGTCTTCAGTGAGGAACGTGGTTGGACGTCCTTCGCGGTTTTCGCTTTCATTGAATGTTCTTCCCAGTTTAAACTCTTTGGCTCAGTGTGCACTGGTGGAATATGGAAGAGCAGAGTCCTCTAATGTTTCCACCATGTCGCCGTGTATGTCTCTGGCAGCAAATTTTTTCAAACAGAGATACTTAGCGATAGCTCTAATTTCGTTTTTCTCCATTTTGATGCTCTCTCTTCAACTGCTCGTATTCAAATGAATGTACCTCCCTGGAATCATGGCCTATTGATATGTTTTTTTATGCTGACTTAGTGAGCATATGTGACAGTAAAAAACTTTTTTTTGGAATTTCATCCGAACTGGAAATAACTGATTATCATTACTTATTGATCAACCCTTGTACCTCCAGAAAAACTTCTTTCATCTGATGAAAAAACCAAAATAAATGCCGGGAAGCAAAATGGAGAACGACAAAAGAAATGAAAAAATTGCCCCTAAATTGAAGAGAAGGTTACGAACCACGAACATTTGTTGATTCGAAAGCAAAAATTACGCCGGAAAACGAGTCAACGCGCGGCCAAAAGTAATTGGTAAATAAAATGACAGTCATTCTGCGAACTTCGTTAGATTAAATAAAGTCTGCCAGTAGGATACTACAGAAAATAGAATTAAGCAGCTGATTCGCACTGTGCAGTGAATATTGAGAAAACCGTACCTTTTTTTTGATGGTACCGCATACTATTATAACGACTAACAAAAGGAGGATATATGTTTTTCGAAATACCAAATGGAGGGCGATTTAATGATGGTATGGGCAGCAATTGGATACAAATTTAATACCCATATCTGTTTCGTGTTCAACAAAAGTGACCTCAAAAGTTTACCTTTAATTGTTCCAGGAGCTAGTTTCTAAGCCTAGTGAAGAAATAACAAGCGAAAACTTAATTTTGACAAAACAAGATAATCCCCCATTTCATGATGGTGGGATAGAGAAAGATTTTTTCTCTTACAAAAATGGTCAGGGCACAAGCCTGGCGAGCCTATTCACCATTTTTTGAGTAAGGTAAAATAGGCCAAGGGAGAGGCGATAGATATTTCTAAACACTCAGGTTAAAATGTCCCATTGTATTCATACTTTCAGCCTGCCACAGTTTTTGGGATTCATTAAAAAAAACTCCAGGATCAATGATAGAGGATAAGAGGATATCCTCTATATAGACGCAACATCTCAGCTGAAGCATTGGTATCAGATACGCGCATAAGCTAATCATTCGCAAAAGAAATGCTCCAAGTAGCTCTCAGATATGAAATCTCTCCCCGGTATTGGTATAAATGCCAACTAGGCTTAGTTGAAAAAATGCAAAAATTAAGTATGCTTTAAACATTTCCTTTGAGTCTGTCTCTATTTAATTGGTTCTTCCCTTACCATAGTCGAATAGATTCCATCTAGCCCTGGTGATTTGAAATTCTCAAATGACATTATTGCTATTGATGACAGTCATCCTATTCGATTGATGAGTATTCTTAAATTTATCATTCGTTAGCTTCTTCATTTCGCGGTTGCACCAAAGTATCGTCTTATTACCTCAACTCTACCTGATCAGACCTCTCCACATATTGGATACAAAATATGATTCTATCTAGGCTTTTCTATCGAGATTTTATTGATTTTGGCGGCTTTATTCTACGACTAGGACACATTTTTTCTAAAAAACAAAAAACGATTAAACTTAGACCAATCAGTTTTTTTTGTTCACAAAAACTGTCCAAGAGTAGTAATATCAAACTGATCAGAAACTAGAACACAAGCATTTGGCCTCGTTGACGTTTCATCATAAAAGGTTTTTGACGTTTTAACTAAACTGAGTTCGCAGATACTGCTACCTAAATCCACGACTCCTCTTCAAGCACAGTTTAGGCGCATGTTTTCGGGTTTTACAACTTTTCGTTTGATTTGAGCAAAAATTATTCCTTCTTTTCTGGGATTTATATACTTAATGATCCAGTACGTCAGATAGAGGCCCGAATTCATCTTCCCGAATAAGTCAATCAGTTCACCTGCATTCTTGCGAGGGTCAGGAATATTAGCCTGGGTGTGCTTGGTAATATTTGGGTCTAAAATGTTGAATTTGGGTTTGTTGTCAGTACTCAGTCGTGGAACGATCTATTAGATCCACTCGCTACATGTTGGAACAATAAAAAATCTAGCTCGCAAAGCTGTCAACTGCTACTTCCCTCCACAGTTTGTTTCGAAGAATAGCGCACTGACCATGGATTCGTCGGTTTCTCAACCTGCCATCCAGTTTCCTGGAAAACCTTTGAAATTTTTACTGCACTGTACTTTGAAATTTTTACTTTTTCCTGTCCACCTGCGTCAGTAGCTTTCCTATTTGCGTTGCTGCGACTGAAAGCAACCAACTAAAAAACTGCACCAAAGCACAAAATCTTCTTTGTTTCTTTACTTCCTGCGGACGTCTCGTTTCTTTCCTCCTTCTCTTTTGCGAAGATTTGAGTGAAGTCATTTTTCGTCAGGCACGGTCGTAATTGGAATTCCAGCTGATGCTGTATTCACATTTCCAGAGCCTGAAACAATAGAATATGTAATCAACAAGCTGGAACACTCACTTTGATCTTCCACTGCAAGTAGATTCCTTCCTTGCAAGTCATATATGAGGTTGCGACCTAAAAATTCAAGTTGCTGGTGTACCGAGTGAATTCAGCATAAGTATATTTACTGACTCAGATTGGCAGCCAATTGCAAATATAAATTCCTTAGAATTATCCTATTGCGTTTTCCAGGCACTCTTAGTGTGATATCTTACGATACACAAGCCTCTAGATTACGACAAGGTGATGCCCATTTGGACAGGCGCTACTCCTTCATATAACAGAAAATATTGAGGATTATGAGAATTGTAAGCGATATATTCTGCAAAAGAGCTAGAAATTGTTATCAATTCGTCTTGGGAAGCATAGTTAGTGTAATATAAAATAATGGTGAAGTAACAAATTAATAAAATTACCTAATTAGCAATACTTTTTTTCTTTGTTTGGAATATTTTTCCACGGGAATATAGTGCTAACATCAAATGGAATATTGTGGTTTTCTCCAAAATCAATAAAAAATGTAACCTTGAATAAAAATATCAAGATGTATCTCAACTATTTTTTGATTTCAATTTTATTTCCAAATTGCTAGGCCTGGAACTTAAGCCTACGAAGAGAGATTATCTTAACAAAAGTTATGTCAGTATTTTTTCTATGATAATGTCAAATCTCAGGGGATTACCTTTTTGGAAGCGAATGCTTAGCTATGGCAGTAAGCAGGAGAAACACATATGGCAGAAACCAATAATATTTATTCCATTATTCTTTTTTTTAGTTCCACACCTTGTTCCTTATTTTACAAAGTGCCAGTACTCTGCGAAAACGCCCCTAAAGCTATGTTGTGACAATTAAGGCTCAGTTAGCGAACCTCCGTCGCATCCGCTCCGTTGCATCCGCTCCGTCCGCTCGGTTTTGTGACCGGACGCATCGATGATTATTGAAAGTGCGTTGCGTCCGCTCCTTCTGTCAAAGGCAAAGGTGGTCAATTTAGTTATTTTCGTGGTGTAAAATTCATATTTGAACGCGGGAGCAGTTTGTGCTGTTTTGTGATTTGTTGGTTAGTAGCTAAACGTATGAAAGAAGCAATTTTTCATCTTAATTCCACAGTATGTATTGCATATTCAGACAGTTTTTATCTACTCCAAACGAAATATTTTGGCAATCATAGGTGGACACTGTTATTTTACAAAAAATATTGATACATTTTTATTTATCTGGAACTATCCATCCACCAGGGAAAAAGAGATGGCGTTCAAAATTAATACAATTAATACAATAATTAATTTAGTATGGTACAATAACGCAAACGCTTGTTTTACATTTCTACTCGGGTGTTTGGTTTCGGAGTCAACCAAATTCCGAACTATAATAAATTACAGCTACTATTATTTTTGTCACGTTATTTTCAAGCTTGTTGTTTCTGAAAAGTTCTCACTGAAGCAACAGTTGCGAAGATAAATGAAAAACAAACTAATTTAATGCAGACATCAATTCAATCAGTTCAACAAACGTTGGCTGTTTTTTGAACCATCGGTGAATTGACATTATTTCATCAGTAATATTTACACTGAAAGAAAAACTCTTGGTTGGTTCAACTATTTTTAATAGTATTGCAACGATTCATTCAAAATCGTTAAACGAACTACGGAAAATAGTTATTTTTATTATGTTAATATAGTTAATTTAACGATATAAAAGTAGTTGGTTCTGGTTGTACAAAAAATATCGCAACGTTCATGAAATCAACTGTTTTAATTGTTTCATAACCACGAAAATTAGTTGATAAATAGAAAAATTTTCATCAATTCACTCAAAACTTCAACGTTTCGAATTATCAACTGTTTTTATGGTACTTAAACTACTTCGCAATAGTTGATTTCAACAAACGTAATTCAGTGTTCAACGTCTTTGGAATTACTCTACGCAAAGTAGAATGGTTTCAACATTTGGATGTTTTTCATGCTCCGAATGAAATTGTTTATCAACCACGCGTCATGGTGCATAAAAGTAATCAACGATTTTCTTATGGTTGTTTTAACTATAGCCCTAGTTGATGCAAAAACAACTAAGGCAAACTGTTGATTTTTCATACTCCTCATACTCATACTCCTATTCTATCATAGAAGTTTCATATGCTACATGGCAAAATTGTGTTCGGTTTGCTGTTCGATATAATTAATATTCATGTTATGCAATGAAGCCTTTATATTTCCCTTCTTCTATTCACAAAATATAAATCTTCTGTTTGCAGATCACTGTTATAAAACAGGGAGTCCCGAAAACGATTACGATTGTCCCAATGCCAGAAATTGTTTAGCAATTTCAATTGTTTTCATAGATGCTGCAGCTTGCAGCTATGCATATGAACTCAATTTCACGTCTCACGTCCTGTTTCTATTTAAGGCTTGGATGGATTATGTTGCTATGGTTTATGGCTTATTAATGCTCCTCTAATGATACAAGCATTTAGAGAAAAATATACCAATACATCGTTACCGCCTGAACCAGTACTTTTTTGCACCACGGACGTTGTTTATAAACCACGCGTCATGGTGCATAAAAGTAATCAACTATTTTTTTATGGTTGTTTTAACCATAGCCCGTAGTTGACGCAAAAACAACTAAGGAAAATGGTTGATTATACCAAGATTTTGCTTTTAGTGTATAACTATAAAATACGCTAATTAACAAGTTCTACAGCATCAACATTCGGTTAGTTGAATATTTCAGGAAAATGATTTATCTATTCCACAAAACATTTTGAAAATATATTCACCTTGAAAAATTCTTAGCTGACAGAAGGTCTGTTCACGTGCCTGAATCTATTATAATATATTAAAATAGATTCGCAGAAACTCGTTTTTGTCCTTTTGCTGCAAGCCAAATTTTGCAGCAAAAAGAAGCCAGCTGCCAAATTCTGTTACTGCTGCAGTTTGCTGAAGTACGCGAACAGACCAAGAATGCCTTACAAAACACTCACCACTCATTCTAAACTCACCTTTCTCTCTCTCGATGCGTCCGAAGATGAAATTTGATCATCTCTTGCGCTCCGTTCCGTCAGACGCACCGGTTGGATAACTATCGCTCCGTCTTCCAATGCAAAGTATATGGAAACTGTGAAAATCAATCGACGGAGTGGACGCGACGCAGGTTCGCTAACTGAACCTTAACTGAGCCTTAACTGAGCCTTTAATGGAATGCAAGACAGAACAAGCCGAACAAATACAGCTATGATCATATTCCTTTTCAAATGTCAATGAAAAGTCAATTAAAATGTAGACAGAATGACGTTCCGACCACTCACTTTGATGTTTAGTGTGCAATAAATGCTTAGTATGCGTATTAATAAATTGAAAACAAAACAATAAAGTTTAAATAAAACCTGGTGAGTATAGTTTATTTTATCATTTTAAGCCCTGAAATGTATTCGATGCGAAACGAAACGAAGTGTCAAATCCCATACAAAATCAGCCTGGCACGGAATTTCGTTTCGTTTGGTTTTGCTCGTCAGTAATGTGTTCGAAGACGTATAACTGTCTTCGAAGACAACGCAGTGACTCGTTTTGAGATGGCGCTGCACTATGTATAAGTTAAATTTCGCAGCCATTTAATGACCCAGGTACCTTAAATTGATGCGAAAAATGTGACAGCTCATAATTTCATTCGAGTTTGCGGATATTTTATTGAAAAATGAGTGAAAATAGATGGATGAACAGCGCATCCTTGCAACAGTAGTTTTTGTTTTGCCGATAATATCATTTTTGATGCCGGTTAGTTAAATTTATATGCACCGAATTCAAATGTAATGCACTTGTTAAATGTCATCAATGGCAATTTATACTGCCCCCGGTGTCGGGGTGCGGAACTTTATTTCGCTCGATTCCGCACAGACGTTTTCGCTGTATTTCGTTCGTCGAATACATTACTAGGCTTTACATTTTAATGATTCAAGTTGATTATGTTCAGACAATCCTCAGTAAATATGAAAACCCTCATCAATTTTTCAAAATGTTTCTAATGAATTCTGAAGTTCATAGACCCAGAAAAACTCTACTCGTTTCAATTTGTTTACAATGTTTCTATCAAATTGACAATATGACAAAAACAAAAGGATTCGGCATCAAAATTCACTTGCATCGTTTACCTCTTCTCGCATTTTTACATTCTCTTTGATATCATGAACCATTTACTAACTGATTTCCATGAATTGTTTAACCATACAATTAGCAATCAGGAACTTCATTAGTCCGATTCGGACTAGTTGAGCGATTTCAATTCGAAAGATAAATAAAGAATCACAGCTAGCAGTCTCGAGTATAAATCCACTCTACGTACCAAAAAGAACATAGCCGAAAATTATTTCGTGCTATTTTTCCTTGTGATTCGAAGGGTTCAGCCAATACTAATTGGGAATGTTATTGCCGTTCGATGGCTACACATGCTGTTAGTCAAGTTAGTCGAGTTAAATTCCTGTTTGTTTTGTGTCTAATCGCAGCTTTTCATTAAATCGTTAATTACGTAAACACTTTTGTTTGTTTTGACGAGTTATTGAAATCACGCATATGATGGATTTATTAGCTGAGTTCGATGATTTAGTAAGTGGAATTAGGAATATGTTCTTGGAGTCTTGTTTTCATTGAATTTAGTGAATTAGTTTCCTCATAAGCGATCTCAGGACAGATTGGAGGATAAAACGTTAACTTCGACGTTTATAAAATGTCAGAGCTTGCTGGCCTTATTAAATTCCTAGATAATCGGTTATTTACAGTACGAAAACAACGCAGCTTGTGAAACACCTAAAGCTAAAATTTTTGCAACTTTTAGGCAATTTACGGACTTCTTCTCTGAGGAAGTTCGGCAGCAGATTTAGAATAAAGCCTCCCAGTTTTCTGCAAAGATGATTTCGTTGCCTTTGCTGGCATCAGTGACATCCTAAATATGGCTCTCTTTAGCCTTTCGCTAACTCCACTTCTCAATACTTTAGCTGCACCCAACGATAAGGCCGAACTGGTCCCCTTCGATATTTGAGGACATATTGGAGTTTTTAGCTTCTGGTTTCTCGATGTGATTATGCATCTTGAATTTTTGGGCGTCCTTTGCTGAAATAATTGAAAAGTTGTGACTTTGGCAAAGAACGAATCGTTGTCGTAACTTACCATGGTGATTCGACGGCCTCAGTTACGTTTCTTACGGGTAAAACTCAGCTACGTGCTCCACATAGCCGTTAGAAAAAATTACCAATTGATGCCTGTCTGTTTTTTTTTGTGATTCTGTGCTTTTTTCGGTAGTGTCTTTTGTTTGTTGGTTTGTTTATCTTCATTCGCTGTCTTTTCTTGTATTTTTTGTGAGTTTTTTTTGCTATTTTTCAATTGTCGGTCCTTGATCGTCCTCTTGTTGTCATCATCGGGGCACTACAGCCCGAATCGAGACTTAGCCGCCTTAATGCTTCGCCTCCATTCGTCTCGGTTCTCAGTTCGGTGCTCCTAAAAGTGACCTGCTGTCAGCATTTATCGAATCCTCCCAGCGCTTGCGTGGCTTACCGACTGGTCTGGTTCCGCTCGCTCGCTCCTTGAGAAATTGTTTGGGGATTCGATTGTCGCTTATTCGTTCGACGTGGCCAGCCCATTGTAGTGTTTGGAGTCGTATGACGGTAGAGACTTCCGACTCGTCATATATGGTATACAGCTCGTTGTTGTATCGGATCCGCCATCCATCTTCTTCCTGTATTGGACCGAGGATCATTCGCAATACCCTTGTCTCAAACGTATTCAAGGCTTTTTCAGATGCTTGGGTCAGCGTCCAGGTTTCGTTTCAGTAGCATAGCACAGGTATTGCGACTCTTTTCTTTGTTTAAAAAACACACGTTTCGATCTTCTACTTGCCTCATGCTTCAGCCTTCGATTACCACATAATTACCGAGACCTGCCAAACCGGTTTCGATAATGCTCCTTACCGGCTTATGTTGGCGCTAATTGCTCTGAACAATCACTTAATTGTGATAAATGGACCTCGGCTTCTTTTTTTGCAAAGAAATCGAGAAAAAGAGAGGCAGAAAAAAAATAAAGGTCACAGAAGAGAAGAAGTGTCAAATAATAAAATAAAAGCTATAAAATGAGATGAAGAAGGAGAAAAATAGACGAAAAATCAGAAGGAAGAGAAAAAGGAATAGGAAGAAGAAGACAAAAAGAATAAAATGAGAAGATGGAAGGAAGAAAAAGATAACAATAAAGAGAAAACAGCAGAACATGAGGAGAAAAAATATGAGTGAATGATAAAAAAATTCTAGATCAAAAATCAAAAATGAAACTAATGCTGATGGTTTTTCTTAATGTTTTTTTATGGCTCTTCTCTTCTCTTCAAGGTATTTTACTATGGAAATACATCGGCCCAAAGGCATAATAGCTAAGCAGTTTTCAAAAACGCCACCAGAGTCGAACATAGTCACCTAATTCCGTCCCTGTTTTCGTGTTAAAAATTACAGTCAAAACGCACTTTGAATCAACATCAGATACCCTATTAGAAGCAACCGAAGAATGGTTGGCGGAGACTTTCACGTTTGAGGAGACCAAAAAAGCTCTTGGAGGAGTATGTTTGTGGGTTTTAATAGATTGATTTTAATTATTCAATACATGGTTTTTAACATTAGTTCACCAAATTTATTGTAATTTATTTCTTTATTTATTTATTATATATTACGCTACAGATATACTCCAATTACAGCGTCAAGAATGAAGATGCGACATTATAAAAAAATAAACATAAGAAAGAACTAATTTAAAAGCAACAACAAAGCATTAAGAAAATTAAAAAATTAAAGCTAAGGTTAAATTGGAATTGAAGATAACATTTTCTATACATTCGTGAATTCTAAAAAAGATTGCGAGAAAGGACCATTCTAATAAGACGCAACAAAAGGGAATGAAAATAGACCTCCATAAGAGCAAACGGGCGACTAGATTTATGTCTGGTTACCTGGGCACCAAGATCTGGCAAAAAAAAACTTTGGAAAAGTGTAAAGAAAAAAAAAACACTCACCGAGGAACATTCTACGCGATTAAAGAATGGAAAGACGAAATGAGTAGAGACTGAATTTAAAGAAATTCGAACGAGTGACCCTACGTTGAACAGCTTCAATGGCGTCAGATAATCCTATCAAGCATGTGTAAAAAACACTTCATTCAGCAAAATTCACAACTATTGTCGCACGTTTTAAGTTATCAGAAACGTTTGCAATTATTTTAAAGATGAGAGTAGAATTTTTCAGCATTACAAATGACATATTACACATTTCATATAGCGCTGGCTGGTATTCATCAGCTCAAACCACATAATTTTAGCTGAAATCTTTTAATGCAAATTTCATAAACTTATCATCAAAAAACTGGAGCATAACACATATATATCTGTCTACAATTTTACTGGTGTGAAATTTTAAATTTTTTGCAATAAGCATTCACATGTTATATTGCCTGGAAATGCACTTGAGTATGAAAAGCCATATTATTACACTACACAGTCATTAATTTTAGTAAGGACAATTAAATTACAATCTAAAAGCCCAATGCAATATCGTTCAAGAGTATTATATTTATCAATTGTACACTCTGTATTTACGCCTCATAGCATATTCTCAGTAAACAAGCCAATAAAATCAATTTGAGCTCTCAGATTGATATGCATGAGAAAAAAACTTTCTACCAAATATAAAAATGCAATTTCCTTTTTCAAACCGCTGCCATACCGGTTCCCGATAATCTTAAAATATTCATTAAAAGCATTTGCAGATTTTATTACCTAGTCGCAAACAATCACCAATCGATAGAGTGTGTGAGAAAAAATGGTTGAAAAACTTCCCTAAAATTAACAACATGCAAATACACAGAAGTAAGTGGAATCCCTGGGGGTTCGAACTCAATAGGTACTACTAGTCCCAGCATACGATAGTATCCTATAGTGTACACACAATAACGATAGTGCAAACCTAACTAAACCATTCGGTCCTACGTTTGATCCCCGGCAAAATGGAAAAGCGAAACAAATCCTCCACGTCGCTGATACGAGCTAAGGTTAAAAAAGCGGAAAGCAGCCATCTAGAAGTGTACAGAGTACTTTATTTGCACACATCCCGAACATGCATTCTATAGCGCCCGTCGACTAACAACACTCGACCGTTTGGTCATCAAGTACAACCAACAACCGGCAACCAACAGATCAAAAGGTCGAGGGGTTAAATTTTTGGAGGACATGCACATTGCATCAAGGGCTGTCGAGTACATCTCAATATAACTCGTATGTGCACACTCGCGAGCATCCACGAAACATGCCATCGAAGAGCTAGAAGCGCCACTATCGTACCGTCATCGTTGTGGGGGCAGGCAAAAAAGGACGCTCGGCAAAAAACACAGTTCGGACGAATCCCACGAGTGGTGAGCTCCTATTCTATCTACTATGTTCAGTTTCTCCATCGCACATGATTCATACAAGAGCAGTGCCACTTCGGGGGCATTTGGAGTTTTTCATTTATTGACGCGACCAACCCCTTGGTGATGTTGCATCCTATATGCAATATCCTGTGCATGATGTAACTGCAAACATTGATGTTTTAGGAACTCATACAACTGGTTTAACCATGCGGAGATTTGCTGTAGATAAACCGCTTCGATTGAAGTGATGGTCAAAATTAGTTTAACGACTTACTATGCCGTGCTGAGAATATAAAAATTCGTCTCGAAGTTTTAATTTGTGGAAAATTTCAGTCTTAAATATAAATGATAATAGGTGCACTGGCACATTTTCTCTCAACAATCAGCTTTCGCGCTAAGTCAACATGAGCGTAAGGGTTAAATGTGCATCGAAATTGCGGAGTATGTTGCGGACGGATGGCAAGCAGGACTACATCAGCAATAACTACGCGATGCAAGTTCGCGTATATTTACCCACTTTAGACAGTGCAACGTGGGCTTTTAGGAGCTGGTCAATAGCGGGTGGCCTCGGTTTTTTTTTATTTTAGCCGCCGGCCATATCCTTTTATGTATATTGATCTGGTCGGTTGCCAAACAATTCGCTATTCGTCTCGTTAGAAGTGAAATCGATTACCGGGCCGAGAGTGCGAATCTCTGAAATTGCTCACTAGTGATTTTGATTAAAGGTAGAACACCTCACGGGAGCCATGGGAAAAGCTAAGTATAATTTGTCAATTGTACTGAAAATCTTTATTATAGATTGAATGATTGTTGAATTATTATTTATATTAAATCATGGCAATAGTAAAAGTCATGTAATGGGAAAACTTGGTGCTGTTGACTTTGGTGCTGTTAATGGGAAAACTTGGTGCTGTAATTTCACATTCATTGATTGACCGAGCTTTCACCAACTTCATCAACCTTTTATTTCAAAAGTTGTTGATTATATTTCTTTAAAATACAGCACAATAAGATTATTGAAAACTAGTTTTGGTTTTTGTTATCTCAAAATTAACTCGTTTATAACCAACCCCACGTCTTATGTTTGCTTAATTTTTAAGAATTACACTACAGTGTACATATGATCATGAAACCAAAATCAAATGATACAAACATCGAATTCGAAATTGTGGCTTGTGGGGAGGATTATATCGCCCCTTTTGTGGTTCCTGACAGTCAACGAAATACTGGAGAATTTAAGGTTCCAGTGGCCCTATTTTCCGAAGTGGTGGCGTATTCCGATGACATTGTGGTACGTGTGAAGCGTTCATTTGCACAAACTTTGTCGGAGCTTATCCAATCGCTGTTGGACAGCATCCAATTCTGGGCCAGAAAAGCCGGGCTTAGGACAAACCCGACAAAAATCGAACTTGTTATTTTCACAAGGAAACACCGGGTGCCGGCTATTGCCGCACCTAGCCCCAATAGAATAACATTGGTACTTGTTGATAGTGTTAAATATTTGGGTCTTATACTAGGCAGAAAACTGAGCTGGAGGGTGAATGTGAGGCAGCGTATACGTAAGTTACTTTTCGCGTGCGGATATGTTTACTCCAATACCTGAGGTCTTAAAACTAGAGCACCCTCCTACACATTCACATGTATAGTGAGGCCGATTTTGATGTATGGAACGATCGTGTGGTGGAAGGTAGCGAAGAGGAAAACTAACATCAAGGATTTAACAAGGCTAAAAATATAAATTTTCCATATGTATTACGGACGCTTTAAGAACCGCCCCAAAAGCTGGGTTGGAATTGGTTCTGGGCAGTATGCTTCTGGACCAATTTATCTTTAGAAACACAAACTTAGAGGCAATATGCGCTAAAAGTTCTGGCATGCGGAACGATTCAAATCAGTGGGGCCACAGCGATATTTTCACAAAATGCCGCAGAAGATTTGGGCTTGTTGCGGAAGCAAAATAATACATCTTGGTAGGAATTTCCAGGTTCAGATACCCACAAGAACAAATTGGAAGAAAAAGGGAGCTACCACCGATAGTGGCGTCTTGATTTACATGGACGGGTCAAAGACGGACACAGGTGTTGGCTCGGGCGTTTTTTCTACGGATTTAACCCTAAAATGGTACCGATGAGTAAATTTTACTCACATAGGGTATACATTTCGTCGCGCACCAGCCAGTTGGCCACTCCGACTGCCATGAGGCTAGAAGCTATGTAATCTTTTTATGTTTAGTGATCAAATAAAAAATGTACATAATACTATTGTTGCCAGCTTTTCAGTAAAAACATGTACCTAAAATCATCCAAAAATTTACCGTACCATTCCAGGGTTAAGCCTTAACCTGTGGTGTAGACTGTCGGACCATGCTACTGTCTTTTCTTCAAATGTATGGCAGTTGAGTCCATTAGCGGAACATTAACCAAACCAACGACGATTTGCGTCGACAGCAGGGCAGCCATTTTCGCTTTTCCGTCTTACAGATGTTCTTCAAAAACTGTTAACGCTTGCAGAGTGGCTCTCAATGAAAAAGCAAGGCACATTCCTATCCGGATTATGTGGATGCCAGGGCATAGTGGGATCATAGGCAACGAAAAAGCCGATGAGGTGGCGAGGAAAGGTGATAGCCATGCGTTTTTTTGGTGTGGGAGTGCATATCGTCTTTCGGGTGGGGAAAATTGGTATTATTTGAAGTCAAACTGGAGAATTCTTAATATTTGAAAATCTTCAAGGCTGTTTTGCGTATACAATTTGGCGGAAGACGTTACATCATTTAACTAAACTCTCGACTTACTGTTCATGAACTTGACTTGCGACGGAAAACATGATTGAATAATAAATTCGAAAATGACTGGCTCAGTGATAGCATTTTTAAAGTCGTACCAACTATAATGCTTGATCCATTCACTATTCGATGGAAAAATTGAAAATGATAAAGTTTCGCTGCTTTTTTTCATTATGACAAGTAAAATAATATATTCCAAATTTTTTATGAACTTTGTAAACTGGCAGCGGCTTCGAGCATTTTCAAGAAATCAGTATATTTTGTAGCTAATTTATACATTCAACAATGCCGCTGTAAAATCTGGCAGCTGATCTAGATTCATAAGGAAAAAGAACCCTCAGTAGCTTAATAGTTAAATTACGGCCCTCTTAAGTGAATGCAGGAAAGGGTCAACCAGGGTTAAAGTATGGGCATTTATGAGCAACTGCCCACGGCGGCAAATATTTGGGAGGAGTGGAAGGGCGGCAAATTTTCGAAAAGTTTCATATTATCCAAGACTTTCAAGTTTTGTTGCAAAAAAATGTAATTCTAATCTTAAACCCTTGTCAGCTATATGGTTGTGAGTATATTCCCACTTGTGTGCAGTAGGTTTCAAGCGAGATTAGCGAGATCTCTACGGCGCATCATGACATGAATTTTAAAATTTAGGAAAGTCAAACACTGGTTCTTATATTGATTGTCGGTTGCTTATCTTACAAAATTTTGAAAACAGCATCTCCTGTAAGACAAATGAGGGAAATACTCAGTGCTTGCAACACTTTACCAGCACTGCAAAGTCTACCACAACTGACATTTAAACATTGGTTACTTATTTTCATTGTAAATGTTCACGATATAAATACCTAATGGAAGCATTTATTGACACAAAAAAGCAAAACCGCCTCGTGCTAGCAACTCTTTGCAAGCATCAAAACCAAAAATGTACCACACCTGGCTCAAGTGAAAGTCATCGTTCCCTGCGAGTTTCGTTTTAATCCGATGACTGCATTAGAAGTTATACGAATACAAATAAAGTTTTCTAATTTGTAAAATCTTAATACTTGTTGTTGATTGGCGCTACAAGATCTTTACCTTTTGGAAATTTTATGATAAAATTGCTAACTAAAGATGTGGCAAAAAAATACAAAATCAATCATAGCTGGCAACTCTATCAAGGTTTTTCAACCAGATTTCTACTGCATATTATTTACAATAAGTTCCATTTACCAAATGAATTTCGGTTCGATTTCATGACTGCAATGGAAGTTACAGAGGAAAAAGCTTTATTTTCCTGAGTGAATTTTCCAAATTCAAGAGCCTAAAGATTCATAACTGGTAGCTCCAGCCAAAAGTGGCTTAGAATAGGGATCAGCTACTGTGTGAATTTCATTGAATTTATGGGCCAAAAATCGTTTTTTTTTCTTAGTGATTTTACAAGATGACACTACTGGCACAGATTGGCCCACATTTCAAAATTGCTTCTATCAGAGCTGGTCCTACTCAAAACCAATACATTTTGTGAATTTCAGTTGTATTTGATTATCGGGTCGTGAGTTCTCGTGTACAGAAGTTTCTGTTGCAAAAAATATAGGTGAATTGGGGAAGGGTTGCCGTTCTTGCCCGATGTAGAATTTCAAAAGTTTTACTTTGGCTATGTAGACAAAGCATAAGATTTACATATGAGTTGCTTTTTTTTCTACAAAGTGGCAATTTTTCATATGATTTCTTGATGATTTTTTCGATGATTTGAAGGTTTTCACTAATGTATGCCGTCCCAAAGTATGCCGTACAGGGTTGCAAATATGCTCATAAAAAATAACATAAATTTACAACTTAGTAGTGTCAATATGTCTTGTAAGTTTGAAATTGATTTGATAGCTTTGTCAAAAGTAATTGCATATCAAAAATTTTCAAATTTTCCCAATCTCTTTTTACGTACCTGGCGCATACACAGGGTTGAAAATTTTCAAAATTTTATCATATTCACATTGAAAACACTTTTTAAATTCATTTTGCAAACTCATTGCCTATAGAATAATAGGAGCAGCATCTGTAGGAAGAGCATGAATTTGAAGTAGTGCCATCTTTCAACTACCTTGGGTCAATCGTAACAGCCGACACCAATATGGACGAAGAAATACGCGCAACTTCAACAAAGCCTACTACAGTGTGTCAATACTCTTCCGATTCTCCTTTGTAGTCCATTGTTTCGACTGTATTTTTGTTTCGGGCGTATTATGATGTACCCAGAATTAATTGGTGCCAAAACTCTGATTTATTGTGCCTAAATTTCGCTAACAGAGCCTTGGAATTGTTTATTCAAACACGTTTTTGGTCTAACGTGAGCAAACGCGACACGTAACGCGCGGACAGCTTTCTCATGCCTAAATCTTCATTCAATATGTGACAAACACGTTCTTTTGACATATTCATAGCGTTTGTTATCTCTCTCACTTTAATTTGATGGTCATTTAGCACCATTTGGTGAACTTTAGCGATGTTATCGTCAGTGGTTGCAGTTTTTGGACGTTTCGAACGTTCATCGTCTCCCAAGCTGGCACGGCCACGTTTAAACTCAGCTGCCCAAAATTTCACTGTGGTAAATGATAGTGCAGAGTCCCCGTACACAGAGTTCAACTCATCGTTGGTTTGCGTAGGCGTATTGCCTTTAAAAAACAAATATTTAATGACAGCTCGATGCTCGATTTTTTTTCCATTTTCACAAAAACACTCACATCGACGCTGAAATTTTGGTAAGTACCTGTCAAAAGATGCACAACCACATTCACTAGTTTTTATTGACGAGTCCTGCCATCTTCACGTTAAGGTCGGAAACTTTTCAGACCACCCCCGTATATAATAAATCATGTAGTAATAAAAAAAAAACTTCGTATCGATCAAAATCAAATTCTACTATTACTAAAAACACAAAATTTAAAAATATCGTTCTATTAAAATAATTTAGAATCATGAAAAAATCATGCAAAGCTAATAAAATAGCAATTCAGAAGTATGTATAATTGACATATCTCCATATATTGAGATATATCTTCTGCTCATTTTCTGTTTGCGTATCCACAAAAATCCACCACTAACCGATCTTCTTCGAAAAAACACCAAAATACAAATAACCCCAAAAACCATTCGTTTTATTATTCCAATCACATCACTACTTATTTTCACTAAATGATGGGGAGAATTCTTCAATTTTGCGTTAACAATGTGTGCAAACAAGGGGATCTGAGTTTTGTAGGCAATAAATTATCGAAACGCTTCATAACTGAGACATAAAGGAAATACAAAAGATTCCCGTTGAACTGTGCACACTGTCAGCCATAAATCACCTGGCTCGAATTCAGAGTGCAATAAAATTTTCAAGAATATCTAGCGTTGAACTTGAATGGGGAATCGGCGAAAATAGATACATTCACGGTACCAGCGAGTGCGTTTAGGAAATTCCACTATAACACCACAGATTTAACATGAGACCGAAGAAAAATGGTGTGTATTAAAGAATTTATAATAGGATTTAGTACAAACGGAAAACCCCAAGAAAAATTTAACCCTTCTGATAGTGTCAATAGGGTTACCTACACGAAAATAAAAAGTAATGAGATTCAAGAAAAAAAAACTAAAACATTTAAACTTATTTTATTCAGTTATTTACTTACTCTGCATATCCAAAGATTTTATCTGTGAAAATTGATTTCAGAAGAAGAATGAAATAAGCATAAAATCATGTTTACATTTTTGTAGTCATCAAGGACTGAAAATAAGTGTTAATGCTGGCACTGATGATTCGATGAATTTCGTTTCGTAACAAACACTTTTAAAACAAATACATATGTAATAAAAATCAAGCTAGGTGGCATCTCCGATATGATTCCATATCAAAAAGAGCTCACAAAACTGATCCTGTGTCTTTAAACTCTTTTTCCGATTCCGAACTCTTCCTGAAATAGATTTTAAAGTGGTGGCGGCTTTGTTTACAAAAACACGACCTCATCGCCACATTTTGTATAAGCTTAATGGATGCGACGAATGTGACAAATAAATTCATACCGAATGCATTGCTCTTAAGACATGCCACGAGACATCGCTAATCCACTTAAGCGGCACTAACTAATTCGGATTTCATTTTCACTCAACAATTTTACTATCACGTGCGTTGTCTTTGGCCATAAGACGGTGCGAAACGTGTGTTCTGTATTGTGGAGGAGATTGTTTGTTCGATTTAGTGTGGCTAATTTATTTGAGAGATAATTATGATGCTATCTGGACGATCTGAAAATAAGTAATTTTCATCCATATGCATATGAATTGTGCGTTTAGATTCTTATCAGCAGACTTACTGCCTCAAGATAGACTTCTTTCTATGTTATTGCCAACGAATAATCAAAAATATCCTGTCCGAACAATTATTTTATTGAATAAAACATGCTTAAACTACAAATCAACTCAAAACAGATAGTAATTATTTTATTTATTTATATCAAAGTTTTTTGCAATATATCCAAAGTATCTATCTCAATCTTGTTCACTTCATTATTTTCAATAAAACTAAAAGTCACAGAATTCAACCACATAGCCTTCTTAAGCTGTTTAAATGCCAAATCTTCAGCAAATAGGTTTACGACAACCATATAATTAAATATCCAAATATTTACAATCAAATCTCCAAATAAAAACGCTTTGAAAAAGTCCATATCTTGGTATTCCCTAAAGTCTCACCACAGGACTACTTGTAATCCACCCGGCATTAAGACAAACGTTGCTTTTGTTGTAATCCAGTTCGGTTTTGTTTTTCTATTATTTCTCACAAAAATAATCGCACACCTCTGCCAGAGTCGAGATAGTATCTCAACAGGACTTTCGTTCAATGTGTACTTTAACATTATCATAATAGCCAGGATTAAGGACATTTTAGGGTTGTTTCCTTAAGTGCCTGTATTGAAATGTCGATTTAGTTTGAAGTGAAAATTCCAAACGGGACACAACCCTTTAGGTGTCAATAAACTCAAACAGATTGGGAGTGGACAGACCCGATAACTTCCAAGATCTCAGGGTGAAAGCTATTGTCATTCAAATTTTCAATAGACAACCCTTTTTTCAATCCTACATTTTATTGGACTTACTTTCACGTTGTGCTGGCTCGGTCCAGCTATTAGAACGAAACAATTAGAGAAATTTTTCAATTAGGATCAATAACTTTGCAGGAAATCGTAAAAGTGGACTGTTCGAATTGTTGTACAAATGTTTGCCTGATATTTGCATATAAAAGACTGACATGTTTGGTCGACTTTTCTGGCAAGAAGGTCACGCAGTATTTGAAAGAGAAGTATTTTCTGTTGAGCAAAAAAAGATGAACGGCTCAGAAGTGAAGCAAATATACTTTGTTTAACATAAACTCACTCTGTTCAATCTGAAATGAGCATATCTGATTCTTCGTAAAAACAAGTTTGAAGTACAATATGCGATACTTTGCGTTATCGGGAGAAAAACAAGTTGATGATATGAAAAATTATCTTCTGTTTTCTATCAAAATGTCTTTTGTCACACCACAAACTCATGAAATTCAAGTGGCTATGCTAGGCACCTAACACAATAAAACATGGGAACTTATTAAGGCCGGCGATACATGTGAAATTTAATTAATTAATTAACTCCGCCGCTCACAAGTCTAACTTGTGATATGCCGGTCCCAAGCCCGGAGAAAGGAGGAGGGTTTGAGGTAACGAGGTAACTCTATCCTCAGTAAAATGCGTATATTTGCAGCCTGATGGCTGTAGTAAGCATGAGGATGAATCCCAAGGATTTTATCTCTGCAGGTGGCAGCCAGACTGAGTCTGGAAATCCACCCGTGCTCAGCACGGCAGGGGCTCGGATTCTGCAGGCCCCAACCTCATGTATGACTGCAATGGAGGACCCTGGTTGCAGTGGAAGCTCACAGGTTACCATCGTGGAAGACTCCATGGCCAGCAAGTTTTCGGACTTGCTGATAGCATCCCCCCTGATCACAGGCTCCGGAAAGGCGAGTACAGCACCAGCTGGAAGTCCGACTACGGCCGTACCAGGGGTAAAGATGTTTCTTCCCGAATCCTCACATAAGAGGAGAAGGGATGCATTAGAGGAGGTAACTCCGACTAGTGCAAATGAGACGCCCGCTGGAAGTACAGATAGTAAGAGTGCTCATTCCTCTGAACTCTGGAAACCTGTGGAGGCTCTCAGTCGCAGACAACGTAGGAGACTGCGCAAAAGGGGCAAGCTGCCGCCGAAGGCTGACGGAGAGACAAATGCAGTATTAACTGCAGGTGTTTCCCTGGAGACTGGACGTCAGGCAGCGAAACCTCTGAGCCGACCCGGGGTAGCGAAAGAAAGGTTGGCTGGTGATGCTAAGGTCGCATGTTCGGAGCAGAAATGTTCTGGACCGGCGGCTGGATGCAAAGCTACGCCGACTGGACTTCGTGAACCAGGGAAAGCTCTTAGCCGTCGACAGAAGAGGACTCTGTTCAAGAAATCGATGATTCCTGATGCAAATCGGGATTCAGCGACGACGCTGAAAGGTAAGGAGGGACCGGTCACACCGAAGATCTCCCAGCCGGCCAGCACAGAGGCCAAATCTGCCAGCGGCGGCGCACGAAAGAGACGCAAGGTTGAGGCGAAAGCGGATACCTGCATCTCTGAGCGCAAGGTGCCGAAAGGTGTCAAAATCTGCGAGAGAGATCTTGCAGAGGCTGGCCCTTCTGGCACAAACACACCTTCCACGGGGGTAGGGAGGAGAACGTATGCAGAAGCTGCGTCTTCTTCGCTGGTTGTTGTGATAGGTGTGTCTGGCAAGGGTGGCAAACTGACCGAAGGTCAGTGCGCTATCCTTAAGAACGAACTGTGGCGAGAGATAGCGGAGTCGGGACCAGTTTACAACTTCACGCAAGCGAAGTTTGTGGATGGTCACCTCCAAGTCGCCTGCTCCAATCAAACATCTAAGGAGTGGCTCACACAGATCGTTCTTAAATTGGGTACTGGCAGTCGGCCCAAATTTACCATTTTGGACTCCGACCTGGCCAAACCCTATTATGTCAGTTGTTGGATCCCTGGTCCTCGCAAGAGAGCAGGTGACATCACTGGCATGTTCGGCAAACTGAATCCGGGCATCGATGCGAAACACTGGATCATCAAGTACATGAATCCCAGGAAGAATCCCACCACAGGTGAAGATGGTTTCAATCTGGTGATCGTACTTGACCAGAGAAGTTTCTCGATGCTAAGAGACAGGTACCGGATGGTGCTGAGCTACTTCTTGTATGCGGTTAAATTTAACCAAATCAGGAAGTGGTGAGGCACGAGCTTTTGTGACTGTCTATGGACAGATCGCCAGAGCAAAACGCAGAGATCCAGTGGAAATTCTCTCCCATAGAGTTTCTTTCACTGGTCATGCGGACATTATCTAAGGGTCCCTGCAAAGGGATCCAAAGATTTAAACTCCGGACGTTTCTGTGCCTGAAGGTATAAGATTTGTCCAGATCAACTTGCGGCGTGCCAAGGCTTCGTCCTATCTTTTGAGCGAAAAATTGACAAAACTGCAAGCCTCCCCCTACATTGCACTTGTACAGGAACCGTGGGTTCGAGGCGGTAGGATCTACGGACTTAGTCCAACCACGGGGGCCAAGATCTTTTATGATGAAAGGTCAATACGGCCGAGGACTTGTGTTCTGGCTTCCAATCTGCTTGATGCCACCATGCTCAGACAGATTTCAAGCCCGGACCTGTCAGCGGTCGTCGTACAACACCGAGAAAATGGTAGGCTTAAGCGCACGATAGTTGCCTCAGCTTACTTTCCCTTTGACTCCTTACTCCCGCCGCCGATACAGGAGTTAAAGGACCTGGTTTTGTACGCTGAATCGGAGAGACTTGAACTTGTGGTGGGCTGCGATGCCAACTCCCAGCATACCAGCTGGGGTAGCAACAAATGTAACGCCAGGGGTAAAAGTCTCTTTGATTTTATAACTTCTGCCGGGCTGATGATCTTAAACACTGGGACTACTCCCACATTTGTCACCCCAAACAGAAGGGCGGTCATTGATGTATCGCTATGTTCAGCTGGAATAGTTGGATCAATGACTGGATGGAATGTATCAGATGAGGATTCACTCTCTGATCATCGCTACTTGGTGTTCTCTTTAGCCACGGATCTAACACCCGTGGTGGAAAGAAGAAACCCAAGAAACACTGATTGGCCTACGTTCAATCGGCTTCTTGCAGACAAAGCGCGTCCTAGTGGTAGGATAAAATCGCCAAAGTCAATAGAATCCCGGTTGAGCACTCTGAATAGAGACCTAATGAGTAGCTATGAAGAGGCCTGCCCGATCAGTAAGAGCAGATGTGGCAAGACGGTTCCCTGGTGGAATCGGGAACTACAGAAGCTAAGGAAAAGTACCAGGAAAATTCTCAACAGAGCTTGTAAGAGCAACAATGAGGATGACTGGATCGCCTACAGAACTTTGCAGAGAACGTATAAGAAGCTGGTGAGGACCTCTAAGAGAGAATCATTTAGATCTTACTGTGAAAGACTGGAAGGCGCACGGGAGACGTCTAGGCTTTGCAAAGTCCTAGAGAAGGATCAATCAGCTAAGCTAGACTCTCTAAAACGCTCGGATGGTGATTTTACCAAGTCCAAAAAGGAGTCTTTGCAGACTTTACTTGGGACTCACTTCCCGGGAGCCGCGGTGATTGAGTCGCAGAAGGCAAATGCGCCTGTGAACGAAATTCCTGCTCTTCGCAGCAGTAGGAAGTGCTGGTACACAACTAGATCTGTGGTCACTAGTGAAAAGGTCAGGGATGCAATCATGTCTTTTGAGAATTTCAAATCGCCGGGCCTGGATGGTATCTATCCGGTTATGCTTAGGGAGGGAATTGACCACTTGGGGGCAGACCTGAGAGAAATCTTCTGGGCATGCCTTTCCTTGGGGTATGTTCCGTCACCTTGGCGAGAGGTTAAGGTAGTTTTTATACCTAAACCGGGGAGAGATGACTATTCCGATCCAAGGAACTTTAGACCGATCAGCTTAACTTCGTTTATGTTGAAATGCCTAGAGAGACTTGTCGAACGACACATACGTACTACGGCGCTTAGGTTTAACCCTTTGAATGATGAGCAACATGCGTACCAGCGAGGAAAATCATGCGAGTCGGCCCTTCATGCTTTGGTGGCCAGAGTTGAGGGAGCGATTTCCAATGGTGAGTATGCGTTGGGGGTGTTTGTGGACATTGAAGGGGCCTTTGATTGCGCGCCCTTCGTGGAACTATGTGATGCTGCGAAAGTGCATGGCGTGGATGATGTCTTAGTTAGGTGGATTCATGCCATGCTGACGCAGAGATGGTTGCTGGCGGAAGCTGGATCCGATTGCTACTTAAGAACAGAGGCGACAAATGGATGCCCTCAAGGGGGCGTCCTATCACCGCTCCTGTGGAGTATGCTAGTCGACTCCCTGCTTAACGAACTGCAACAAGAAAGGCTGCACGCACAAGCTTATGCTGATGACGTGGCCGCACTGGCTGTCGGTAAAGATCTGAATGTGGTATGTAGACACAGCGTGCATTGGATCTGATTGGCAGCTGGTGTTCGAGGCACGGCTTAACAGTGAATCCTGGTAAGACGAAACTTGTTTTGTTTACCAGGAAAAGAAAACTGAGAGGACTAGTGCTTCCAATCATGAAGGGTGTAACACTTCAACTTTCAGATGAAGTCAAATATCTTGGAGTAATCTTGGACAAAAAACTTCTCTGGAAGAAACATGTGGAAGTGAAGCTTACTCGTGCTATAAAAGCTTTCGGGCAGTGTAAGAGAGCTTTTGCTACCACATGGGGTCTAAAGTCTCGTGTAGTGATGTGGATCTACACAGCAATAATTAGGCCGATGTTCACGTACGCATCGGTGGTGTGGTGGACTATCGTGAGGCTATTGTATGCTCGGAAAAAGTTAGCCACGCTGCAAAGGACGGTGTGCCTGGGTATCTGTGGTGCCATGAGCACTACTCCGGGTGCGGCCCTTGATGCGCTTCTCAATCTGCCTCCTCTCGACATTCAAGTTCAGAGTGTGGCGATGAGCTCTGCCCATAGACTAGCTCAGCTTGGCTTATGGGTAGGTGAAGACGATGTGGGGCACTGCTCTATTAGGAGGTCGATGTGTGAGATCTCTCCGATTCTCGCGATGCCTTCGGACGCTCGGGTGCCCTTCCTCGACTTCAGAAGAAGGTACGAAGTAATCCTCTTAAGCAGAAGTAGCTGGGATGATCCCGATCTGTGTACGAGGGGATATTCGGAGATCTTCTTCACGGACGGCTCGAGGTCAGATAGTAGATCTGGAGCTGGTGTCTATCTACATTCATCGAATGGCAGATGGGCTTTCTCTCTTGGAGAGCACGCTTCGGTTTTTCAAGCAGAAATGTTTGCTATCCTGAGAGCTGCCTGTTGGGCAATTGAGGAAAGATGGAGGGGAAAGAGCATTGCTATTTGCAGTGACAGTCAAGCTGCACTGATGGCGCTGCGTAGACCCCTGACAAACTCGAAAATTGTCCAAGAGTGCAGAGCACGATTGAACTCTGTCGCCAGATTCAATAGGGTGCATCTGCTCTGGGTACCGGGGCACTGTGGTGTTGAGGGGAATGAAATTGCTGACGTCATTGCGAAGCAAGGTTCGGAACTTCCGCTACGGGGCCCTGAACCCGCCTTGGGTGTGCCGACCGCATCTGCACGTGCCATTATTCGAAAGTGGGTAGATGATGCTCACAAAGATAGATGGACGGCTGCCGGTGTGGCCAGGCACACGAAGGTATTCCTTTCGGAACCCAACCATGTGACTGCGGGATTCTTGCTCAATAAGAGCAGGAAAGTTTGCAGGGCCATGGTAGGTATTCTGACTGGACACAACTGCCTAGGAGGACATATGTACCGAATAGGTGTTGTACAGGATGACCTCTGTTCATCCTGTCTAGAAGAGGCTGACTCTGCGGAGCATTTCCTCTGTGAATGCCCAGCGTTTGCGCGTCTCAGATATCAATGCTTTGGCTGGGATGTTGCACGCATGCAGACGATAGCCTCTTTTCCCCTATCAGTGATCCTAGACTTTATCAAGAGGTCTGGGAAACTATGGTAGGCAGGGGGTAATGAGTACAATGGGTCCTTTGGCCTGAGTGCTTAGAGGCGCCAATGCGCCTCTCCCCCAACTCACACACACACACACACACACACATGTGAAATTTTCAAAAATTCGCGTTTCTTTTTTTTTTTGCATAAATAGTTAAATTTACATCTAATATATAAACGTCCTGAAGGACTTCTGTATGGGCCTTGGATCGCTCATTAGTTGGTAGGTCGGTGTAATCATAGAGTTTCTGTGTGTCAAAACAACGCGTTTTTCTCGAGACGAAATTTTTTTAGATTGGCGGGCAAGATAGCTCAAAAAGTTCTCAATCGATTGTTATGAAACTTGGCACACGTTTTTTCCTATAATGTAAACTTCTAGTTGAACTTCAATAATGCCAAAAAAAACTTTTTTTTCAAAATTTAGAATTTCCGACCAAAAACTGTCGAAAAAAAGGGTAAAAAATCGTACTTTTTTGATGAGGCGTGCTAATTCACGATTTTTTTACTTTTTGTTTTTTTTTTTTCTTGTTTCAACTAGAAGATGCCTTTCGCCGCGAGAGTCTCAGGAGATTGGTTACTACGGCGGCCATTTTGAAACAAAAAATTAAATAAGATCAGATTCTTGTATTTTAATATGCAATGAATAAACATGATTACTTTCAAAACGATTCATTTATTCCTTCTATTTTAAATAAGCCTCTGAAAAATGCTCTAAATTCAGGCGTTTACATGACCAATGAAATGCGTAGCAAAATGCTAATTTCACTACATCAAAACCTTCTCTACTGAAATGTGGTAATACCGTACATTAAATACCACAAAGTTTTACTTTTAAGAGTTGATTCAATGGCACTTAATTATAATGTTCATCAAACTATGTAGGAGTAGATCTCATTGCACAATTCGAGATTGAGAAAATTTACGTTCTGTATTAAAGGAATGATCTTGAAAAGCCAAATTTTACAGTTTCAGTTTGTACCATTTCTATTAATATTAAACATATTCAATCCTAGTTTCTTAGCCGTATCTCACCAGATAACTTCAAATTCATCAGTTACTTCAGCAGTTCGTCTTCAATGAATTGGCATAGTAATACAATCAGTTCGAGCCGTGGAACTAATCACTTCATACTAGTATTCACATTGATTGTGAATTTGGAAGACCTGCCAACGTCTAGTGGCATGCAACTAATTAGCACACTTGTTCATTTCTCATAATAGAGGTTCTAATCTCATAATAGAGGTTCTAACAGTGTTTTATTTGAAACTTTTTCTTATTTGGCAAAACTGTATATAAAATGAAAAATATGACAAACACCTAGCTGTTAAAAAATAATTACAAATTTATAAAGTCAAAAACAAAACATAATTGGAAACATACTTTAATATTCTTACGCAGCTTATTAACACATCTCTCAATTTAGCCAAAATTCTGTCCAAATGACTCGATTTATTTGAATATTTTTCAATATTTTGTTGAGTATCCTTTATTTCTTATCACGGAAGTGCATCTTGTTTAGCATACTGTAAACCAACCCTCTCATCTTTGTTTTGTGGTTCATACTAATGTACGCTTGATGGCGTCAAAAAGTAACCTCAAATTTGGTGGTTTATTTTTCAAATTTCGTTCTACAAGTGCTCAATAAAGTTTAGATTCAGAGTTTGAAGTGGCCAGTCCAAAACCAGCAGCTTTTGCTCAAACAACCAGTGTTTCACAGATCTGGCTGTATGTTTGGGGTCGTTATCGAACATAGAAGTCAATGATACTGGCAAATTATTGTCTGCATGTGGCTCCATTGTGTTTATTTTAAAATAGCTAAACACATAAATTGATCCGTAATTCCGTCAATTTTTGTTAAAGACCTACGCCACGCCACGTCATACATCCCCAAGCTTTTGCATTTTCACCGACGTGCTTTATAGTCTTATTTGTGCACTTAGGACTTAAAACCTGGTATACAGGACGCCATTTGTTTTGTTTCCAATCAGATCCCAGCACACTAAACTTTCTTTCGTCGAACTATAAAATGTGTTTCCAGAACAAGTTAGTTTTGTATAAATGTTCTCTTGCAAACCTGGGTCTTCATTTTCTATTTTTCTCACTTCTAGTGACACATCTTTTTAGTCCCGAACTTCGTAAACGTTTTCTGATCGAGCGAGTACCCACGCTGATATTAATACCATGGAACTTGTCAACATTACACTGACTTTGCACCGCATTCATTGAAGGATCCGCCTTTGCTTGGTGAACAATAAAATTATGTTCTTTTATCGTCTTTTTTTTTGGTCTCAGTTTCCGTGGATTATTGTAACATATTTAGTGTTCATTAACGTGTTTAATGGCGTTATGTATCATTTTTCTTGAGCACCTTAAAATCTTGGAAATGCATGCAATAAAATTATTTTCTTTTAATAAATCCATTATAAGCTTACGCTTTGCCGGTGAACAACTTTTGCATTTACTCGTTGCAGAACACTAATAATTTTCGAATGAAAGCTAATATTTGATGGGTTTTTCTGCACTCTTCGGCAGCGAAAGTTAAGGTAAGTTAAGCTCTTTATGACAGAGCTGTAAGTAAATACATTGAATACAACAACAATCGCTGCCGCAGTGAAGTTACAACGGCAGCGATTGTTGTTGTATTCAATGTACTTACCTAAAGCTCTAGGAGCGTTTTTTTGCACCATTGGGTAGGATAAGTTAAGGGAAGTTAAGCTCTTTATGCAAATTTTTTTAACTGTGTAGATTTTTTTTAGCGATGAGTTTCTTTTACTCCCTTCATTATTTCTTTTGTATTTAGGTTTACTCCTGTGTTCCTAGTTGTGGTGTTTGTTTTCTTTAGTTTCTTTAAGCAGACTCCCTAGTTTTGCGCGAAAAGCATAAGATCCAAAATTAATTTCTTCATATTTCATATGTTAAAGCTTTTCAGCGTTACCTGTTTTTGTGAGTAGTGGCTAAAAGAACAATAGAAGAAGCGGAACGTGGGAGCTACGCACATATTGAAGCGTGTCGTTCTTCAAGTAAATTGAAGTCTTTCTGGTCGTATGTTCGTTCCCTTAAAAACGTTCCTGTCACTTTTTCCATGTGGAAGCTAATTCTTCTATTCCTCAAGACATTTGTAATTTGTCTGCTAAGTTTTTCGTTTTTTCCTTTTTATTTTGACTGTGTTTTCTCACGTAGATATTTTAATGATTAATTCTCTTGAAGCAGAAACCTAAATATTCTTTTTGGATCCCTCTGCAAACGGTGGCCTAAATGGTATTCCTAATGTGTTTGTTCAGTATCTTGCATCTTCTTTATGAGCTCCTCTGCCTATTTGATTTCACTTGAGTTTGTTCGTTGTTGCTTTTCCTTGGAAAGTTGCCAATGTTTTCCCGGAGTTAAAGTCCGGAACATTGGCTATTTGCCAACTATCGTCTTATATCACTCCTGTCTGATTTTCCTAAGTTTCTTGAGCGGATCGCCCTTGAAAGAATTTATAGTGCTATTAGTTACTTATTTGCTGAAGAGCAACATAGATTTATTAGGGAACATTCTACAACAACTAATTTAGTTGAATTCACTAACTTCGTCGCGTGTACCTTGGACAATGGTCTTACAAGCTGAAGCGACTTGTACTGACTTTGACAGGATACACCACTCTGTGTTGGTCGAAAATGTATCTAATTTCGGTGTTTCCAGCGCCTTTATACTCTGGCTTTCTTCCCACATGAATGATCGTACCTACAGTTTTATTTTTAATGACTGTTCTCCTCCTTCCCTTTCTATCTTACTTCTGGCGTTCTCCACTTCCACTTTGTAGCTTCAAGTCTGATTTTTTTTTATACGCTGATAACCCTAAAATTGTTTGTACTGTCGCTTCAGTTATTTACAATTTACAGTTGTAGTTATTTAGAATCGGGTCTTATTTATTTATTTATTATTTATTAATCCCTTGCGCTACAGATATAATTCCAATTACAGCGTCAAGAAAGCAAAAATAATAAAAGAATGAAATATAGTGTAAAAGAATGAAATATGAAAAGAAATAACAAAAATAATTGAAAAATTAGAAAACTAAAATTAGGTCTAAGGTAAATAGCAATTCAAGGCAACATTTTCAATACATGCTTGAATTGTAAAAAAGATTGCGGGAGAGGACCAAGCTTAAGGGCATTGTGCGTTCTGGGTAGACGCAGCAAAGGCGAATGGAAATAGACTTCCGTACGTGCAAAAGGAACAGAGAAGACCTCAGAAGAACGACTTGGACGACTGGATACACGTCTGGTTATCTGTGAACCGAGATCTGTCAAGAAAATGCCTTGGCAAAGTTTGAAGAGGAAACACTCATCGAGGAACAACCTCCGAGATTGTAACGAGGACATACGAAGGAGGGAAAGACGAGAGGAGTAGGGACAATAGGGGATATCAAATTTAAAAAAAAGTGAGCGAGTGAACCTGCGCTGTACAGATTCAATGGCATCAGATAAATACTGAAAGCGCGGACACCAGATTTGGCACGCGTATTCTAGAATACTACGTACTAAGGAGACATATAAGTGAATACAGGAGGAAATGTTGGTAAACATATACGAAGAACGCAAAACAAATCCAGCAATCCTAGAGGCCCTGGACGTCATATTCATAACATGAACATCAAATCTTAGTTTTGAATCAAACACCACATCCAGGTCTCTAAAATGCTGGACAACTGACAAGGAAATGCCAGAAAAAGAATAAGAGAACACATGTGGAGTATTTTTATATGCGAAAGACATCTGGTGGCACTTCGAAATGTTCAATGGCCAGAAGTTGTCTTGACACCAGAGATTAAGAGCAAACAAATCAGTTTGCAACTGGTGAAAATCGTTCGCAGACTTGATTGCTCTATATAATTTTAAGTCATCCGCATATAAAAGACAAGGAGAATTGATAACAGAAGGGAGGTCATTGACACACAGGATAAAAAGTAGGGGGCCAAGAATAGAACCCTGAGGAACACCGAACGTGTGAAAATTAGGAAATGAAATGGAACCATTAGAAGTAACTCTGCAGGGACGACCATGAAGATAAGAGGAAAACCAGGAGAGGAGTGGACCAAAAAACACCGAAACCATTAAGTTTAAGGAGCAGCAGGTTCTTCTTTTTTTTGCAGTGGCTGGTGTTTAGTGAACTTTCTTTCTCTTAATCTTTCCAAGCGTTTTATGATGTATTTTTCTTACAAGCCTGATTCTATTACTTTCGACTACTTTTTGTCTGGTAGCCTTTTTGGTACATGTAGATCACCATAAAATCTTTGGTATTATTTTTAATCTGAAGTTGAAACTTGACCTGCTTGTTTCTTTTATCGTCTCTAAAGTGTTAAAATTACCGTTTCCGAAGCATTTTTCTGCGCTGATGTCGATACATGTGTTCATATTTTTATTTCTCTAGTTCCTCTTCGTTTCGTTTACTTGACTAATGTTTTTGAATCCGTTCAGAATAAGTTTACTCGCTGTTTTCTATACGAGCTTGATGTCGCTTATCGACCTATCGAAGACTGTCTGCTTCTCTTGAATCTCCATACGCTGAGTACCCGCGGAGTATTCCTTGGTGCTTCATCATGGTTTACTTTCTTCCAGCATTTGCGTGTCTCACTTTTTACGTGTATCTTATCACCCTTAATGCCCTCTTTGCTCATAATCTTGTTTATTTTCATTCTCATTTATCTTAAATGCTAAGAATCCATTATAATCGACTGTTTGGTTCTCTGTCTATGTCTTTTCAATCATTTAAAAAACACATTTTTGATATGTTAGCGTAGCTTCTACAGTATGTTTATTGTTTTTTTCTCGATCTATTTTCTTCTTTATTTCTTTATAAAAATCATATGGTAAGATTTTTATTTGAAGTTGATAATTTATTTTATACCATTTCATTTTTGAATTGGATTATTCTCTTAAATGGAATTTCAATGCATATATATATAAGGAAATAAATAAATAAAGCTTACAACAGACTGTCAAAGCTCTTTAAATTCCGAAATCTCTCCCAAATCTCAGAGCTTTTGCAAGAATATCTTGCGAGAACTCACGCAAAGGTTCAATCTTAGAAGAGAGAGATATAAGGAAATGAAAATGGCAGTGAGAAGTGAAGCAATTTGCCTAAGCTGAGCGTTAGTAGTAGTAAGCGAATTTGACATTCACTAGCTAAGCCGAACAGAAAGATAGAGTGAGATAGATAGAGAAAAATAGTTGGCCATGTGCACGCGAATTTGACAATTACTATCTCAGCAACAACAAAAGCTCAGGTATCGGGGAAACCAAGGGGAATATCTGAGGTAGCAATTCTCTCGATTTGTTCTATTTATAGATTTTACCTTTGTAGTAAAATTACTTCACTAAATTTCGTATATGTATACGCTTGTTTCATTTCCTTAGATCTCTATGTTCTGAGGGTTCAATACTTGGGTGTTCAGCAAAAGGAACTCTGACCTCGTAGCCGCATTCGAGAGGAATGTATTGCGGAAAATCGTTGGTCCCACATGTGAAGAAAATTGGTTGCAAAGATGATGATTAAGAATATCGCAGTGTAAAATTTATTTTTTGGACTTACGTCTTGGCACAAAAAAAATTCCGCTATTTCAAAGGAATGCCTATTTAGAAAAAAAGTTTTCATGATTCTTATGCACTATTTAATATTTTTCATTTAAAACCTTAAAAAGTATAGGAAGAAAAACGTTTCCAAAAAGCACTGTAAAATCAACTATTCAATATTTTATTAAATTTTGGTGATATGTCAGACACAGCATAACAAATCGTGTAAACAATGTACAGTCATCAAAGTATCTAATTAAACACTTTCTTCTAGTTCGTATTAAAATTTTATTAAACTTAAAGATTATTTTGTATAATTTTGCATGTTCGTATTAGTTTTTTGTGAAGAATAAGTAATACAGTTTTCTTTATTTTGCAATCAGCTTAATATTTTTCCTTTATTATTAGCTATGATTGCTTCTTAATCATTATGCACATACAAAGCCCCATTGAACTTTATTGGAAAAAAGTACTTACTTTACTCGATCTTATGAAAGAAGACTTTAATAGCTTTTAAAAAAATGTTTTATCACTCACCATCAGCTACACCTTCATTAGCTCCCGCTTTCAAATGTGTATAAATGGAAAGATACATTCACGAAACTTCATAATCAAAAATGAAAATTTTTCGAACAACAAATAAAAGTGAACTACATCAAAAATTTTCGGTATTTCCAACTACCAATGATGCATTAATCGCTGATGGAATCAGCATTATTTCACCATAAGCAGTATAATTTTTATGTAAGATAAAAGCAGAACAACTTACCTTTCACCAACTCCTATACTCGTTCCTTTTTCAAACCTAAAATCTAAAATAATTAATAAAGCACCACCACTCAATTACCACAAGATTCATTGAATTGGCCTTTAAATTATTTACTGCTAGGGCTTAAGAAGCTGCAGGTAAATTCTTCAGTTTTCACGAAAAGGGAAAGAAGAAAGAGTCCGAAACAGCTTGAGATTACTTCAAGCAGAATGAATTGGATTGAGTGGAAGGACACCTCGGAGATTTCAAAAGGACGTTTCATCCACTCCAGTGAAATATTCCCAATATTGCAAGAATTTGATATACCTAGAAGAACTGCTGCTCTCCACTGTCGACTGTTATATGCCGTGAGCTTCATACACCGAAAGCATACGGAATTTTCCCGTGTTGTTAGTCTTTTCCCAACCTTTCGACTAACATTTGGTACCAGGTGGGGCGAGCTCGACGTGATTACGCTTTTACTATGGTCGAAACTTGAGTTTAGTGTTTTACCGCCGGACCATTTCTGTGTAACCTCATCGGTTCCTCGACTTTCTGACTTTTTACTTGGTCGTATTTTGTCATCCTCGATATCCTCTTACTTAACCAACCTTAATTTTCAGTCTTTAATGCTTTCATTGTTCCTCTTGCTGATTGGCTTCTAGAACAAGATATGGTAAAAGGGTGACCTCTTAGAATTATATAAAGGTCGTAAAGGTTAGACCGTGCTACTATAGAAACTAGTTATACTCCATATTGCCTTAGAAACCTACAAAAAGGACGACCAGCAACGAACGGTGAAACGTATGGGACTTGGAAGAAAAACCAAGAGCAAATTAATAAGAGAACAGGCGACATATAATACTTTTATAAAATGTTGAAGAATGCAGAGGAGTCCTTTCCGGGGCGGTAGTATACGGTTCAAGTATGTTGGGAGAATGATGGGAAAAGGTTAGAGTGTAGGTGATGGGCAAAACAAGCTAGGATTGGATTTCGTAAATTTAATTTGTAGTTAATTATATGACTGGTGCTGTATGTGGAATTTGAAGTGTTGAAATACAAAAGAAACTGGTTTGTATGTGTTATCATGCGCTGGTACAGAATGCATTATTTTTCGTATGTTATTTTTGCTTTGGTTGGAAAACATTATTTTCTATTTATGCCTCCGAAAAATAGAAATTAATAGACAAGCAATCAAATTGCTTATTCTCTTACGGTAAAAACAAAATACTTATAAAATAAGGTTAAACGTAAACTCATATAAACTACTAACCCAGAATCAATTTTTTTTTATTCCAGAGTATGATGTCTGATTGGGTAAATTTTTGCTTCCTCTTTCTTCAAATGTCCGCGGTTTGAGGACCAAAACTAATGAGTTCAGGCTCTCTGCCACTTTAGCTTCGGACGACATAATATGTCTTACAGAAACCTGGCTTACTGCTGATATCTTCGATTCGGAAATCTTCTCTGACCACACGGTTTTCCGTAAAGACAGAGACCGTTTGAATAGCGGTAAATCCGATGGTGGAGGTGTTCTCATCGGTATTAATAAGGCACTCAATGGAACACTCTGTCGTGATGCTCCTTTCTGTCCTCCTGTTGAGTGTATTTTTGTGCGTATTTCCTTGCCTTCTGCCAAAACCCTAGTCGTCGCTTCGATATATATACCCTGTAACCTTCCTCTGTCGATTTATGAACAATTCCTGGCGGAACTCTCTTCTTACCTTAACAGTCATTTTCCCACCGCTTACGTTCTGCTATGTGGTGATTTTAATCTCCCTACTCTAGATTGGGATGTTGACTATTCGGTTATCATCTCGACTAGTAGTGTTTCTTTAATAACGTCTTCGTTTCTCTCACTTTGTTCCCTCTCTCAGCTCAACAATATACCAAATGCCAGCAATAGAATTCTGGATCTCGCTTTGTCCAATATCCCAAAATCATCACTTTCTTTAAGCGCTGCTCTCTTTCCTTATGTTCCTCCTGATTCTCATCACCCCCCTATTATTCTGGAAATTTCTAATATTCGTTCTATGAGGAATAAAGTCCCATCCTTATTGCGTTTCAACTTTCATAGGGCTGACTTCACCGGCATGGCAACTGAAATAAATAGAATTAACTGGTTTTCTTTTTTTCGTGGCCTTGACGTTGATGATGCTCTGTGCAAGTTGTATAACTTTCTATCTAACCTTATTCCACTATTCACCCCAACTAGTCGTCCTAATAAACCGAACGATGCTCCATGGTTCAGCGGTGAAGTTTCAATCGCACTTGAAAACAGAAATGCAGCTCGTTACTTATATAAAAGATCAGGTTCACCTGTTGACCTTCTTTTGTATAAGGATCTTCGCTCTAAAGCGAAAGAAGTTGTCAGGCAGGCGATGCGCTCCTACATTGCTGGCGTTGAAGCATCAATTAGAACCAATCACCCGAAATCCTTTTGGTCATTCATCCGTTCCTTGAAAAATAGTCCTAGTATCCCCAATGGTATGCACTTGGGTGATACAGCTGCCTCCAATCCACAAGAAGTGTGTGAGCTTTTTGCTTCTTACTTTTCCACTTTTTTCTCACAACAATCTTCTTCTAATTCCTTAATTCTTCCCTCCACATCCTCTCCTGAATTGCACTCATTTCGAACGAACCCTCTTGAAATTGAACTTCTGTTGAACGATATCGATGCCAATACCGCTAGTGGTTCCGACGGTATTCCAAATATCCTGGCTAAATCTCTTTCATCATCTCTGTGCGTCCCTCTTTCTATCTTGTTCAATTTAAGTATATCTTCTGGCTCTTTTCCTTCTCGCTGGAAAATTGCCAACATCTTTCCTATACATAAAGCCGGTGATCGTACATGCGTCTCAAACTATCGTCCCATTTCCCTTCTTCCTTGCTTTAGCAAGATCCTTGAAAAAGTGGTTTACAAGCGGGTCTACTCCTTTATCCAGCCTACTCTCGCTCATGAGCAGCATGGTTTTGTCAAAGGTAAATCCACTTTAACCAACCTTCTTTCCTTCACACACACGGTCGCATCCGCTCTTGACCATCAAAAGCAGGTTGATGTACTTTATACCGACTTTTCCAAAGCCTTTGACTCCGTCAACCATAGCCTCCTTCTTCAAAAGCTAAGGTACGATGGCATTGCTGGTTCTCTTCTTTCCTGGTTCAACTCTTACATCCTCGACCGTACCTGTATTGTAACTGTTAATTCCTCCTCTTCAATTCCTTTTTATCCTGCATCAGGTGTTCCGCAGGGATCTATCCTTGGTCCTCTTCTCTTTCTTTTGTTCATAAACGATCTCCCTCCTTTAATCCATTCTTCTTGTCTTTTGTATGCCGACGATTTCAAGATGTTTCGAGTGATTGAGTCACAAGATGACTGTATGGTTTTACAAAACGATCTTAACAGCCTACAGACTTGGTGCGTTTCCAATGCTCTCACATTGAACATCGTGAAATGTCACAAAATGTCTTTCTCTTTGAAAATTTCACCTTTGATGTTCTCCTACTCTGTTTGTGGCTTTCCTCTTAATGTCGTTGATAATTTTAGAGATCTTGGCGTAATATTTGATCCTAAGCTCAAATTTGATAAGCATATTTCTTATATTACCGCCAGGGCCTCTAAACTATCCGGTTTTATTATTAGATCCTCTAAAGCTTTCGTTAATATCTCCACCTGTGTACACCTTTTCCTCTCCTTTGTACGTTGTATCCTTGAATATTGCTGTCAAGTTTGGTGTCCTCGTTTTGTCTACTTAAATACTGCGTTGGAGTCGGTTCAACGCAGATTTACTCGCACCCTGTTCTACAAATTTCAGCTTCCTTATCGTCCTTATAGTGATCGTCTGTCGTTCCTTCATCTCCCTTCCCTCGAATCACGGAGACTGTTCCTGGATGAGTGCCTACTCTTCAAATTATTTTATAAGTTGGTAGATTCAGATATCAGCAGCCACGTTTCTGTCCGTGTTGCAGTGCATGGCACCCGCTCTTCGTTTGAGTTTAGTGTGCCATTTGCGCGCACTGATATCTTTTTTTATTCTCCGCTGTTGCGATTACTGAGGCAACATAATGATCTGCAGTTTGGTCCTCTGCCGCTGACTTTATATGCATTTAAAACTTTTCTGAAACATAATGTTTTGCGAACTACTAGTTCAATGTAGTCTTTTTTCCTTTTCTTTTTTTTCTCTATTTTTCTTATTTTGAATTTGTACTTTTTCACTTTGATTTTGTTTATTTTTGTTCTTTATTTTGTATCATTATCATTTCATTATTATTTTGTTCATTTTTTTTCATTCTCTCGTTAGTGAATTATTTGTATATGATATTTTCTATATTCAGTAATTGGATTTTATCTGTTGAATAATAGTAATAGTAAATAAATAAATAAATAAATAAATAAATAAAGGCTGAATTTGTGTGAATCATACTTTTGGCTTTAGTGGCCTACGCGAAGAATTGGTAAGTACAATAATATCAGCTTCTTCTATTTCTTTTGATAAGTAACTTATCGCGCTAAAATTTATGCGCAAGGTGTCAAGAATTTTGAAAAAAACTTGTTTGCGAAATGAAAAATGGTTTATTTTTAAGCTTAAATAAAATCTGAATAAAATGATTTGATAATTTTTAAATGATTATTTCCATAGCAATTGAAAATATCTTTTATTTGAACATGAAAAAGAAACAAGAGGTAATCCATTAAATAATTCATAAAATTACATTAAGATATTTCAAAATAAAAATAAGTGAATTACGAAAGCATACAATACAAAATAAAGAATAATATAGTGAAGATAAAAACACAAAATTCAATAAGGAAAATAATGTATAGAAGCTTAATGAAAAGTTATAAAAAAATCACAAATTATGAGAAATTTCAAGACTTAAGGCTATGATATACCGTCTAAAACGAAAGAAAATTAGTGGTAAAGGACCAAGCTGTAGTTCATGGCGAATGGGAAAGAACGTCGGCTCGCGCAAACGGTATTAAGAACGCTGACGAAGATCTATCTCAGCGATTAGTCACGCAAAACAAAAGCTTCGAACCAAAGCCAGATAGCATAGGACAATGGAGGAGCCTGAAAAGCAGACACTGATCAAAGAACACTCTACGAGGCTTTGAAGAGAGAATTTGGAATAACTATACTCACAATAAGGTATGTGAAACTTAAATAATAATGAGCGTGTAAATCTACGCTTCACGCGCTCTACAGCATCATTTAAATAGACAAGGTGGGGAAGCCAGACCTGACAACAGTATTCGAGGATGCTATGCACAAGTGACAAGAGCAGATGGATGGAAGTAGTGATGTTAGTAAAACGAGAGGAAAACGTGAGTACGAAGCCGGACAAACGAGAGGCCTTGGTAGATATGTATGCGATGTGTTTATCAAATTTAATTTTTGAATCGAAGAGCACACCAATGTCCTTCAAATTGTCGACAGCCACAAGAGACGATCCGGATAAGGAGTAGGAAATCATAAGACGAGATATCTTACAAGTTTAAGGCATTAGGTGACATATAAATATATTCAGAGTAAAAAAGTTTCTTGAGTATCACTCACTCAAAGCACAAAGATCATGCTGCAACTGGTGACAATCATCAAGCGAATCAATAACTCTGAACATCTGAATATCATCAGCAAATCGAAGACAGAAAGAATGGGTAACGGAAAAGAGATTGTTGATAAATAACAAGAATAACAGAGGACCCAGAATTGAGCCTTGAGAAACCCCAGAAAAAGGCCAGTATGGGGAAGAAGAACGAAAATTCGCCAATACACAGCTACGACCAGAAAAATAGGATGAGAACCAGAACAAGAGAAGATCAGATACCCCATAACCTTGGAGCTTTAAAAGAAGGAGCTTGTGGTTAACAGAGTCAAAATCCTTGACAAAATCAGTGTACACTGTTAACTGTTACTGGTCTAAGGCAGAAGCGATCAAATTAGTGAAGGTTCAAAGGTTAGAAGCGGAAGATCTACTTTTTAGAAACCAATACTGGAATGAAAGGAAGCAATTTAGGAAGTAACCTATTGTAGTCAACTCTTTCGAGTACTTTACTTAAACAAGAAAGGAGTGAAATAGGACGGTAGTTGGATATACAACTTGGGTCATGTCATATCGGGGAAATATGAGCAGACTTCCAGTAGGAAGGAAAGTAGCCCGAGGAGAAACTAAGATTGAAGATAATAGACAAAGGAGTAGATAGTGATGGCAAACAGGTTCGGAATACCGTCAGGAACACAACCGACATTAACATCAAGACATTCAAGTAAGGACTCAATTTCCAGAGGATTGGTTTGGATACAGGAGATGGATGATGGAGGAAAATGTGGGAATTTATAAAACGTGACCGGACTATTTTTTGAAAAAGAAAGGGCAAAAGTAAACTGCAAATATATCACAAATCTCCTGAAGTGAACAGTGCCATCAATGGCACTGTTAAAAAACATAGAATCGGAGAAACGGTGGAAATTTTTCAAGGAGTGGACGTAAGACTATAAGGGCTTGTGTTGGTTAGAACGAATAGCTCTGAATAGGTTCCTGAGTTAATTAATCATTCCACACTCGTATTCACATCGATTGTAAATTTGTGAATGAAGTTCTCTTCAAGTTTTGACCTCTAGACCCGTACAAGGGCTATGCAAATGTATAATGTATTCGTGACACAAGCGATCAGCAAATTGTGTAACAAAAACAAGGTAGCTTTACATCAACAACACTTTTTTTTCTATCAACATCTAAGAAATTAATGCAGCTGTTTTATGGATAGCGAGAGAACTTTGTGAAAACAGTTGATCATACAACGATTTTCCTACCACTACTTCTATATTGAATAATGAATGAAGATAATTTGATGAAATGTTAAATTATTGTTTGACCCTTTGCCTGACACTTTATTTATATAAGAAACACCTTCGTTTCAAATTCGATTATTATTTGACAATAATTGAGTGTCTTCCGACATACATACATGTATCTACATATGTACTTACAATGTACACTTGCTAATCAACTTGCAATGTAAAGAAATTCCTACCCTTTTCAGTATTCTACTCGAAGCAATTCAATTAGGCATTTCCACAGCCTGAAGCTATCCTTTCCTGCCCTGGCATTTCAATTTGGTCAAGCGAATAAAGGACGCCTGGTTGGTGTAATTATGATGTTCAGTCCATCGAAATATGGCCACATTAGCACCCTCGCTTTTTGGCCAGAAATTGGCTTGTTAGTTATTTCCAGTTGTTGTCGACAGAGGTTAGGAATCATAGCTACAAGTTCGAAACGCCAGCAGTCCATCAAAAAGTGGATATTTCATCTCGCAATCCAAACAAGCACCTCCACACAACATCACTCGACCGCTACGAGCCGTAGAAGTTTTTGCCCATACGGTTTTCCTCCACACATATGTTGGCCAATAAATATGCATGGTCATCATACTCCCCGACCAGGAGCAGTGGGCAGGTACATTGAGCACGATTTCTTCATTTCAGTCCGAGACAGAGGAGCATTCCTGCTGTTTTGCATGGTTGGTTGTACCCTGCCTATCAGCAACATAAAATGTTCAAAGTGTTTCTATTTATGGGAGCACGGTAAAGTGAGTTTAAAAGCTATAATTGGTGACTCGTCCAGGGAAATTGCAGTTCCAAGTCCAACTTCCGTAACTTAATGAATTACCGAGAATGTTCGTTCGTACAAATTCTCTTTGCTTCGAGTTGTATCGTCGAGACTGATATAAAAACGAACTTGTTTCGAATGTGTACGAGTATACCTGTAGCTGATGTGCATCGACTTAAGTTAGGGGATGAGTGTAGGATTTATGCAGATTGCGACAACTACATATTCTAAATGTTTCAAGTAATCGGAAACGTAGATACAGTCTAATGCCGGATTTATACATTGGAACGAGCGTCTCGTGTACAAGAGTAAACAAGACTGAACAAGACATTGGACGAGACTCAACAAGACAAAGGGTGAATTGTTTATTTAGGATATTGCACCACGCAACACGGACCATGCACTATGCACCTTTCATAGGGTGAATTGTTTACTTAGGATATTGCACCATGCATCTTTCGACAGTTGTGAGCTGTTTTGTTCAGTTCAGTGAACGATGGCTGAGGTACAGGCTGTGGCTATTGCAACTGCCTGGTGTGCGTTGAGTGATTTCAATCTGGGACACGCAAAGACATGTTTGAAGTCCCAGCGAAAAATTCGAAAATGTGAATGAGCACATGCTACCCTCTCGAATCCCTTTGACTCGGTACATAAAACCGACTTCGCTTTGAGCGGCTTCGAACGAGGACGAGACGGTCATAAACAGTCAGGCACAGCAGTAAAAGGATCATTATCCCTTCGTAAAACAAACAAGAGCCGACGAGCAAACCATTTACACACGCGTGCTTGCCATGAAAAACACAGCCGAGACTAGACAAGGAGACCGTTTACACACTCACCTTGTCTTCATTTGGCATTCCTCGGCGAGCATGTAAATCCGGCTTTATGCATGAAGTTGCTTTAGTTATTGGAGTCCACCAAGATAAGCCACACTCTTATACGAGGTGACTTCATTATTAGAGCGCATATAATTTCTGTCTCACTTAGCGATGGTGTACTTTGTCTGGAGTTTGGCAGGCAATCCATTAAATAAATTCCACAAATTTATCTTTAAATCACTTTAGTCAAGTAAAAGTAGAATTTTTCGAAACCGCCAGGACAGTTTTTTGTTGAAAACTGTAATTTTGTCCTTTGTCCATATGATTGTCCCATCTGAATGAAATTTAATTTTTCCTGGCCTATTCCATTAAAGTCGGGAGCTTATTTTACATTGACACAGACACGTTTACCATGCTTGCACTCCACTTGCCTTTTTCGATTCGAACATTGTTACAAATTAAGCCAATTCGTCTAATTTCCTATCTCGGTCTTACATGACGTAATTCTTCACACGTTTCAATTTCAAATCACGTCGCTCCTGAAAAAAGCCCAGTTCCAATCCACTTAGGACAGCAGTAATCTTCTTTCAAACGTGTTACAGTCATTATCCCGTAGATAATACCCGAGTATCTATTTTATTTATTCGACGTTGTTGCAACTTGTAGGCGAGGAATTTTCCATAAATTAGCTTAGACTTTTACAGTATCTGCGACATTATCGGTAACAGTCTTTGGATCTACATATGCTTCTATGTATGTCTGCTGAGCTTAATATGGTAGCCACTTGGCCACTTACAGCGCGATGGCTAGCCAACAATAATGAAAAAGCGCTAGAGAAATAGCATAATTGACCTCTTTGTGGGGTTTAATGGTGTTTACGTCGATGTGGATTAGGTAGTGATTTTAGACCAACAATCTGCCCCCTGACATGCGGGTATCCAATGGATAATTGCTATTTAGATTGCTGTCACTTTCAGCTAGTTGACATAGTAGATACAAATAGCTGGGAAGATTTCAATATATTTTTATTTGTTACGAAAGATGTTATTGTTCCAGCTTGGTTTGGTGACGGATATTTGCAATAGAAAAAGATTGTTTAGATCAAGCTTGACATGCTCTAATACCGAAATAATCTGATGAACGCTAATACTAAAATATTGGTAAAGAACCGATTGAAAACCAGAAAACCTTCCTAGTTGAAATTACGAAAATTGCAAAGGCTTCTGCAATTATTTAGACAAAGCCTGGCAATGCAAGTGTCCTTTTCGCCAAATGATCTATGTAGCGATGTTTACCATAAGGAAAATGCGGCTTTCAAGTTGCAATCAATTAAGTTTTTCATATAAATTATGTTCGGTCTCACATTTGCTCCCTTTTTTCATTTCAAGGCGTTCCTAAAAGATAAAAGTAACACTATGAGCCGTGATTGATCCGCCACTTTTATGAACTGCATAAAAGAGCCAAGTCACATATATGTTGTTTAACAGACTAATCAGTATGTTATCATGTTCGTTTACCTGCCCGTGGCAATTTGTTTATGGTTCCTCAAAATAGCCTCCAAGTGGTTTCAGCACAAATTGCTGGTACAAGAAGCAGTTTATCGGTCATTTTTAGAGCAAAACGGCTACCGGTTTGTGGAACTCATCTGAGCAGAAGCAGCAAACTATCTTTTCGAAGCCAACTGCTCGTAAAGAAGGTCTGGTGAGCTTCATCGTACTCATCCACACAGTTGTGACAATAGGACACCTTGCCTCTGAAATAATCGTACCCTGTTAGAAATTGGCACCGGTAACAGTTTATCTTTCCTGGCCCTTCAGCGCTCTTGCCAAAAATGGAAAGTTTGCGTACGTACGTGAGCGTATGCGAAACCCTTTTCGCTGCTCTTGCGCAAATAAACCTTTCAACAAGATAACTGGAGGCACCAATGTAAGCCATCAACCTGCTCAGCAAGCCAACGGCTCTCAGAGTCTTATCAGATACGCTACAAATGTCCCACTAGGTTATATCAGTGTTGAATGTCATTTTTTGAGGATACGCTTTGCGTTGGCTTCTCTAGCGTCTTTACTTTTAGAATTTTCTCTCCGAACGTATCATAGCTCGTTCAAAGGTCTTCAAACTTATTTTTCTCACTTCCTGGCCATTTCGTCAGACGATTGAATCTCGAACGCATACTCATTTTCCGTGAATTTTATCCAAGTGCACTTTGACGATTTTGGTATGATCAAAGTTTACTTTCACAGCAATTTACAAACAAGGTTCACTTTGAGCACTCAAAACAACTTCAAAATACGTTCAAAGTATATTTTGTCCAAATGGTCTCTGACCGTACCAAAACTGATTATGGAACCTCCCTATTGCAGGTATCTTGCTTTCAGATTGCCACAGATAAGCGAATATTTATATTGAGCTATAATTTGTTAATGTGCAAAAATTTTATAAATATGCAACAAAACATACTACATCGAACGTATAGATGTACAACACGTTTATGATCCGTTTTTTTGTTCACCACTCTAGCTCTTTGAAAGCAGTTAAGATCAGTGATCACACCGGGATCCATGTCCAGGTTACTCATAACCAGAAGTAGAGAGCCACCAGTTTGATTTTCAAAGACAGTAGCGAACTTTTTTGAGCTGAAACGATGAAAGTTTGAAAGCTTGATGTCTATTATCATGCTAAGATCCCATTTAAACTCATCTAGAATGTGCTGAGCTGACGTTCTTTGCACCATCAACGTAAGCGACGCGCTATTGAATGTGGCAACGTCAACCAACTTATTTAAAAATAGTAGTCAGAAGTTTACGAGTGACAATCAGTCTTATGGTTTCAGTTCCCGCCGCCAATACTTCGCTGATAAAGTCCTTTATCACTCCATAATTTATATTGACTAAAGATAACCCTGCAGAGAGTGAAACTCGCTGAGCGCCAGAACAATTAAGAGCAGTATTTCCTTCTGCCTGTGCGTAAGAGATGTCACTTCGCCTGTAGTTCAAGACTTTTGTATCACAAACTGCTAACGTTTCTTCCAGCCATGGTGGCTGCCAGTATTCTTGGCGTTGATCCTGACTGTAATTTCTTTGTATGTCGGGCATTGACAATAGATAGCTGGGTGATTGCATGCAGACTGTGCGTTTTCTTCCCCAGGGGGGGGAATTTAGCGCTGGTTGAACTGTATATGTTCTTCCGATACACCGCCTTTGGTAAATTCGTACGAGGAGAACTCCTGCTTTTCCTTCGGGAATCACAACGAATACAACGAGTGCACACGTTCCTCGGCTTGTGTATGGAGGGTCATTCTCGCTTGCGGGAGTGGCTTAACGGAGCTTAGACTCTCCTCACCTTTCCAATGGCGGATCCTGCAAGCCTGGTTGTCGGATTTGGTACCTGGGTTTGAAGTTTCAGAAGAACAGTTTGAGGAAGAATACTGTGAGGAACTAGGAAGTTGCCTCGGTATGTAGAGGATGTTATGATGTGTATGAGGATCTTAATGCAGTTCTACTGAAGTGTGCTAACTGGTAGATGGCCGTAAAATAGTAAACAGCATAACAAAGAGTAGCAAAACAATTGTCCAAGGAACAGCTCGATGAAGAAATGTCGAGATCAAGACTGCATGTGTGCGCATAAATAGTTTTGATTGATGGAAGTATGTAGGTTATGAGAGAAAACTTGAGGCTTCATTGTTTGACGAAATGTTGAAAAGTTCCTAGTGCCGGGAACTTGGAAGACAAAGTAGGACGACTTGTAGCTAATGAAAGTAATGAAGTCGGTGACGCTAGAAAGGTGGTAGATAACTGAATTGAAACTGGAAGGGCAGAGTAATAAAGAAACGTCGACGAGCAGTTGTAAGGAATCGGCAAAGTACGGTGAAATGTAGCAGAAAGGAGTAGAGAATGTTTGATACGGCAGAAGGAGGTGGTAGAGAATTGAATTGAATCTGGAAACACCAAGTAATAAAGAAATGTCGACGACTGGGTGTATGGAATCGGCAAAGTAGGATGAAAGGTTGAGGGTGAAAAGTAAATTTTACACGGCAGGTGGTGGAGAAACGAATTTAAGACTTGTAGTACATAGTAGTAGAAATGTCGACGACTGGGTGTATGGAATCGGAGAAGTAATATGAAATGCATTATAAAGGATTGAAGTGATTTTTTGCTACGAAGATCAGGGCTGTGCGGACGCGCACATGTAGTTTATGGTTTGTGCAATTGATATTTGGAGAATGAGGTAATGGACATTTATCGTTCGAGCTGCAAAGCTGTGTGTGCTTGCACACGCAATTTTGACAACAACAAAAGAGGATGAGTTTCTGCCAAGGCTACATGTGTTTCACATACAGCTTTTGGCATAAGGAAACGAGGATGAGATGTATTGAGAAACAGTTGAAATTAGTATGATTTTGAGGCCCCAGGTACTGAGGAAGACGACGAGGTGAGCAGTTGAAATGTGGAGGAATGCTAGACGAAAATAGCAGGTATCGCCTTATCGCCATAAAAAGGTCCATAAAAAGGACCTTTAACCCTTCCGGGGCTAAAAAAGATACGAAACCGCGGGTGGTAAGGAGCCCCTGGACTTCGGTCCAGCCTTACCATTGGGATTGACCCCCTAGTGGGAGCATCGCGGAGGTTGGGTGTTTTTCGGGGGAGGCTGCTACATTCCATCTAGGTAGCAGTACAAACTGGCGCTTGGTTACTCTCGCGGAGCTAAAATCTCCGGAGTTGACGTGGAGCCGCGTTAATGGCCGGGCGTTATACTCAGTAGTATAACAGAGGTTTGGATCGGCCTCGCACCTACCAATATGATGTCTGGGCCTGTCCCCAACACAAACTACACGAGGAGCAAGGGCTTGTCCTTGTTTGCTCAGCCGACACTGGCTGTCGGCACAGTCCAGTCCTCACGAAGACCGTTCGGTTCAAATTCACTGTAAGTACGAACGTTAAATGACAAAATGGGTAATCATGTGCGTCTTCTATTTTCTTGTAGTCGCCACATTGGCACTCTCTAGGACCTTCACGTGGAGGTTGTGACCTTCAACATTCTCAAAATTTTGACAGCTACTCGTAACGGATCCCTCCTGTCTTTCAATTACACCAGTTAGCTCCTGGGCAGGCTCAAATTGAGCTATGAAAAGCCCGGCCTGTGATTTGAAGCCTTCAGCCGCAAGCGACTTACTTAGTTCTTCTTGAGAAAGTGCGATATCACCTAGATCTTTAGGTCAAAGTACTGCACCATTAGAGGTGGGCTGTGACAAAAAACTGTGTATCAGGTACAAGCTGTTACTTATTATTCTTTGTCACTTATACTTTTAGCTGATATTTTATTACCGATACTTTTGGTCACTGATACTTTTTTTCACTGATACTTTGCATGGCGGATACTCATCAATTGATCACACACCGTAAATGAAAATTCACGGTACGTATACTACCAACGAAACTAAATTGAGCTTAAAGAATGTGTTTATTTTGATCATGCATACATTCATGCCCTGAAACGGGTCCATCTATTCGACTTGTATGAGTGTACTCTGTACAAGTTCCTTAGCAAGAGATGGGCAGTGGCAAGAATTTTCTGCATCAGGTACAAGTTAATACTGCTACTTCTGTCACTGATAAATTTGGCAACGACGACATGGCGACTAGAGTAGTAATTATACAACCGTGCCATCCAAATCTTACACCTGTCTGATGTATGGATCGGATACTATACCAACAAGCACGTTTCTGCATTCTATCACAATATGCATGGCATATGAATTGCGGATACATGAGAACTGCAAATATTGTAGCTTTTGATTGACTTTGATTTGGCTAGGCGTGAATGAATGTACATCGTATTTTCTCATGGAATCAATTTCATGGTTGTTACCAAAAAATACCTGATACATTTTGGTTGTATCATTTTCGTGTATCAGTGGCAATCATGCATCAGTGACAAAGTAATACAGTACAACCCATCTCCGTGAGCTATTAGCTCAGAACGAATATCTGCAGGTCTAATGACCCTGTGCAGCCCGTGGATTACAATTGATTTTGGCGTCTGTATAGCTACGGTGTCTGTCATTATTAGACTGCGGATGTTTATGCATTTGCATATTTTTAATAAAGAAAGCCAGAGTAGTGGGACTGAAATAGGAATTTGTTTTGTCATTAGGAGATTCTAAAAATGTATTATTTATTTTGCATATTGCATACATTTTGCATATTGCATACGTTTTGCATATTTTGCATATTTTGCATATATTTTGCATATATTTTGCATATTTTGCATATATTTTGCATATTTTGCATATATTTTGCATATATTTTGCATAAATTACATAAATGACTCTGTGTTCCCCTGTATTATATGTATTGCTTTAGAGCCATCTTAAAGCCAGTTAAACGAAACTGGCGGTGCTGTTTGCCGGGACAAGACAAATTTCTGTATTTATTCACAAGCGAATTGGATTTCACGATCAGTGTAGATTTTTAGTTCTCTCAAATTATTTACAAGTTGTTGCATAACCGTGTATAAAATAGTTAGTGAAGTAATCATTATTAATTCAAAGTCAAGACAATGCCGAAAACAACCAAATCGAGAAGTGCAAGAGTGAAAAATGGGCTTGACCAACTGAAGGAAAAATATTTCACAGGGGATCGGGATGGACAAACTGTTTATTGTCAAGCTTGTAATAAAGAGACGGATATGTTTTTAATACTGACTTTCAGTTAATTATAATTACGTATTACGTAAAATACTTATTTAACGTACTGTGTATTTCGTTCCTTACAATTAGATTCGATGTAAAAGAAAATCACAATTGACAACATTTAGATACTGTTGGGCACAAAAATAATGTTGAAGACAAAGATGATGCTATGAACGCTACAAATATAAATCCAGAAGATGAACTAAATCCATTCAAGAAGAATTCATGTTATAGTGACATGTGTCGAGCAATGGTCGCTGTTAATATTCCCTGGAGAAGCCTTGATAATGAAGTGTAGAGAAGGTTTCTTCAAAAATAACCAAAGCAGAATATTCCACATGAATCGACGTTAGGAAAAATTCTTTGCAAGATTGCAATAATTTTGCAATTCAGGAGATTCGAAATGACGAGACTACAGATAAAATCGGTCGTAATGTAGCGAATTTAATAGTTGGGAAACTATGTGAGAATGAAATAGCAAAATCCTTACTTACTTGCTTCTGGACAACTCGAGCAATCAAATCATGCTACTATTTCTCGATTTGTGAATTTGACGATGCCGGTCTTACGGCGAAAGGATGGTGAAGAAAAAGTGTTACTACTTGTAACAGATGTAGCAGCATACATGTTGAAAGCTGGTAGCAACTTGAACATTTTTACTCGAATATGTTGCATCTAACTTGCTAAGCTCACGGATTGCATAGGGTAGCAGAAGAAGTGAGTCTTCACTTTCCTATAGTTGATAAATTGATATTATCTGTCAAAAAAGTGTTTTTGAAAGCTCCGTTTCGTGTAGAACGTTACCGAGTACCATTGGTAAATGCTCCATTACCACCAAAACCCATCTTAACAAGATGGGGAACATGGATAGAGGCCGCTGTGTCCTATGCAACGCATTTGGAGGATATTTATTATTAATAAAAATTTGACTTTATTAAATACGTATTTTTGTATATCCCTGTGCTCAAAACAGGTAATTGAATATTTCGATTAAAGGATGTAATGTCAAATAAAACAGGACAGGAAATATTGCAAAGTAGGCAACTTCCTCAAGATTTGGCATTTATCGAAGCACATTTTGGTACTTTGCCAATCAGTATGAAGAAACTGGAAACAGTGGGATCATCTACAACAGAATATATAAGATATGTGGTCGATATCATTAAAAATATGGAAAACATACGCGAAACTTTCGGAGAAAAAGTTGCTGCAAAAGTCGATGCAGTTTTGAAAAGAAATCTAGGATTTTACGATGTAAGTCAACAGCATTTTGTAGAACCTTGAAGAGCCAAAGGAGATCCAGGCATGCCATTTGAGCAAATTTAAATATGCTCCAAGTAATTCTTGTAACGTCGAATGATCGTTCTCTGCTTACAAAATAGTATTATCAGGCAAACGTCACACATTTACATTTCCTAATCTGAATCTAAAACATACGGCAATGCAAATTATAATAAAATAGCTTACTATCTGGCAGACTTTTCAAATTGCATATATTTTGCATATCTTGCATATATTTTGCATATCTTGCATATATTTTGCATATTTTGCATATATTTTGCATATCTTGCATATATTTTGCATAATATTTTGCATAATATTTTGCATAAAATATGCATTTTTAATATGTTACAAGAAAACAATTAAGAAACAAATATTTGATTTACATCTCTATTTCTTACCTCCCTTATTTACAAAATACGTAAGTGCATAAACATCCGCAGTCTAGTCATTATGTTTCGACCACTACTTTTGAGTACTTGATTGTAGTTCAGTCGTGAACCTTCGAATCATAGGCCGTCGCTGGTGGAACCTTAGGGGCTGTGATGGAGAGAAGTACTTGGTGCCTCAACTGTCAAGGATGCAATTTAAGTTGTTTCTTCGCTTGCGTAGTTTCAGCCCTTCATTGGTTTATCATTAATTATTATAATTGATTACAATTAATTAGAAAAATAATTACAAATGTTGTGTGAGATTATGGACAGCTAAAACATTATCTACGATTTGCTCAGATTTAAACTTGAAGTTTACCAGGAGCGGCCCTCATTAAAATATTGATCAATATGTTCTTTGTATTTATATTCTTTTTCATATTCATATTTTGTATTAAATACATACCGTTTCATCATCTACCGCCCTCATACCAAACTTACCCATATTAAAAGAGTGAAATCACATCATTGAAGAATTTTCCAATGAATTTGCGAAATCAACCAATTATATAGGTAGCCTTTATTCAAACATCTATGTGAGCCATAAAATCACTGCTACCTCAGCTATTCGTTTTTTTGCATCAGCTCGAGCAGTTCATCTAATATGAAGCTTTTACTGGCATACAGTTTTTTTCTCTGATTCGCATAACCTAAAAATACACATCCATTTTCGCGAATACTCGAAATTCGTTAAAAGCTGTGAATACTCGAGAAGATTGCATTTTATGCAACTAGAAAACGCTTGGCTGTCGTCCATCGATGCCACCGATCGGAATATGCAACGAAATGATGGGGCTATCCAAAACACCACTACCCTCGGTGATTCAGATCAAGTGAACTTGCAACCAGAATCAGTTCGCGATGCAGCCAATTTGCTGAATTAAAAATATTTGTGATGCGAATTTGTCTGGTTTAGCACTCAATTGATTTTTCCCCCTCGATTTCGTGAAATGGATTATACTGCTTTGAATGGTTTTTGCGCGGTCACAGGGTACATAAGTTGCATTAATGTTTCGAAAAGATTCGTATAGAGGCATTTGTGAACTGTTTTCGTGAAAGAATTTTGTATTTTTCAAAAGAAACAAATATATATATACCAAAATGTGTGGAATACATCATACATCGAGGATTTGATAATGAAATACAATAAGATATTTTAAAATATAGATCTAGGTTACATTAAATAGGTTTCAGTGAAAACATGCGGCTTATTTGTCCGAGAATACATTACTTTCATTTGTTTTTAAATTAATTCACAGATTGAACATTTAGAAAAAAAGGGTTTCTGTCTCGTACTTTTAAGTCAATGTGTATATGCTGCGAATAATATTTTTATTTATTCCACCTGCTCTTTTATTGATTGAATCAATTCATATGCTCACTCATGAATCATTGTCCAACAAGCTCTTCACTATTTTTATTTCTTCAGCCTTAAATATCATCCTTGCGAAGTACATTCTAATATGTCCTTCACTCTCCTTTCTCTACACTCTCTACTATTTTTCAAATTCATAAAGTGTCATAAAGACGATATTCGTGAGGTCTGCCACTGCATGTTATTCTTTCAACACGCGACATAAGAAGGTGTTGCCTATCTTTACTAACACTATTATTGCTCTCATCCAAGGTCAACCATTATCTTTCTTATAAAAAATCTTAGCTCATAAATGGCTTTCTTTTATGACTGTCGTAAAGGTGAAACAATAAATTACGATGTATCAGTAGGAAAAAGGTCTGCCACGCTATTTGTTTTGGCTACCAACTGACAATTTTCAGAGAAAACCGGGTTGTATTTATTGCAGCTAGGCTCCTTCACTTTGTTTTCCTGATTGGCTGTTTCGTGCGAGCACTTTTGCGAAAAATATGTATGTCGATGTTTGAACGAATTTCAGAAACATATTACTATTTGCATCCACTATTGAATTGTGGCCTCATATCTAAAATTCGAGGCAAACTGTTTCAGGATTTCATGAAATGTAAAATCATCAACAGAAAATAATAATTGGCTCGAACGAAATAATTTTGCTTGCAGATAGCATCTATGGGAGCAGCTAAATTTTGGGAGGACACTTTTGAATGCTACTGCATGCCGTCAAACAGGACTTTGCTTACATGTTTTCAATAATAACGCTATAGCGATAAGATAAATATATGTATAAATATAAAAAAATCCATGGAAAGTTAAAAGTCAAGGAAACATGGTTTGTTAACGTCATCCGGCGTTTTGGTGCTATCAGAAAAAAAATCAATAAAAACTATGCCTGAAAATTTTTACTAATGTTCGAAGAACATTAGTATTAAAATCGATTCGGCAAAAAATTCATATTTCCATATTTATATATATATATATACATATATATATATATATATATATATATATATATATATATATATATATATATATATATATATATATATATATATATATATATATATGTATATCATAAAAAAATTTCATTGAGATAATCTCAGGAACGTGCCATCCGATTGAGCTGAAACTTTCAGGATACATTGGTGTATATGCAGAATAGGTCTAGATCTCACTCAATGTCAATTATTATTAACCCTTTGGCGCCGGCGGCCATTTTAGTGATATTTTTAATACACCTATTATTCCGTACACAAATAATTTTTGCAAAAATAAAGTTGACGAAATAAATTTCGAACGTGTTTTACATGTGAATCGGATAATGTTTTGGAATTTTTTAACCCCATGTGTGTGCTGAGTGCCTCGAAAATTTCGAAAATTCGAAAATTTTTAAATTGCGATAACTTTTGACAGAGCTATTCAATCATTATATTTATATTGATATTATTTAGTTGTTGATTTGAGTAGCTTTTAATGAGCGTGCTGGCAACCCTGTAGCTAGGGCAGGCACTCAAAGTGAAAACCTTCAAATCATCGTCTCTCTTGAAAAAATGCCGTTTCTTCAAAAAAAAGCCACTCATATGTAAATCTTGTGCTTTGTTTACATAGATAAAAAATAAAATTTGATATGGTATAACGGGCACACCTGGTAGCCCTTGCCCAATTTACCTATATTTTTAGCATCAAAAACTTCTGTTCACGGAAACTCACGATCCGATAAGCAGAATTGATTGAAATTTGCAGAGTGTATTGGTCTCAAATAGGACCAAGTCTGATAGAAGTGATTTGGAAATGCAGGCGATTCTGTGCCAGTGGTGCCATCTTGAAAAATCACTAAAAAGGATAACTGCTTTTTGCCCTTCTGATTGATTTTAACGAAATTCATACAGTAGCTGGAACCTACTTCAAACCACGTTTGGTAGAAATTTGATCGAAAAATTCGGTTGGAGCTGCCAGCTATGATAATTTTGGTGTCTTAAATTTGAAAAAATAAAAATTTGGAAGTGAAAATATTCAAACCATCGAATATCCTAAAAAATGTCCGTTTCTTATAACAAAACCAATCTGTATACAAATTTTGTGCTTTATCTACACGTTCAAAGTAAAACTTTGGAAATTTCATGTCGGACAAGAACGGTAACCCTTTCCCAGTTAACCTATATTTTTAGCATCAAAAACTTCTGTTCACGGGAACTTACGAACCAATAATCAGATACAATTGAAATTTACAGAATGCATTGGAATTAAGTAGGACCAGGTCTGATAGAAGCGATTTTGAATTGTAGGCAACTCTGTGCTAGTGGTGCCATCTTGAAAAATTACAAAGGAAAAAAACTGCTTTTTGCCCTATGAAATGTGAATAAGTTACCAGATTTTTATGAAATTGACATAATAGCTGAATCTTACTCTAAGCCGTGTTTGGTAGAAATTTGGTTGAAAACATCGATTGGTGCTGCCAGCTATGGTAATTTTTGTGTCTTTGGTTTTGAAAATTCGCTCAGGAAAATAAAACTGTTTGCCCTATAACTTCCAGTGCAGTCATGAAATCAATACGGATTTCATACAATTAATGGAACCTAATATAAACATTATTCAGGCCAAATTTGGTTGAAAAGCCACGAAAGGGTTGCCAGCTATAAACAGCAAATATTAAGCTTTCGATTATTTGAAAAAACTCGCTGCAGGTAACCCTAAATTTCTTTATACTCCTATAATTTCGAATGTAATGTAACAACGTGAAGCAGATGTGATATATTCTTGGCTTTGATACTGGCGAAAGGTTGCCAGCACGATTCGGTTGTGCTACTTTTGTATCAATAAATGCTTACAGTTAGTATTCATAGCGGAAACATTTACAATGAAAATAAATAACCGATGTTTCAATTCCCAAAGTTCTGCAAAATTTTCGCGTCGCAGCCCCAAACACCAACTTCAGTTACAGTGCTGCAGGCACTGACCATTTTCTTCATTGATGTTATATAAGATGCTGCTTTCAAAATTTTGTGAAATAAGCAACTGATGACGAATATAATTAACAAGTGTTATGCTCTCATAAACGTTGAAATTCATACCATTGGTAATATCTGAAACCTTCTACCATATGAGGTATAATGCATTCTTGAGACCAAAGTAAAACGTGGCATTTGAAACAGTTTGGCCGTAATAAGCAGCTCATGTTGTGGAATATGCACTCAAAACCTGAACGATTCTTCTACTGTTCTTCGAACACTAGTGTTTCTAGCGGTTCAGGTGCGCTAGAGTTTTTTTATAGTTAAAGCAGCCCCAGGAAGCGGCAGTTAGAAAGGCCAAGTAACTACCACGAAGCAAATACTGCCAAGCTGATCTAGATAAAAATTGTTGATTTGACAAGCCAATGCAAATCAAAAACTTGGGATAGACATGTGTACCGAGCACGGATAGACGCAATGGCGAGCTTCACCAGGTGTCAAATTCATGGCTTCTTCTAAGAGAATAAAGGGCATGTGAATAAATCGAAGAAAGAGTCGAACTTAAGTAAAAGGCTCAATCATGCAGACGCAATGTTAAGTGATATATCAGCAGATGCTCCTCTTAGTCCAGCTTCTAGGCCACGATCATTCAGTGGTGGAAAAAATCAGTGTGGCCAATATGATATGAAGAGGTGATTCGAGACCGTGCGGCTGGCGCTACATAATAGAAACTCGATAATGTTTCCAACATCTTGTTAGGGAATGAAAGATATGTATATGGACGAAGGTACCATTTTGGTATTTTCTAGAAAGCTGGACAATAATTTGACACCAGGTCCTGCCGGTATTGCTAATGCTATCTTAAAACGTTGTGTTTTCCCCTCGTTTCCTATTCTTGTCTACTTGATTAATCATCCTCTGTCTCTCGATATTTTTCCTAGTTTTTAAAAATATGCAATCGTCTCACCTATTCATAAAAGTGATAGAATGTTGTAAGTAACTACCGACCCATTGCAAAATTTCCATGTGTTGCTTAACTATTCGAAACGACAATCAGTAATAATGTGTTGTTCATATCAAATCAATATTATCTCCTTTCCAACATGGTTTCATGAAAGGCAAATCTACAACTACCAACCTGCTAGAGCTCTCCAATTCCCTTATTCCATCAATCGCGACAGGACTTTATGCATACTGTATTTATATTGACTTCACGAAGGCTTTTGACCAGTTGGATCATTCCATATTTTTGTGTAAATTGTCTTCTTTTAACTCTCCACAGCTATTTATTACCTAGGTAGCTTGTTATTGGGAATGCTGTACCCAATGTGTATCTTTCCTCGGCTCTCTTTTATCAGAAATTGATGTTATATCTGGTGTTCCTCACGGAAGCCACTTAGGACCTCTACTATTTCTTTTATTTGTAAATGATCTCCCATCTGTCCTGAAACATTCTCGAATTTTACTCTAAGCGAATGGCGCCACGATTTGTAAAAAGGTGCCCGATATTCCGGACTGTTTGGGGTCTTCAAGCTTAGCTAGACAAACTAACAACTTGGTGTGATATTAACAAATTATTACTTAACATTGATAAATTTAACGTTGTTTCGTACACACGTAAAAAAAGTCCTTTAAGCTTGAAATGCTCTTTGAATAGTATTCCTTTAAGATATTCTGCAAAGGTGCTTGATTTAGAAGTACTTTTAAATAATGCTTTCACTTTTGACAATCGTATTAACGCCACCTTAGTAAAAGCTAATAGATGAAGGATTTGTGAAGAAATGATCTAAGGAGTTTCATGACATGCATCTAACTAAAATACTATTTTGTTGTTTAGTTAAACCGATACTCGAGTTACCTGTATAGTTTGGGCACCTTATCAGCAAGTGTATGTTCATCATATCGGCTCCATTCAGAAAAGATTTCTACGATTTTATTTATATAGATTTGCTGCGTCAAATCCTCTTCGCTTGTCTCCTAACATCAATTGACTTAAGATACTGGACATAGATATGCTTAAAAACGGACAAAAAAATTTTAAAACCATCTATGCTGCTATGCTCCTCACGGGGAATATTTCCTTGCAACAACTTTTGACCTCAATACCAAGGGTCACAAAATGAGACACGTAAATATTTCATCTGTCCCTTCCTATTGGACCAGCTACGCATTCAATGAACCCGTTTCGTCCATAAAAAAATGTTAACTGTGCTCACCATAAATTCGACTTTAACAAATGTTTACCATCTTTGAAAGAGAGTTTGGCTAAATATAATCTACTTTAATGACTTTGTTTGTATGATTTTCATATTTTATAATGTAAATACTATTAGTCTGTATTAGACGAACTAAATAAAAAATAAAAATAGAGTTTCCTAGTTTTAGTCGCACCCTTTTAAGCGGATGCATGTCTCTTAGCGAGTGATTTTTTTTGGGTTTCAAAGCATCGCAAGTAACTTTTATTTCAAAAAATGTGCTATAACATTAAATATTTCCCCAAAATGAAATATCATTAACAAAAGACTGTAAATAGGAAACTTGAAATGTTAAAATAGGCGAGAGTCCTATCAAGTCAAGTAAGCAAAATATAAATATTTGTCCTGTCAAGTACAAAAACTTTTTGCACTTTCTTTACGTTAATAATATATTTTAATTTGATATATACATATATATACATTAACTTATAGAACAGTTGATGTTCTACACTTCTACACTAATTACACGAAAAGAAAAGACTGCACTGTGTACTTAACTGCTGCTATTCGCTGCAATTCAAATTTAAGCAACGATCGTGAAATATCAGACTTGTTCAGTCCAGCCAAATTACCGTTTATCTTCACAATATTACATCAATAATAAATCAAATTTGAGCAAATGATACAATTTTACAGCTTATACAGCTTTACAGCAAATGTGAACAGCGAAGTAGTAAATTTACACTCTTTTTGCTGTTGTCACATTCATAAGTCTGCTCCACCCTCAATTCAAATTTGGTCAAATCATGAAAACGGGAGTTGGACTCCAACTTCCGATCACAAAATTGCAGATTGTCATACCGGCAAAAAAAGAAAACTAACTGCTATCGCAAACACGCCATGTATTTGAAGTGTTCTTTGTCTTCAAGCTCTCCTCAATATGGCAATCTAAGCTTTAATCTCGCTGAGCTGAAATTAAGGTGACCATCTGCGGTTATCTGCAGTGTTGCCAATTTAGCTATTTTGTAGCTAGATTTAGCTACAAAAAGAACCTGTTTAGCTACGTAATTTTTCATTTAGCTATTGGCTACAAATTTAGCTACAAATTTATAGATTATAGATAATTTAAATTTTTGCTTTGATTGCATTAACTTACACTAGTTTATTAATATTTAAAACACTCAGTGCTTAAAAATAATTTCCTCAAATTCTAAGGTAATCGCCAATGCTTTGGGTAGTACAATAGTACTACTACTATGTACTATGTCTTTCTAGGTATAGAACAATAATAATCTTTTACGAACAGTTTTATTTCTTTTGTTCGGTGCGAAGAAAAACCGTGAGTTCTAACTCATTAGGAATAAACTAAAATAGGTAAGATAAACGAAATATGTTTAATACAGAATACACATTATCTGCCTAAATTTGAAGACAAGAACCAAAAAATTCAGGCGTAGACATAAAATTGAAATAAAACGTAGACAAAGTGTTCGCACAAAACTCTAGAAGACATTAGAAATCAAACGTTAGAATTGTGCTAGCTATGTTTTTTTTTTCATTTTGTAGAGTTTTTCAACACAGCGAAAAATAAAGACTATATTTTCTGAGTTGGGGGCAGTTTGTTTCCATACTTCACATCGGATTTGAAGGCAGATTTTGATAACTGTATTTCCAGTATTTTAATTGACGAGGCTACGGACATTTGAGTGATATTTAGCAAAAATTTATTACAATTTACTTGAAAGAGCTAGAAAGGGGAGCTGTTAAAAGTATTACTACTGCCATAAACACGTGCTTAGAAAACTACATCCTAAATATTACAAATATGACAGACAAAGCAAGTGTTATGTTCGGAGTCAATAACGGTGTATTTAAAAAATTAAGTCGTCAAAATCCGTTTTTAATATTAATAAGATGAGCTTTCCATTCCGTTCAGGTTTCAGTTTCTGCAGCTTGAGGATCGTTTCTTCCCCAAACCCTAAAGTTTTTACCTGCAGAAATTTATAATTGGTTCTTTAAATTCCTCTGAAGATGATACGGAGTTCGTAAACGAGGTGGTTGTCAATAACGGGATCAGTATCAAGGATCATTTACCAATAACTATGGCTAAAACTCCACTTCAGCATAGTCCAAACATCAGAAGAATGTTATTTAGCAAAAATGATTTACAAGGAGTATAACAATCAAAAACCTTTTACATCTCCTATTTCTTCAACCCATTTTAAAGGATGCTTCTATCATGAATAAAAAAATAGAATAGAATTCTGTTGAACTTAATAAGCTCTTCAACGATTTTTATACTCTTTTATACTGTTAAATTAATAAACTACTCATAATACAATGTACATCCAATATTTTTCCATATCAATTATACACATTAGCTTAATAAAACTGTTTTCCAGAACCGTGAGTTTTTTATTGTTGAATTTAGCTACACTTTTTAGCTACAAAGTGAACATTTTAGCTATTTTTAGCTATTTTTTCCCTCAAATCTAGCTACAACGGCTAGAAAAAAGTTGGCAACACTGGTCATCTGTGCAGAGATGTGAACTGTGACCTTAAGAATTGAAAAATTTCGATGGCAGACGTTCAGCATAGGAGAGGGTATAAATAATAAACAGCTGCCGGGCGATATCAGGAAATGGCGCGCTGGCCGAATCGAGAGTACTGCCTTAATCGAGAGTGAACGTAAGAAGCTCCACATATTATTGAAGAGCCCAGAAGTGAAAGAAGAGGTTGCAACTGTCCAAATACAAGGAGTAACGCTTGATAATTGGAGGACGCTCGTGGTTCCAGGCTAAATGAGACCATCTTTTCACGCCATAGTAACCTGGTTTTAATCGTGGTGCTCATTTCATCCTTTGGATAGCTTCAATCAATCCATGGCTATTAAAAAAAATACTTTTATGCAATAGTGTATGACAAAGGGACAGTTTTGCATGAAACGCTAACACAGTTAAGAATGAAATTTATGAATATACAAATTGGATCTCGGAGTAGGTCCGTAGATCAACAAGGCACTTGCTGACAGAGCAGCTGGAAAAACTTAGAACCACAAGATACAAAAAGCTCCATCAGTGGTACGGCACCCACAAACATCGTCAAATCTTGTTTACTGATGAAAAAATTTTCATGGTGGAAGAAAAATTCAACCATCAAATTCATAGGCTTCAGAGAATTTTTCAGAGGTTGTAAATAAAGCATAGCTAGAATATCATCCAGCGTCAGTAATGATATAGTGGGGTATTAGCTACGAAGATATTTTTGCGAAAAAGGCTTAAAAACAGCAACAAAAAGCTATCAGACGACGGACATCTTTGAGGATTGTGTCAAGCCATTGAATTCTAACCTGTTTAACAACCATCACTGTTTTCCACACGAGCATGGTTTGAAAGCAATGTTCCAGAATTTATAAGGACGTTTAAACGGGTTTCTGGAAGCCCAGATTTAAATTACCTGGACTACAAACTGTGGACGAAGTTAGTGAGCATGGTCTGCAGAAGACGACCTTCAAACATACTCGTAGCGAGCTTTATATCAAAAAGTAACTAGTTTTTTTTTTTAGATACCTACCCAAACAACTAGGAAAGTTATACGAGAGTTAAAGGCTGTAACTGTGAATAATTTTTTGTTTATATTGTAGTCTTGTAATAATTTTCTTCTTTTGTTGTTAAAGATTCTCTTTAATTGATTAAAAACACCGATATCACTCTGCCAGAACTTACCCATTCCACCAGCACGAGGGCCGGTGCCCCACAAAAATGACTACTAATTTCACTACTGCCTTTTGTGTACGCAATATAATTCACTAAGTGTTCTCTTGCTTCCTTGGTTTTCAAATACAGAAGGAATATTTGGAAGTGTACACGCATTACGCTCCTACATAAATCCAACCTAGTAGTAGCCTACGCGAATGGTATTAACATTTGCTATGTTTTTTTATTCAAATACAAAGTTTTTGTATTCCTTGAATGTTTTCTTTGTGAAATGATTCTACGAATTGTTACAAATTAAACACAGCACGAGCTAGATTTTGATAAATGTAGCTTATAAAGACACTAGTCTGTATCACTTGAATTTTCAACTTGTACTAACATAAATAATTAAAATAATAAAATATTTATTTACTTTACTTGTCACGTTTTTTTTCACCACGATGCAAAAGATTTCGTCCAGAAAATCAACGAAAACAAAGATCACGAAGAAAATAAAAAACGACGGTTGGTTCTTGACGATTAGAATTTAAAAATTTTACGTACTTAGGTATGATATTGATAGAAAATGCAAAAAACGGCCGAAATAAAATGCAGTTAGTTTATAAATGCAGTTAGTTTATAAAACAATTGACTCTGTTTGGTATTTATACGAGCGTTGATCCAAAAATTATGGTAATCAATGTGAACCAAGGTGATTAGCCTTTAAAAAAACTATAGAGGTTAATACATTTAGTCCATCATTTTCCCAAACCCAAAATACCCTTAGATAAAAATAATTTGTGTCTACTCTCTCAAAACGCCTCAACAGTGGCCATCACTTAACTAGAATCTTCAAATTTCTTGCCCCTTCGGTGTTCGTTGAGTCGATAAAAGAGGAAGAAGTCTTAGGGAGCTAGATCTCGCGAATAGGAATCCTGTTTCCTGAATTGCAGCCATCGCAACTGCAGCCTTGTGAGTCGGTGCGTTGTCTTGATGAAACTGCACTCTGGCTCGCAGTTTGTCGCGTCTTTTTTTCTTGATAGCCTCCGCAATCTTCTTATTTGGTCTGCGTAGTAAGAGTCTAATATAATGGTTTCCTTTTCCAAACATTCTACCATAATAATTCCTTCGCGTCCCAAAAACTGGTGTCATAATCTTCCTTGCCGAGCTCGACGTTTTGTACTGCTTCGGCGTCGGTGAAGAAGGTCGCTTCCACATCATTGATTGCTATTTGGTTTCTGGATCGAAATGGTGGATTCAGGTCTTATCTACTACCTGAAACTTTTCAAGATTCACCCTCGAAATGTTGACTCGTTTTTTCTTTTACTCGTTGGCTCACATTCTTCATATCTAATTTGTTGGCAACGATTCATTGAACACTGCCATACGAGATCCCTGTGACCTCAGCTACATGCCTGATGGACCCTTTTCGATCTCCCAACACGACATCTTCGACTTTTTCACGTTGTTTTCAGTGGGAGACGTGAAGGGACGTACTTCGCGGTGTTCATCTTCAGATGGTGTTCTTCCCAGCTAAAACTCCTTGGCACAGCCTCCAATGGGGGAGCAGAGTCCCTGTGGCTGTCGCAAGTCGCTGTCTATATCTTTAGTAGACATTTTTTTCAAACACAGGTACTTACTGACAGCTCTAATTTAGTTTTTCTCCTTTTTGATGTTCTATCCTCGACGGTTCGTATTCAAATGAATGTACTTCCCCGGAATCTTGGCCTATTTATATGTTTTTTATGCTGACTTAGTAGATGAGGTAGTAAAAAAATTTTATTTTGTATTTTATGCCAACTGGAAATAGCCGATTATCACTTCCTTTGGATCAACCCTCGTATATGCTCTTCACACAAGTATCCGCAAAAAATTTGGGCGGCTTATGAAGATGGATGCATAGTCGAATAATTGAAGCAAAACCGGGGAACGGCCAGTAGTGAATTAGAAACAACTATAAGCTGTACGAGATATTTGATGACACAACATCAAACTAATGAAGTTGCAGTGACCTGGTCAAGTGCAGCAAACGGGCATGCATCGAGTATCTAGTAACGTTTCCGAAAGAAAAGAAAAAAAGGCCAAAGGTAAAACATAGGGAACGCTGGTCTGACTCGATTGATGAAGAATATATATTGCTGCTCTGGTTTCGTAATTGAAGGCCTCACCTGGCTAGGGTCTAAAAGAGACGTAGTTCTACGGTGATCACGAAGAATGTTCCACCGAAAAAAGGATATCAGCGGCTCTAAGCTGCATCTAAAATACAATAAAAACTAAGTGCAATGATACGAAGACGAAAATAAGAAAATTACCGCCAATTATCCGTTCCAACTATCCAGGTCAAAGTCTATTAAGCACATGAAGTTATGTTAATTGAAAAACAAACGATTTACTCAAGGTTGAGCTGTAATACGATGATAGCTGTAATATGATGATAGTTTTGTTGCAGCCTCGTCTTATTAATTTTAAAATTCCTCATCCTAAATGCACTGATCATACGAAACCAACAACATATTTTCGTTTATTTCATTCACTACCAATGCATCTCCACGAAATACCACGTCATCGACGAAAATATCGAAGCGGTAAATGTAATCTATTACTTGCAAGTAAAAACCGTGTGAAAGGTGTGTAAGTGCAAGTTAATGAGAATGATGCCTGACATGCTGATTGACGTTGAGATATCCACAGAGTGCATTAGCTTTTATGCATGCAAGACTTCATTCAACATTCAGTTTATTGCACAGACTTCAATATAGAGTTGGATAGTGGCGCGAGGTCGTGGGCACGGTATTTTGCCGCTATATTGACTGGCCACGTCAGGACATGCCATGCCAAAGTTAAGGTTCGATACATTCACGGCCAGACCGAACCGACATTGTACAGGCCCGTGTATCCGCCCTTGCAAGCTTACGAGAACATCGAGTGCATTGAAATCTCTTCCCAAAAACGCTATTGATTGCAGCAGCTCATGTATAAAATAATGGCCCAATATTTACCCTCAATGTTCATTGGTTTCAACCCTCTAAAATGCCCAACATCCGACCTATTGATGGAATAAATCCGTTCGCGTTCTCACATTATTGCAAAGGACATATGCAATGTGCGGATCATGTACGTTTTAGGGGAAAGTATTGTGTTTTCGAATGGTTGCTTACGACGCTTCGTGCAACATATTCAACTTCGAAAAGCGGCTAATTATCTCCAAGTTTTTTCCATGAGAATACACTCATGCAGAAATAAAAATTACTATCACATGCTTGGAAAAAAATGACAATAAAAACCATTAGTGGTTCAATTTTCGACAAATATAGCTCCAATTATAATTTCTGGATGGACGACCTAAATACCCGAAGAAGTTCGACAGTGAAAATGTTACGTTTTCTTTCTCTCCTGACTCTCGATCCCCATTTTCTATTATTACCCGTGTCTACATTACGAATGTAAGTTTGCCGTGTAAACGTGCGCCAAAAAGACAAAAATCCACGAGTACATGTATCACGAACAACTGGAGGCACCCGAAATTTATTTGCAAAGTGTTTTGTACTTTGTACTTCGTGGCTGCAGGATATGCGCTTGTTATGAACAATACACAAGTAACGGACTGGTACAGCAAAAGTCGGAACTGGCTTGATAGCGTTGCTGATGGAGGATTTCATTACATCAAATTTACCTTTAATGCGATTGCCATCTGCATGATTTTGTTGCACTTTGCCGTTTAATGCCTTTTATGATTCGTTCGCGTTAGAAACACTTCAGGTAAAATGAATTAGAGCTATGCACAATATTTTTCGAGCATTTGATTCTGATTCCTTCGAATAATTAGCAGAAGCTAAATGAATATAAAATTAAGGAGTCGTAGATATGAACGGTTTTTTCCTTTGATATTTTAAAGCAGAATATTTGGCGTGACACGGGTATAATTTTTCATTGCAACCAATGTAGAATAACCAAAGTAGTTTCTTCTTGTTCCGGCATTGTAAAAAATGTTTCACTTACAGCCAGTCTATATCAAACCATTTTTAATCGTGACGATTTTTCTCTTACCGATACTGCTAGCATTTTAAACAATTGTATCCCCCAACCTTCACATTACAAATAACAAACACTACAAATGTCAGGTTCTTTGCGAGGAGGTCAGCTCGGACCCGTGGGGTGAGGGGTACAAATTGGTTACCGGCATAGTCGGCCTCATGCGATCTAGTGCTGTGGCAACCTTGGTGCACATTACTGTTCCCGACGCATCTGGCAAGGATGGACGATGGCATTATCGCCCACTCGAGGAACTGATTGACACTGCGATAAATTGCCGGTTGAAACACTTGAACTTGCAAGAGAGAATCAACTGTGGATATTGCTGGAGCTATATAATTTGTGCTTAGTAGCGGAGGTCTTTCCATCGAGGTAAAACGTTTTCCGATTCGTGCTCATCAATAAGGGAATATAAAACCCCGACAATCGGTCTACACTCTGTTTGCTCTGTGGAAAAAAACAATAAGATTTGCTGGTGACCTACCCGAAATAAAGTGCAGCTTCCGAGAGAGGTATTCAGCTGTTGATGCCAATCAGCAGTGATTGAAGCCGTAGCAAAAGTAAAAGCGACATACTAGATAGCCAGATCTATAGTTTTACTGGTGACGCTAGAAGTTCAAAATGCCTTCAATATGGCGAGATGCACAGACGTACTTTCGATTCTCGAGCTTAACTTCCGCATTCCTGACTACTTGTTGTTCATGATGTGGGAACATCTTAGAGACCAACGGCTGCCATTTGGCACCGACAAAGGATTTCAGCGAAGGTATATCACTTTAGGAGCAGCACAGCTATCAATCCTCGGACCTGACCCTTCTGTGCCTAGAAATGTTAACGAATGCGTTTCGGATGGGCTACGCTTATAACGTGGCAGCGGCAATCACTTTCGGAACTACCGAGTTTGTCCAATTCATAATCAAGCTACTCATAAAGGGATTGGAAGACTATTGCTGTTGAAAAAAGAGATCATCATGCTGTATACCAACTGTCATCCTGATGGCATTGGGCTCCGTAGAGGTACATACCAGTAAGTTGGTAAAATACCTGGGAGTGACGTTGAACAATAAACTGACCTATTGGGACCACATGCATTAAGTACGTAGTAAGACTCTGAGAGTCATTGGCTCCGTAAGAAGGTTGATGGCCAACATCGGTGGCACCAATGAAACTAGACGAAGCTTTCTGATGGCGACGACTAACTACATCTTGCTGTACGGAGTAGAAATTTGAGCAGACACACTGCAAACTAAGAAGTTTAGGGCACAAATTAGCAGCATCCAGCCCAGTTGCGCTCTGCGTATCGTTTGTTGCTGCCGCACGGTTTTAAAGGAGGCCGTGTTGACGGTGTCATCAGTAAGCCCGATAGATATTCTTAGCCCATGAGTCAGCCGTGGCCATGGAGAGGTAAACTTCTACATGTGTCAATTTCTAACAGAGTGTGCTTATTTTAAAACTGCCTTTTATAAATGAAAAAGGATGTGGACCGTCGATTCTGGGTAGATTAGTACGATGATGATTATCACATAAGTTTTTTGTGTGCAATCGGTTCGTAGGTTTGAGGAGCAACTTCAAGTTCACGATTGGCTTGGTCACGTGATAATCGATCATGGAAACGATACTGCATAACGTCAAGAACTGGCGCACAATCTCAACATATGTCGAGAAAAGACAGCGTACAAAACACACAAAAGAAGGTTGTCTTGCCGACTCATAAGCAGGGTTCATACTTTACTCCATTTGAAGTGGATTTACTTAATTTTTCAATTGAAAACTATAACTGCTTCACTACTACAGTTCTTTCGAGTTCTACTCCACTTTTTTCAAATTCAAATTTATTCACTATTATTTACACAACAGGTTTGTATAAACTTAATATAGAGCTTTAGGCAGATAGCCTTTACAACTATGAAATTAAATTTTTACCTACATATATCTGAGATTATTTGAACTTAAAAAAGTGAATCAGCACAAGGAAAAATGTATGAAAAACCTTGTATTTAGATGTTTCTATTATAACTTACATCGACTTAGCTTAAGTTAAATCTACTTTAGGCTAGCGCTTAAACTATCTAACTATTATTATTTAATATGAGCTTGAACAATTGATTGTATAAGAGCGTTATTGCAATGGCCATATTGAATCTTTGATGTTTTATAAGGTTTTTTACTTCTTTCATTCCGGTTTCTATTTTAATGAAGCTTACGCGTGTTATTAAAAAAATGGCTTATTACATATCATCTTGAGCCACTTGTTTTTGACATTCTGTAGTTTAATTATGTGAGTATTTGCACATATGCCCTACACTGGTGCACCGTAAAGCATCACTGGTTGCAGTACTTGTTTAACAAGAGTCATTTGGTTTTTAATGACAATTCGGACTTGTGGTTTAACAATGAAAAAAGTGTATGTGCACTTTCTGCGACCTTCAGGCAAGCATTGTCTGTCTGAGCCTTGTAAGTGAGCTTTCTATCAAGAGTTATACCCAAATAATAAATTTCATCAGCCCATTTAATTGTCTGTCCCAGTATGTTGAGTTTTCGAGATGGAAAGTATGATGCTCTCCGCCTTTTAGTAAAATATATTGCGTTTGCTTTTGCAGTATTGATTTTGATCTTCCATCTGAAAAAAACTGATACAGCTGCATAAATAAATTTTCCAAGCTAGTCAGAGCTATTTCGGGGTCCGTGGTGGACGTATATATGCAGGTGTCATCTGCAAAAATAATAAGTTTGCAACAACTATTTGACGGAATGTCAGCTGTGTATATGTTAATTAGGGTTGGACTTAGGCATGATCCCCAAGGGAGAGCCTTGCATGTATTTTGCGGTGCAAGGAAAGACTGCCATTCACCTTCACTGCAATAGTACAATCAGCCAAAAATGACTGGATAATCTTAGTAAGGTAGGAAGAAACATTGTCGAAAGCTTTTTCAATGTATAAGGTGATCAATCCTACAGATTCCTTGGCAGCAGAAGACCTCTCGAAATCGTGAGTAACTAGGAATAATTGATGGTTTGTTGAGTAACCCTCTCGAAAACCGAACTGAAGTTGGGGTAGGATATTCCCACACTCCAAAAAATATGTGATACGTTTCAAGATAACTCCCTCGAATAGTTTTCCAAGCGAACCTAACAAGCTCGTGGGACTGTAGTTCTCAGACACAGCGGGGTTTTTACCTGGCTTGGGTAGCGGAATAACCGATGCTTGTTTCTAGACAGCCGAGAAATATCCATTTTTTTTCAATTGAATCAGACAGAATTTTTCTATTTAACCGTCTGATGCTCCTTTGAAACCAATTTTGCCAAATATTGTTTGAATGATAAAAACTGTGAGTATAATTATGTTTTGTTTATTAAATTAAATTCGTTGATGCTGTTTTACTTCATAAGTTTTACCGTTGTGCTAAAAATGATATTTTTTACCTATTTTTATGAAAAATAAATGAATGATTTAAATACATTGACCGCAATTCTACTTCATTTTTTGTCAATCTAATCCTTTTTTAAATAACCTTTACTTCAAAATTTATTCAAAAAGTATCTATCCTGAACCTGATTCGAAAGCTGCATGAAAAATTGCGAAAAACATTGCATCAAAATTCATTCGGATACCATTCAAATTCGCATGCAATAACGCAGATAAAATTGCATTCAAAAAATCTGTGAAGAATAGTTACCAAAATTGCACCTGAGATTGAGTAAAAATTTTGTGAAAAGTTGTAAAATCGCTTGAGATATTTCTTGTAATACTGCTTAAAAATTGCATAGGAAATAGCACAAAAAACTGCATCTAAAATTGAAGAAGAAATTCCATGAGATATGTGTTAAAAATTTGGAATTATATGCAATATTAGACGAAATCGGATTTATAATCACATGGAATGTGAACGAAATTTTGCGTGGAAAATTGTCGGAAAATGTTTATCCAAACTTTAAGTATCTAAAAATTACATCCAATGCCAAATTAAATATTACAAAGAAACTGGTATGAAAATTTGCATGGATTACTGTATTACATGCAGGTTGTTGTGAAATTTATTGCTAATCAAACTTTAGATAGATATTTTATTCGATGCCATTGGCTCGCCATGTAGTCTTCAGTAAAAAATTGAAAAATGTTTTTGTAAAAATTACTACCGGTCAAACAAATATTATAGCCTCTGATACCCTCTTAATAAACGTAGATTGGTACTTGTTTTAGTTATTTTCATCAAAAGTTACATGAAAAATTTCGTGAAAAATGGCATCTAAGTTCAAGTAAAATAGTTTTATCTAAAGCTACATCGAAAATTGTTTGAAATTTCCCATTATATATTGCATGAAAAGTTGAAAATTGCATGCGATATTGCCTGAAAATTCCCATCGCATGGTGAACGAAAAACCTCTTTAAAAGGGAATATAAATAATTGGGAATATAAAAAATTTATTGAAAATATATTGCACATAAAATTGCATGAAATATAACATGAAAAATCGGATGATCACATTGCATTTTGTCATTGTAAATCGTTGTATCAATTAAACTTCAGAATAAAATTGAGCTCCTTGCGATTGATCCATATTTTGAAAATAATTCGTAGCCTCTAATATCAAATAGTAAAGTAAGGTAATCCAACGACAACTCTTGTACATGTTTAAGGGTTGAAGGTGTTCCAGAAATTCATCATAAATTTGCAACCATTGTGAATACGACTGTGGAGTAATTAGTTCCAGGACTCACTTTATCACAGGACTCTTATTAATTCAGGTACCTATTCAGAGCGACGTGAATTCAAAGCTCGGCGCGAAAACTTTCGTCCGAACCTAGATTCGAACCAGGGACCCCAAATACAAGACGCTAGTGCTCTACACACCTAGGGTCTTTCCGAATTGAGGTCTTCGCCTTCATGACGTCAGATCAAGTCTAGCTTGTCCGAATTCTGTGATCTACGTCTTTGCATCGTTCTCCTTTATAACAGTTGCCGAAGTAACGTTCTGATTTGACTTTTCGTTGGCTTGATGTTGCTTTGAAGCAATATTACGAAACAAAGCCATAGTTTTCGGACACCTCGTCTTGGTCTGCTTCGACCTGTTAGAAGAGCTCAGCTTCTCTGCTGACGTCAGAATCTGTCATAAACAGCTGAAGTTGAGGACAAAGACGTGAATTCGGAAACGTCCTTAGTATAAAAAAGCGTAGTTTTCATTTTGAAAGAGTATAAAGTGGCTAACTTTATACTACTTTCGATTTTCTGTCGTTAGAAACCAATTTTCTTTGATACAACTTTGCAAATTTTTAAAATCGAATGTATCAAATATGTTCGTCTATTAAACTAATCGAGAATGATGTTACCTTTCCTAGTTTTATACGATTTCTTAAAGCCTTTTTAATTCAAGCACCAACAACTATAGCCTCATCCTGATAGAACAAGAAAAATTCAATCGTGCTGATTCTAATATATTCTAGCACGTCAAATTGAAATGCGTGATTGCATGTTTGGCACTATACAACTTACTACTTACCCATTTAATTAACAAATGAATTAATTTTTATCTCTACCACAATCAGCGATTAAGTACAACACTTAAAGCCAGAACGATTCATTCAATCTTTCTTTGGATTGCATGTCACATAATCCTTAAACATGATAGAAAACATTACACCACGGAAGTAAACATTGCCTACCTCATGCAAACGTACATTACGTTCCATAAACTCCGTCACTTGAGTTGTGCTGTGTTCATTTGAAAAAGCCTGTCAATTTGTATAGGATGAGCTGTTCCTTCATCAGCAGTGAAAATTCGCGAGCGATGCGTATCTACAGTTTTGAATCTGCCCTTTCACTGCTAAATTAGACACACTTAACTGCTCGCCTCAAGCTTGGCTGGTGTCGTTAAACGTTTATTTTGCTTCTTCAACGTCTCGTTTCGTTTTACATTAGCTTCTCAGGCATACATATTCTTTACCAGTGCGGCAACATTTCAATTTTCTTAAGCACCTCTGAAATGAAAGTGCACTCGTTAGAAGTCATATTCTATCTCTCCACTGACGAAATTGTTATGAGTCCCAGGAAAGTAGCGCTTCACCCCATAAATTATTCCCTTTTGGCGCTAAAGCGTACACAGTAACGATTCGTATGAATGGCGACAAAGAGGTGAATCGGAGCGACTGTGCACGAGCGCCCATGGGAAGGAAGCTCATCGTTTTCCTACAGGAGTACTTTTTCTTTTCCGATCTCCGGCATTACATTTCATCGAATTTCGCGCACCGCTGCCCTCTTTGTTCGACAACATGCCATTCTGTCATAGCTCTGGGGCTTTACTCTTGAAATGCATCGCATGTGACCTCGAGGTTGATTCGTCCCTTCCATATGTGTGATTCAGCGAGTGATTCTCTAAATAGGTATCCTTAGGCACTTTGACCATACGTTACTAAAAAAAAACGAAAGCAAAGCTTCAAAGAACAATTGGGAGATTTCAGTTGAGCGAGGGCTACCGTTTTTAATGAGATTTTTAGCTGCTGGTTTCGAAATATATAATATGACAAGTGGAAACTTTTCGAATTGCTCTAAAACCATTTCGCACTATTTGAATTCTTATTATTTATCACTCCTTAAAAAATAATCAACGATCGAAAGTCTTTCCGTCCTTGAGTTCCTGATGAGATTTATGCGGCAGCCCAGTTACAGCTTTCCGTCAAACATCGGAAAAATCTCAGAAAGCGAACTCTTGTTAAGTTTCGCAAGAGCCATGCTAGTACTTATTGAATGTGTGTATGTAGCACATGTGTCTTTTTACCGACGCTTGAAAGGAAATTGTTCGGCCCTGTCGCTCAAGCCAGGATACAGGCCAACTTGGTTATCCTCAACGCATCACCATCGTTGCCGTCGCAATGATTCTAGGACACAATGTGAACAGCACAACGTGTGCGCTTAGTTACAGTTGCATATCGTAGTAATAAAACGATGACGGATGATGTGGGGTGTGTTATCTGAGATTTGTTTCAGAAAAAGGGTGAGCGGATAAAGTGATTTCCACCCTTATAATGGTCTTCGATCCATTGAGAATTTTGATTTGCTGCACCACCACACTATGTTTACGGTGATATCTTGTGACGGATGAATGCGATGTTTGGAGGCCAGACCATACTTAATGCGAATATGGGAAATTTATGACAGTTTTCAATCGCTACGAAGAAGGGAGAAATTTAATGTCTGTATGGATAAGTTAATCTGAAATCACCCCTTTGTATGATGCTTTCAAATGCTTTATTTCTATCTTCGTCCAGTCGAATGTTGTTTGATGCAGTTGTTTTTGTCGGTTTTAGTAAATAATTTACAATGCAATGAAATGTGCTTGATGCAGAACGAAAATCTGCATGCTATCTGTCGGATTGTTATTAAAACGTTATAAAAATCATCTATCTTAATTTTAAAGTGAAGAAATAAACTATAATTTGGTTGTTCTGATATTACTAGTGGGAAAAAATTAACGTCAGCGGGAGTCATACCAATTAGGAATAAATCGGAACAAATTATTGAATTAAGAGATAAACATACTAAAGTTATTTCAATGCATTAATTCTAAAAAAATTAGCTTCTTCAATCTTGCCTCGGCAAAACTTTGTATATCATTGTAGATCAGTTGATAAATAACAGGAATAACAAGGGACCTAGCATCCAACCTTGAGGAACACCCGAAAGAGGTGGGCAGTGTTGGTAAAAGGTAGTTAGGTGACAGACACAACACTGCTACCACCAGAAAAAATAGAATGAGAGCCAGGACAAGAGAAGGTCACAGCAGTGTTGCCAACTTTTTTCCAGCCGTTGTATCTAGATTTGGGGGAAAAAATAGCTAAAAATAGCTAAAATGTTCACTTTGTAGCTAAAAAGTGTAGCTAAATTCAACAATAAAAAACTCAAGGTTCTGGAAAACAGTTTTATTAAGCTAATGATATGGAAAAATATTGGATGTACATCGTATTATGAGTAGTTTATTAATTTAACAGTATAAAAGAGTATAAAAATCGTTGAAGAGCTTATTAAGTTCAACAGAATTCTATTCTATTTTTTTATTCATGATAGAAGCATCCTTTAAAATGGGTTGAAGAAATATGAGATATAAAAAGTTTTTGATTGTTATACTCCTTGTAAATCATTTTTGCTAAATAACATTCTTCTGATGTTTGGACTATGCTGAAGTGGAGTTTTAGCCATAGTTATTGGTTAATGATCCTTGATACTGATCCCGTTATTGACAACCACCTCGTTTACGAACTCCGTATCATCTTCAGAGGAATTTAGAGAACCAATTATAAATTTCTGCAGATAAAAACTTTAAGGTTTGGAGAAGAAACGATCCTCAAGCTGCAGAAACTGAAACCTGAACGGAATGACAAGCTCATCTTATTAATATTAAAAAAGGATTTTGACGACTTAATTTTTTAAATACACCGTTATTGACTCTGTACTCTGAATGCGTACCAATATATGGGCTGTGATGGCCTCATACAAAGAGATGAGCTGTGACAAGAATTTTCTGTATCAAATACAAGTTGATACTGTTACTTTTGCCACTGATACATTTTGAACCAACAACGACATAGCGAGTAGAGTAGAACATGCGTCGGAACATTGACTGGATCAGATTGACTAAGTCACTTTGTGGAATCTACGATCAGGTTTTTTTATTGCAATTTTTAAATCCTGAACGCTATGAAATTGGCGTCCATTGGCCTAAACACGCCTTGCAATAATCCGCCATTAATTCTCAATGAGATTAAAATGTGGAGTCCTTGAAAGCCAATTTAGTTTCGTGATTTGTTTTTCACCTAGCCAAAGACTAAAAAATTTAATAACGAAATATAATCAGACGTAACATTACTACCTTTTAAAAGTAATTCCAGGATTTTTTTCGTTTTTACATAAATTTAAATGAAAATAATGCAAACATTCAATAGAACACTCAAATAGTAAATCTGGATATTAACAATGATATCAGAAAGACAAAAAGTCATAACGGAGTTTTTGGTAAGTGCCTGATGAATGATCTAAATGAGTAAAAAAAAAGCCTCCGGTGTTGCTTATAATAATGCCATATCAAATTATTTACGAATCGTCATTTTGTTTTTATGTAAACTTCCAGCACTATACTACAAAAGTAAGTTATCGCAACCAATCACATGATGCATGGCATACGAATTGCACGTACATGAGATCTACAAATATTGTGACTTATGATTGACTTTAATTTGACTAGGCATATACTTCGTATTGGCGCATAGAATCAATATGATGGTTCTTAATACAAAATGCCATTTGAGTTGCATCATTTTCGTGTATCAGTAATATTTGTGTATCAGTGATAAATTATCAGGTTGATACAATACGACTCATCTCTATTCGGATCCAAACGTGAGTTCTGACGAGATAATGATCTTGCTAACTTTAACTTTGAGTTTCGGGTGAGATTTCAGGACTTGAAGAGCCTTGACAGACTCTGGTAGGCGCTCCTGGGTTTGAGCAGCCGCTCGCATGTAACTTCCTCCACATAGCTATTGGCTGCTACAGTTGACCTAAGGTAATTAAAGGATTGCGCTACATTAAATTCAAGCTACACTACTCTGGCTGACCAGCTCTAGGTTTTCTTCCTGACATTATTAAAAACGCAAAAGCTGACCGAAGTATACTCTAGACGCGCCATTTTCCCCAAACTTTCCCAATTGAGGTATTTCAAAAGTAAAAGTGTGTGTAAAAAGTGTTTGCCAAGTGTTATAATTCGAGGCTTGTCCTGTAAGTAAACAAATCCTGCCATTAGAAGTTGAATTGATTTTCAGACTTTCCTGGAATAGCGTCTGCTGATTAAAAATTTCATGAACGCATAGGTCACACATTCAAACAAATGGCCATCGCTTTAGGACTTAATCCTTACTTAAACATGCTATTTTGTGCAATAAGTTTGAAAGTGTCATGCTAATTCAAGGCGTCAATTTTTCACAAATATGGGATCCATCGTTGGATATAAGTCGAGGATGTGAAAATTTGTCACAACTAACGTAAATAAAAATTAATGATCTCCCACTGCAAGTGGTCACATCAGTTAGGTATGCACTATGAGCTGATGTCTGATGAGAATCAGTACATATGTACTTTCAAAACCACCTGCTTGAGAAAATTTTTCAATTTAAATCATTCCGCAAAATCAATTCCATGGGGGTCCATCTTCAGAAACGAACCTCCTTAACGCAAATGAAATGCTAACCACACTCTAATAGTACCCTACAGAGCCACCTAACATTGGACTGCTCAAAAATGAATACACTTATTCTCATATTGCTGTGAAGATAAGGAAACAAACACATTTGTTTTTAAATCAAATGTTTTCTATATTATACTCATTAAAACAACAAATTCTCCAAAGAAAATGAAATTGTTTTCATGCTTTTTTCTTAAACATTGCTTTTTTTCTAGTTCAAGTTTGGGATCAATAGAAAATATAACTGGAATAAATTTCGATTTCATACGATTTTCTTTTTGTTTACATAATACTCGTATCTATATGCGCGGTTCATAACATTTTATATATTTGGTAATAGATTTTACTTAGAGATTTAGTTTTGTTTTTATATAAAAAGAAATCTGAAATTTGTACTGGTATATACATAGTAGATGGTAACAATATATCTACGTCTCCTTAGTGTCTATTTCTAAATATTTCTACAATAATTTAATTGATTCATTTTTACAGATTTAATGCTATATGTTACAAAGTATATACAAGTCGATCTAGTTAATGTTGTGCGATTACAATTATGATTGCGTGCCTCACTGCGATGTTAGTAAATTAAAGCAGCAGGTGTAGCAAGGTCATAATGTGCCAGTAAAAGTTCGGTGGTTGAACCGAGGCGAATCTTTCAGCGAACTATAGCTCGTTTAGGATATATCACAATATTTATAATTGAATGGATGCGCCATCAAAATCACAGTTTTAGATTTGGTCCAACCCCACCTTTCATTGTTTCAACACCGTTGTTTGCTGCTGGTCGATTTTATGTCTCCTAAAGCAAATGATCGCGTCATTCGGGGATAGAATCGGCCAGATTTTGCAATAAATTCGTAAATAATCTCAAGAAAAGATCCTGCGAATTTCAGTAAGGCCTCCAAACGGTTTTCGATGCAGCCGATGACTTTGATTTGCTATCGATTGGCGAACTGCTTCTGGGTCGAGTCGATTCGTGTAGAAGAGGTTTCATAGACGATGGCGCTTTTAGGTCACAACGTGATCGAGGTGGCGGAGTCCGTTCGTTAATTTTTTCCATTGAATGTTCTACCGATAGAATTGTTTCGTTCGGTGACATCTTCGCTGGACTGCCGATTTTTGGCCGAAGGATTGGGACAAACGCTGATTTCACCACATCGATTTGTTCATCGTCGGAATCGTCTGTGGTGTGATCCTGTGGCGAACTCGTTTCCAACGATGTATTCATTTTCGCTGAGATACTGTGCGTTGAAGGTGGACTAGATGACGAAGGACGTGATGAAGCTGGTGATATATGGCCGGGAATAATAATTTCGCCGTTTCCGTTTCGCATCGGAGCGTGATTGTTGTTGATACTGTGCAAGCTGTGACGCATTCGAAGACCGGATAGATTGTAGGGAAGGAACGGATTTTTCGGCAATAGATCGGGATGTGCTGCAGCAAAAGGAAACTGAGGGAGGTAACCTGGCGGTGTTGGAATCAGTGAAGGATTTGGTAAAGTTGGAGGCAATGAAGGTGGAGATCCGGCTGTGTTAGCTAGTGGCAGGAACTCACTTCCAGGCACTGGAGGAACAGGCGGAAGATTAGGTGGAGCACCGTTGGGTAGCGTTGGTGAGCCTGCAATAAAAAGAAAATATTCTGTTAGAAATGTGGTATTCAACAGTTGAACTGAAAATATAAATAAATTTTGAAATGAAGTATAATTTTTCCGACAGAACACTCATCACCTGGTCATATAAAGTGCTAAGATAAATGGCACTCCAGTTGAGAGTAACGACCTCTTTTTATCGTGCTTCGAAAAAAGGTAGGACACCATAAATATTCTCGGCAAAAAAAACCTATTTGCAGTGAACAGTATGTGAGCGTATAAACAAGGGTGGAATCTGAGTAAGTTTATTCGTTCACCAACCAGTCCCAACTAAACTCCATGCCCGTCACCATAGCTAACTTACACGAAACTCGCTGGCCAGTTTCGCTTTTGCATTCATTCATTCACTCTTCTCGTAATCCTTTGAAATTAATCGTGGTTAGATTTTCAACACTGACATTTTTGGCACAGTGATTTTTCATTTGCCATCGTTACTACTTGACCAACAACTGTCGTGTATGTTGTGCTGTCGTAGGTACCACATATGGGGAATATGACGACAATATATTTTTCGTAAATGAACTTAACAGTGTGGTGCATGAATATGAAACCATTCCAAAATATTTTTGATTGGCTGTTCTAAAATGTAGGGGCTAAGAAAAGATGTAAGGGGATCGAACATTTTCATGGTTTGTGCATCTACAAATCGTAAAAAAAGATTTATTTTGTTTTTGTTTTAAAAAAATAATTTCAGTGCTATGGTGATATGATTTCTGAAATCATAAATGCGAAGTGAATTTTCTAACGTACATTGCACAGCTCGACAAGTATTTAATGTCACTTAGCGTACACCCGACAGTTGAAGATTATGTGGAAATGTTGCCTCGGTACCAGGATGGTTATACATTGAAAGCCCATGGTGAGGTTTTGTTTTAAACCGATCGCATTTTAATCTGCAGACACTGTAGTGAACGTCATTGGCGAAATCCGTCGACCAAAAGTATTGTGAGGGGTAGTGCTATTTTAATGACCAGACTTAGCATTTGAATACGCCAACAAGGGTGACTCGATTTCCATCAGAAACACACATGACTGGCGACTGGGTGTAGCTACAATTTGATATCGAAAGCTGCCCACAGAAGGGATTATATCCTTCATTTTATTCGACTATTTATACACGATTCATAGAATGGATGTTTTTCGGTGGTATACCACTATCGGCGGTGGTTTCCTGCAGCTCGTCAAGGATAGAAAGCATGGCATGTATTGCACGTACGGTACTGGCACCGTTGCTTTCAAAGTATGTATTGTTTTCCGAACGAACAGGGATGACATTGCTTTGTCTTTTTTCGCGACCGTGATGCAATATACGGAACTGAGAATAAAAACTGGCGGCAGACTTATAGCAATTCAGCATTGGTATCGATTAGTGAATTAAGCTTCTACACCTACATATCTAGTCAGCAGATTTATGTCGATGTATCGTTGACGCCAGGAAATGAATGCATGTTGCAGATGCATCTAAATAAAAAGTGTTTCAAACATTTTACGTGATTCCAATGATTTCACTCGTTTGAAAACTTCCGTAAAAAGGCGAAAATTGCAGCTTTGCCGATTTGGCGAGTTTTTTTCGGAATGGGTTTCGAGTCTATATTGCTTACCTTTCGATAACGCTGGATGATGCATGGACTGATGTCGAAAGTAATCTGGCCAGGCGTATGTCATATAGGCGGCATCTAACCAGTTTGTGCCCAGCATAAATGGGTTGAATGAGCCAGGATGTCCGTATCCATAATCTGAAAAGAATAAAAATATTAATGATTAGTTAGATTTTAGGCATTAATACGACAAATTAGAGAGAGTGTTGAGGTATTTGGATATTAAAAAGTATACAGGCGAATATTAGAAAAGATTCAGTTTTATTACAAACACAAAATTAAGATTGACATTAAATTTTTACGGACGGCCAAGAGACCGTTGAAGACATGCCTTGTTTTGGGTGACATGCTTCGACCTCTTCAACTGACGAAAGCATTGGAAAAATGAAAAATGCTCAGAAATAGTCATTTTGATGTTAAGGCGATAGCAAGTTAAGAAGATAGCACGAGGGCGCATTATTACTGTATTCGCGCGAAAAGATTCATCAAAACGGCCAGAATTGTGAAAGAATTCATGAAATACCACTGTATTCACCAGACTTTGCACCGTGTGACATTTTTCTGTTCTCGAAACTAAAACTATCGATTCCTGCAAAGCCATTTTTGGGTATCTTTCTGTTTGGGGCACATAATTTTTGGCCACCCTACGTACTTTTTTCGTGGCGAAAAATAGATAAAAAGTTGGTAGCTATTGCAAAACGTGTTACGTGGGTATATAGTAATGTCCATGGCTGTCAAGTATAACCTGGCATTTAAACCTGTCTTTTTCTATAGGCCGTGGACAAAGAGGACCAAATTGTGCGGATACCACACACCAGTTGCTTCAAATTGTGGATAGGTTTTCCGGCGAGATGGGTGCTTATAATGCCCTAAAGCATTTTTAATGGGGTTGGTATATGGATATTGGGAAATCCAGTCTATTGTCGTGAGGCCATTTTCTTCTTTTCCAGGACTTCCGGAGGCAGCTTTGGTGTTTTGGGTCATTATCTTTTTGCAAGACGCAATTTTCGTTTTTCGTTGGAAATAACTTCTTTTTCAATTTGTAGAATATACGCTTGTATATCTGGACCATAGTTTCGGCATAGATTTTGGGTGAAGAGCTCCAAACACCCAAATGCGTGTTTGGCGAAGCATCCCCAAACATTCTCTTTAACTGGATGGAAGAGTGCGCTGGATAAAATATGTACTGCGGGTGAACTAAGCTTGGCTCAGCCAAACGCACACCCAAAAAGTTGCTTCTTTGGAGAAAAGAATTTCAGCCCAATCGCTAGCCATATTTTTGGTAGCCCATACCGTGAGTTTTTCAATGTTTTTCTCAGAGAGAAGAGCTTTTGACGTCGTGAGACTGTAAAATACGTTTAAACGACGTTCAATGGTCTTGGTATTGACATCCATTCTTTTCTTAGCGAGAAGTGTGCGAGTTTGGCGTTTTCGCAAAAAAAGATCTAGCATAAGCAGCTGGAGAATCGTTTTATCGTGCTTGCTCGTAATCGCTCGCTTCAAGTCCTGGTTAGAACATTTTTTTAGATTTCATACAGCTGGTTAGACTTTACAACATAATTCTTCGATTTTTTAATTACTTTTGGAGCTGCGGAGTACGATTATTTTTGGCCTTTTTTTATCATGCTGCGAAAAGCCGAAAAGAATATATTATCTACTTTGAAAAAAATGCGACTTCTTTCTTCTGACACGGGCTGAACATAAGTTAATTACTCTTATTAATTTGAGTCCCAATGATCACCGCCCTGCAGTTTTTGTTCGATATGCAGAATTATGCCGCCCTTTAGAAATTTGCTGCCCGGGGAGATTGCCCCTGCGGTAAAGAGGGCGCTGGATCGCTAGAATCCGTTTTCAGCTGACCGAGGATATAAAAAAAATCGGGGAAGTGCCCATAAAGAGTGGTTCGATAACTGGAAATAAATATTGAAATAGAAATATTGAGGAGAACATACTCTGAAGGTGGCAAAATAAATATTGATGGTTAATTAAATATTTTGCGTTTTGTTTACAATTGGCAGAAACTTTTTTGCCACAGCACATAGTGTCTATAAGAGAGCAAGAGTTTATTAAGCTTCATTTTCTGATTGACCATTAAAGAGAATTCACCTTGGATGTGGTTTAGTAGCGTCACAATCCTGCCTACTTTTGTGTTCATTCATCTGTAAAATGAGTGCCTAGAGTTGTTTTGAAAGATAGAAACAAAAAATAAGCAATTTGGCTTTGAAATTTAAATCTAAAGTTGATTTAAAGGGCATCGATCGCTAATGCGTCACGTATGCATAGTCATAGCAATTATATTGAAAAAAAGGCCATTAAAACTCATTTTAAAGCTATAAACTTTGCCGTTTTCCGCCTTCTACTCTCAACGGACACTAAACATTTCCATTTGGCCACAAAATCATACCAGCTGCCTAGCTAAACACCATGTGCTATCCTCACTTTATGCCACAAAATGAGACCAATTTGTCGCCCAAATGTCTCCAATAAAATTATTAATAAATGCTTAAGTAGACATGACATAGATTGTGCGAAAAGTCATTTAACCATATGCAGCAGGAAAGATTATATAGTGCATAAAGTTTATTGATCTGACGTTTCTCATCAACAATTCAGTCTGTGTATACACAAAATGATCATAAAACAATCATTTCTGATGATTTTTACACTAAATATGAATGTTTGCGTTTCTTTCATCTCGGGCTGCTAGTGTATTCGTTTTAAAATATTTCATTCGTTCCATTTTTCATCAGTACGATGAGGAATAAAGTGAAAAACTCTGAAGATCATTTGCACTGAAATTTATGGAAATGTTGAAAAGAAAGCAAATATCATTCATGCTTGTGGCGATTCGTGTAAAGATTTATTATTTGGAGCGATGCATGATGAATAAGATCGGTTCGTTTTTAATACGCTTTGTTTGGATGAATGAGGTAAGGAAAATATTTGATTTTCGGAAGAATTAGAGCTGTAAACCTGAAAGTGTATTTTTCTCTTTCGGAAAAATTCGTGCCAAGTAGTGTTTTGTTAATGTTGGCTTTTGTAATTATTTCGTTAAGGTAAAACTAATGTTTTCAAAACGAAATAGAGGAAGCGCCGGTTGATTCAAGTAGTTGATTATTGTTTTGTCAACATTTATACAGCTCTATTTGTTAGATGAAATAATATGTGCTACAGATCTTATTCTCGAGGTTTTTTCCAGTAGCATCTACCAGATTATATTAGGCTACCAGATTATGTTGGAAGTTCGAATAATTATAATTCTAAATAAACTGAATTCTAAATTTTGATTCGTATAAAAATTCACGTAACATGATTTTATTTAGTAGGCACGCCTTTTTTGCCTATAATCACACGGCTAATAATTTCGTATCTTTGAAAATAAGCAAAATTTCATAATCGAAATAGCTAACTAAATTTCCCATAGAGATTGCTCAGAATAGTCTACAAGACATGATTCGATTATTTCTAAAATGAAGTACAATTTCTTTTTGATTCACTTTGAAAACTCATCATAGACACCTAGAACTTCTTAATTCATTTGCCTGTATTCAAACTAGACATATTCTATGTTATTCGATTGCCGCCAGTCTGGAAATGTAAAACACATAAAAATTGGGGTCTCGATGCACCAGAAGCGCCCAGCAATAAACAGTGCATCTATACAAAATGACTCGAAAACAAAGCAAAACAACAAACTTTCATCAAACTCTGATGCTCATAAAAGAACGATGCAGTCAGCTAGTCCAGCCGTTACCACCACATTTTCGAAACCCTTCAAAACAGCATTGTTTTCCTAGCGGTATAATGTGGCGCCTTATTTGCCGCTGTTAATACCTCGGAATTGTTTATCTTAATAAACCAGATTACAAACCAGAGAGTGTTACAATCTGTAATTTAATGGCAACGAAATTGATGAAATAGTTTTTTCTGCTGCCTGGTTGTAGGCGATTTGTTTATAAAACTGCTTTTGTTCAAATGACGAATAGATAAGTTTTTGGTGCATGTGCGAAAACCACAAGTTTTACGATCTACGTTATTTCTTGTGTTTTTGTTTCCATATTAGAAAAGTAAGATTTTCACGAATAGTTTCAACTAAGTGAACAATACGCGTCGCGATATTTAGTTGCTCTAGTTGTGCATTTGAGGGAACTTAAAAATACCAAACCCAATTCGGTCCAAAACTAATTTTGGACCTGATTCAATAATGTTTTTTCTAAAAAAAATTCAATGATTTTTTTCTAATAAATTCTAATAAAAAAATAAACTCAAGCTATGTGATCATAATTTAAGTCATTGATTCAAGTACGAGCTCAAAGGTCGCGATATAGCGCCAAACAAAATCAAAGATGTTGAACTGAATGAATCACTTGATGAAAATCCAAGCCAAACGCTCGAAAACTTGTCAAATACCCTGAATTTTGGTCAATCAATGCAAAAACTCAATGTCCACAGATGGCTTTACGTGCGAGATCCTGCTTTAGCAGTACCAAAGGAAGTGTCTTCAATAGTCTGTCTCCAATATTACTTACTGAAAACCATGTTTTAGCCGAGCTTTGAAAGAAAGACGGCCAGAATGGAACGATAAATACGAAAAGTTGATTGTGTTACATGACAACGCCAGGAACCGTTTTGAAAAACCAATCACAAACTACCTAGAAGGAGTGAAATGGGAAATTTTAGCCCACTCGCTATCTAAATAGCGCTATTCACTTCTTTTGGTCAATGCCATGAGCTCTATATGGAGAGATATCACACAGAGATCACTTCTAATGAGAATATGAGAAAAAGTGGAAAATTGAAATTATTTTGTAAATACTTGGTTGAAAAATAAAGCGGCGGGAACTTATTTTGCTACCAAATAGTATTCCGCCTTTTTACCCTTCAAGTCCTAAAAAGTCAACTATTTATTAAACTAAGCTGCTATTATTTCCATTGGTGAAATAATAAGGACATAATGTTGCACTAGACAATGATGTGTCAACAACTTAATGTTTGCTGCTGATTAAAAGCTTAAACGGGAAAGTTATTCATCATTTATCATCAAAATATTGATTACACTGAAAGAAAAACTCTTGGTTGGTTCAACTATTTTTAATAGTATTGCAACGATTCATTCAAAATCGTTAAACGAACTACGGAAAATAGTTATTTTTATTATGTTAATATAGTTAATTTAACGATATAAAAGTAGTTGGTTCTGGTTGTACAAAAAATATCGCAACGTTCATGAAATCAACTGTTTTAATTGTTTCATAACCACGAAAATTAGTTGATAAATAGAAAAATTTTCATCAATTCACTCAAAACTTCAACGTTTCGAATTATCAACTGTTTTTATGGTACTTAAACCACTTTGCAATAGTTGATTTCAACAAACGTAATTCAGTGAGCAACGTCTTTGGAATTACTCTACGCAAAGTAGAATGGTTTCAACATTTGGATGTTTTTCAGGCTCCGAATGAAATTGTTTATCAACCACGCGTCATGGTGCATAAAAGTAATCAACTATTTTCTTATGGTTGTTTTAACTATAGCCCTAGTTGATGCAAAAACAACTAAGGCAAACTGTTGAATTTTCATACTCCTCATACTCATACTCCTATTCTATCATAGAAGTTTCATATGCTACATGGCAAAATTGTGTTCGGTTTGCTGTTCGATATAATTCATACTCATGTTATGCTGTGAAGCCTTTATATTTCCCTTCTTCTATTCACAAAATATAAGTCTTCTGTTTGCAGATCACTGTTATAAAACAGGGAGTCCCGAAAACGAATACGATTGTCCCAATGCCAGAAATTGTTTACCAGTTTCAATTGTTTTCATAGATGCTGCAGCTTGCAGCTATGCATATGAACTCAATTTCACGTCTCACGTTTCTTTTTAAGGCTTGGATGGATTATGTTGCTATGGTTTATGGCTTATCAATGCTCCTCTAATGATACAAGCATTTAGAGAAAAATATACCAATACATCGTTACCGCCTGAACCAGTACTTTTTTGCACCACGGACGTTGTTTATCAACCACGCGTCATGGTGCATAAAAGTAATCAACTATTTTTTTATGGTTGTTTTAACCATATCCCGTAGTTGACGCAAAAACAACTAAGGAAAATGGTTGATTATACCAAGATTTTTCTTTCAGTGTAAAAGTAGCTCTGTCAGGAGAATTAGGTTGGTTTTGAAAGGAATCATTTTCTCCAAAATCATCATCCTATGCCGTACACATGTCATCCTTGATGATTGTACACATGTCGTCCTTGATGAGTGTGTCCATTCAGTATGACAGTTTGGCTCTACAATGCTTCCTATTCTTGTTGAGGGGGTATTCTGCAGTCGGATGGTTAGATTTTCACAGTACCTTAATGTGTCTGGTTACATCCGACTAGCCTACAGCCGACTGCCTATTTCTAAAAAATGATATATGGAAGTGCAATCAGCACACCTGAAGAAAGTTTAGGACCCTGTTGTGGAAGCGTTTGGATCTAATATATCTGAGTATAGTCTATTGCAAGCATTTGGGTGCTTCCAATCACTTCTGCTCAAAAAGATTAGTTCGTGCCTTTTCTCGAAATCGAGCCGGAGAGATCTCTGCACCGAACCTATAATGGAGCAGTACTCCACATAGCCTTTCTCTAGTAATATGCCAAGTTGAATTAGTATATGAGCAGACCGCATCGCACGAAAACTTGAATTTCGAGCAAAGCAAATTGAGAATCGCATATAGGGCTGCCCCACAATCAGTACGTATGATACTTATACTTTTGGCTCCTGCTTCAAATCCAGGTACGGGTAGGGCACCACTGTTTGAGTTAACTTACTGAGGCACCTGTATCAAATCAGGGGCAAAGTGAGACAGACACGTCGATTATGAAAAATAAGTCACTAACACAACACCTTCAGTCGCCAAAATCCTAAATAAGTTGTAATGGCAAAATTGCCTTTTTTTGGTTTCCTACGGAGTAGGTTTATTTAACTCAGAAAATAATGTTGAAACTTAAAAACATTTATATCTCCAAGCATTGTTTTTTTTAAAGTTTGATATACATTTCGATTTGTTGTTAGTCATCTACCTATAAACTTTCATTTGCGCTTTTCTTGAACCTGTCTTTAACTAGTTAATGATCCAGCACGAGATCGAAATGTATCTTTTCAAAGGTGAAAATCGCTCCCGGAATTAAAAACTGAGGAAAATCTAAAAATGTAATTGGGAAAATGTTCCAACAAAAAAAACTTGACCCTTTGTGAAAAAAATGAAAAAAAAATATACATACATATCTCTTTAGTCATATTAGTTGATATGCAACTAATTAATATGCCAAGTCGACATGATATTTGTAAAATCGATGAGAATGTCCTTTTTTCGTATCATTTTTAGTAGCTATCAGTGGCGTGCACAGACGGGGGCAACTGTTCCCTCTGTTGCTAAGCCACTCCTGAAAATTAGTTGTTAAATTCCACTCCGTACTACTCGTTTGATGTGGCTTAACAGTGATTCACTGAAAATTAAGGAAAATGTGTGCCAAATGTGGGTGTTTGCCCCCTGTATTTCAAAGTCATGTGCACGCTTATGGTAATTATTAGAGCATTTTTCCACAGAAATGACCAAACACGTCCTATTTTCCAGTACCTGGTTTTTATTTAAATCATGGAATCATGAAAATTATTTAAGATATAGGAATCATCACAAGACCATAGACGTCGTATTGTTACAATATACTGCGAACCTTAAAGGACAGTTTCATTATTTTCTATAGTTTAGTTTGTTTCTGTTTCCTTTATAGAAAATTCAAAAGATTTTACGTAAAATGGGAAGTTCTAGTTGTTGATGGTATGAAAACCTAGCGGATAAATTTTTCTTTTGTAGCCGATTTATTTTAAAGTCAAAAGCTTGTTTTTTTGTTGATATATATCAGAGAAAATCAAAGTAAGCATTTCTTTTATACTTTAAGTGCCAAATTGGGGATCAAAATTTAGGGTAGTCTCCTGATGCATGCTATAAATATAGCACAGTGGATGTATGAGAAGAAAAATTCCACATCACACCTATGTTTTGAAGAGAAACTATTGACTATATAAGTGATTGCTACTACTGTATCACGAAAACAGACGGGATTTCATAAAAGCGAGGGAATAAAATTCAGAATAAAAATTTGCCTTCTGCGCTTAGGTCAGTTTCTCATAGCCAGGAATTACCATTGAATGGAAGAACCATTGCGTATCTGTTGTGATATGGATGGTTTAATGAATGATTTTAATGCTGAATGTATGTATGTACCTTTCGAGGGGCGCATTTTCAAAGATTCTTCGAAATATAGCCTGAAAGCAGTCTTGCTTCATAATAGTTTCCTTTAGTTCAATAACTGACAGTGGAAAAAACCTACGACACCTTAGCAATATTAAATCGCGTTAAAAATGAACCGTATCAGTGGAATATTTGTGTGGATTTAGAAGTTATAGCTTTGCATATTGCTGAGGCATCAAAGAGTTTTTACAAAATATCCCTGATTTTTGGATCTATGGAACAGTTCGGCATCAAAAGACAAATATAGTAAAAAATGTCCGGTACATCGAAAATAAAATACATATGCCTCCCTTTTCAACCCGAAAAAGGTACTTCTTACATCTCTTCATATTTAGCTCGGACTAACGAAAAACTTTGACAAAGCAATGGACAAGGAAAGTGATCGTTTCAAGTACTTACAAAAAACGTTTCCTCAAATAGTTGATGGAAAACTAAAGAAGCATTTTTATTGGACCTCAATTAAGAAAATGTCTGGATGATTTTGATTACCTTGGAAAATTCAAAGAGAAGGAATTGACAGCTTGAAAGTGTTTTTTTTTAGATGTAAGGAAAGGTTTTCTGGGCAATAAGAAAGACGAAAACTATAAAAACTTCACAGATTAACTCTTGAAAGCCTAGAAAATACTAGGATTTTAAAGATGTCATATACATTTTTTCACTCATCATTTGGTTTCACCCCGAAAAAAGGGATGCCATAAGCTACGTAAAAGGTGAAAGTTTGCACTAGAATGAAGACGGTGGAAGTAAGATACCTAGGACGCTGTGATCCATTTACGTTGGGCGACTAATGCTGTTAATTAAAAAAAAGATGATGCTACAGAATGCAGGGAAAATTCAACTTTTTGTCTCTGTATAATCTCTTAGGTAATATAATTTATGTTCACATAATCCTATGTACTAAAATAATTCGTACTATTATCGATCCAACTCAATGAGTAGATATTATCTTTATAGAATATGTTAGGCTATCATATTTCAGTTTTGTTTGTTAATGGACGAACGCGGAGAAAATCTGTTTTAAAAAAACTAACTTTATGGACATTTTCGATAATAATAAATTAACCTTTGGATAAATGAACCATACATTCTGAAAAAGGAAATAATCGGCGCTTTGCAGAGCTAAAGTAGGACATAGTACCCAGCAATTAGTTTTTTTGGTAGGGTACATTAATATTGGAATTGTTTTTGCGGGATGATTAAAATTGCGGAGGCTTATTCCGCAAAACGATCGAGTTTCCCGTATCAATATTCTCTGCTTTGATAAGCTTTAGAGACGATATACGTTGTCTATGCTGATTTATAGACAAGAAGGGAACCATGAACACAATTCAATAACCTTTACATTAATATGTTAATTTTCTAGATTCAGTACTTCCAGAATCTCAAGCGTTACTTGTATGATTTTACATAATTTTTAGCGAAGATTTTATAAAATAAAATATTGTTTTGTCTTGGAAGACTTAAGTATATATTCATTTGCATTATTGTTCACGAGTTCGTTGCTTTCACAATGATTTAACCCTCCGAGAACACACCTATTTTTTCGATCATCGAGAACAATTGGGGTCAAATTGACCCCAACCACTTTTGAACGTCTATAGAATCGCCGCCACTGAAGATTTTCATTTGAAAAAGTATTGTTTGATACCTCTTTTAGTAGTTTTCATTCATTAGAAGTGCCTTAAATATCCTAAACATACCTAAAAAATTCGAGAAAAAACGGTTTTGTCGAAAATCAGCTTTTTTACAAAAAAAATCGTAACTTATTTCATTTTCAATATTTTTGGCTAAAAATTTAAGTGCATACTCTCAAGATATGACAAAATTATAAAAAAATTAACCCTATTGTGGCCCTTGAAAAAAAGGTATTTATTTTGCATATTTACGGTGGCGATTGTGAAGATTTTAAAATTTGCATATTTAAAAAAAATCATAACTTTGTCAATTTTTAATATTTTGAGCTGAAAATATATATGGATACTCCCCAGACATAGTAAAATAATAAAAAAAATTTGCCCTACATAAAGGGCTGCAAAAAAGGTATAATCTTCTGAATAATCAGTTGACCCCCTGTGTTCTCGGAAGATTAAGGATTTGATAAATTGATTGGGTGTTGCGCAATGCCTATTCTATTAGAGTAATTGAAATACTTTCGCATATCATTATCAATAACGCTACGCATAGTCATGATACACACACTAGCATTGGATAAGCTATCTCTTAAATGGTTGACAACATTCAATTCAGTTTTGAAGCCTGTTTTTCATTTACTTTCAGTAACCTCCAGATTGTTATGAACATATTCAGTATTTTTAGGAACTATTTTTGGCAAACCATCCAATACCCTGCATTCCAAAGATGTTACAGTTCTAAATATTTTTTGCTGGGCAAATATCGACACGATCGGCGAGATTTCTTAAAATACTAGTACTCACCTAAAAGAGTGACCAGTAGATTCAGTACATAAGCTTGAACACCAGTAGTCGTCTTAACTATTTCTAAACCAAATTTATGGTTTGGAATACTTCCTTTTTGTTTATAATGTTTATTTAACATAATTCTTTCCCAATGAATATCAAGTTACATACCATTTTTGAGTCAAATCCGAAGATTTTTAGCACAAATTTATATTTTCGAGTTTAATTCATATTTTTCCAAATCCGTAAATTTTTGAATCAAATTCATAATTTTTCGGAGTCAAGTTTATGATTTTTCGGAGTCAAATTAAGATTTTTTTAGAATCCAATTCGTATTTTTTCTGGTCAAATTCATACATTTTTAAAGTAATTTCATATCTGGCACATCGAATTGATAAATTATGATCTTGACGAATTTAAAAGCTATGAATTTGGATCGAAAAATTATCGATTTGGCTCGAAAACTTATGAATTGGTATCGAAAATTTACGAATTTAGTTTCAAAAAATTAAACAAATGAATTGGTATCGAAAATTTACGAATTTAGTTTCAAAAAATATGAATTAGACTCGAAAATATTATGATTTATAAAAAAAAAAAGTAGGAAACGAAGCAAATCTGCGCATAGGAAATTACAGTCTCAACAAATTTAGCGTAGGACGCTATATGTGTGTGGAGTGACCATTGCTGCATAATATGAAACAAAGACCCGACAGATTTTTAATAAGCATTTAAAAGTGAAAATGGCTGAGTATACTGGTTACTTTACTAGCTACCTGCAGTTTTGATAAAAGTTTGAGGAAGACAAGTGGAAATATTCCGCGAATCACATAATCTTAAAAACCCCTATAAGATTTTTTGAAGCACTTAAATTCTATATTTACAGTTATATTTTTGAAAAAATAGTTCATTTAAATGTCATTTAAAAATATTAACTTTTAAATATTCAAATAACTCTACATACCACAATAATACTCACTTTGCTTCGATCTCGGCTCTCGTGGTCCATCAACAGTAACTTTAATTGCTTTCGTGTAAGTTGTTACTTGCGATGGATACGATGCAATTGTTATTGTTATCGAAAATGATTTTCCACGACCACTTCGACCTACGAATCGTAAATCATTGAATTTGGCTACTTGATTTTTCATAACAGCCGTATAATTTCTTAATTCGCCGCAGTAGTTTTCATCGTTTCCGGCCTTAATTGTCACCAAAGTCCCGTCTTGAACATCGTCAAGTGCGATCACCTTAAAAGCTCCCGGAAGACTCTTGTTACTGCGCCAATGATTCGGTAAGGCCGAGCAAAGGATAGATGGCGATCCTGTTTGTACCAATTCTCCATGATATTCCTGGAGCATTTCATGGAGATTGGATAGCATATCGGTCATTGTGGTGGGCATCCCGGCGAAATCCGTTTGGCATGGATTGTTTGGAACAGCTGTTTGCGGTGGCGGTGCCGGTAGATGCATTTAGATTGTCATAAAAATTTATGATAGATGATGGAATACACTATTCGTTCGTTATACCAAGTGGAAAAATATTAACCGATTATACACCAATTTTGCCTCTTAATGAATAGATTCACGATAAATTGTCTTGAACGGCGCAGCGCATGTTTCACTTTAACACACAACAACACAAATCTAATGTCAATAATTGATCACCAAAGTAAACACTGTCCCGTTACCCAATCAGATGATACTGAATATTTATCAATTGATGTTTGTAATTATGATTGATTACCACTTCACTAAACGCTATATATTAAAAGTTCAACACGTCGTTTCAGTATTCATTCATCATCATATCGAAATATTCACGTTCGACTTTATTACTGTGATTACTACGTACGTATTAATAGCCCCCGTTACTGATACCGAACATTGTCACTGTCATCAACCGATCACTAAGTCCGTTAACGTCTCTAAACTAGTCCACGTGCGAAACGGCTAAATCTCACGGACCCGTATTATGCCCACAACGTCTCAATTCGAACTGAACACACCAAATTTATCTTTGCCCCCTGTCGATGACGATCTGCTGCTGTCGCTGACACAAGTTTTTCATTTTTCCCATTTTCCCACCACCAACAACAACAACCACTGTTCTGGTCGCTGTGTCGTGTCGTCAAAAATGAGCGAAGTAGACGGCACACAATCAAAGAAAACGGTTTCCTCGCATTCAGAAACAAACGGCAAGCATTCACAACACTGGCGACAACAACACCAACATCAATTCGAAAAACATGTACTCCGAAAAGGACGTAATAGTGGAAAAAAGCACACAACCGCCTGCCGAAGAAGAAAATTGTGTTCGTCAAACAATCAACAAGCCCCGAATATTCACTCCAAATAGCAGCCGGAAGACAACAAAGTAGTAACAACAAAACATTCAAACAAACTCCTACCTCTATCCCGATGCCAGTGCACTGTACACATAGGCGGCGGGCGAGAGAAAAATTGGAAAATCCCTCGGAAAAACGACCAAGAAAAATTATAAACATGCCAACCTCCTGCCCCTCCTCTTTTCATTCTCTGCCTGCCCCTTCGTACTACCACAAACGAATTTTTTCGAATGGAAAACAGCGGCCAGGATTTTTTCGACGATTTTCTCGTTCAAGTTGGATCGGGTCTGGACGGAAGGCGGCCAGGTTTGTGGCTGCCAACCACGTATTGGCCTCCATTGCGAAATGCAACATAATTTCTCTATCTGCACAGCCCCCACCGATTGGCTAAAACACCCCGCCACCAATACCACCAGCAAACCTGGAAAACCAAATGAAAGTGGATGGAAAAAATTCCAACGACGCTAACCACACAGTACTCCATCATTTTGTCCTTTCGTTTCTCCTGCGAGGAAACGTCCTACATATTTCTTTCCATGAATAATATAACACCTTGTCCATAACACCCTTCCCGAATGCTGTCTTACGCTCCTTTTCGCTCTCCTACAAACACAACCGTAGAATTTATCGAGCCCCGACACCACATATAAAGTATCCTGACAATCAGCTTCCTATCGGTGTTCGTCCTGGAAAAAGAATGAAATGCCACGGGAGAGAAAAATCGGCGAAAGCAGAGACACCCCATGCCCGGCTATCATCCCTCCGTCGGTCGTTTCAGATTCAGAGCAGAGCACAAGCCATATTGCCTCTCTCCCCGCTAAGGATTTTCGTTTACCGCAAGGACCTTCCATAGAGTCGCACCGCACGACACTACCGCTGCTACCGCCAACGCCGCCGCATTCGGTTACCAACAAAACTCTTGTCTTTGGCCGGCTGTGTCTCGATGGTTGGCGGCGGCATTCGATTTCGGCAAAGAAGACCAAGGAAAGGCTATCATACCGAAAACGGCCACCGTAACCATCCCTCCTGGCAAGTCGATATGAAATATCCCGCCTCTATTTGTCGATACGTGCGAGGATGCGGCGATCCGTGTTCCGAAGGATGAATGTTTGTTTCTCCAGTTCGATTTCTTGTTCGCACAGTGTACTTGTTGGTACGCCAGGCTTAGATAAAAATAAGCGACAGCGGTGCCAGGTGCATGGGATATGCATGCTATTTTTCTTGCAATTACAATTATTCGGCTAATTGATAAATTCCGAACTGCCGTTCAGCCAAACTGAATCGATTGCGGGGTACGCCGATTCTCATTTGATCGGGTGTGAGCTATGTATGCTTCTGCACAGTTCGATTTCGAATTTTATTTATGAAAACGAATTCCCATGAGGCAAAATTCAATGGGCGTTAGTGTTACCGAGTCAAATGTAACTGTAGAAAATATTTCTTTGGCTTAAAGTCAGACGATCGGTACAGGTAGACTGAATTTATTTTCGAGGAATTTTGGGATAATAAACACAGACCAATGTTTTAATGCGATCAATTTGCCTGGGTTAACCTTTATTTAGAATTATAATCTGGTAGGCGGGATGAAAGGTCAACCGTCCGTTCAGAGTGTAATTAGACCGAAAATAAACAGTGATGCACACTGTATGTGTTGATTTTGGTCATAGTTCAGGTACTACTTCGTAAACTTCTGGAAAATGTGGCTTGTGGGATGAAATTGTCTAAAATATAGATTATATTTACATATAAATACACCACAACTCATGTATTGGATACAGTGGCTCGAAGTAATTTTTGTTCTTCATAGAAAGATTAATAGCGTGAAGAATTTTTTTTACATTATAAATTTATCTTTAATATGCTTTATTAAAGTTGATATACATTTACGAAAAATAATAGCAAAATCTTATGGCGCTGGTTATTAAAAAATCAAAGTTTCACATGTAGTGGAAATTAATCTCAAACTAAAAGTCGGACAGCTAGCAAAACCGAGATTTTTTTTTCGGAATAGTCGTTACTTCGTAGCTTAATATCTGTCACTTCCATTTTAAATTTGCTCAAAATATTATTTGTAAAAACGTAACTTTAGGATTAGCATAAATAATAAAACCATTTGAAACAACCACAAAAAATTAAATAGGAATTTGAATAGTATATTTATTTAAGACGAAATTTGACGAGCAAAATTAGTATTTCATTGCAATAAAAGTGCGAAAATCGATAATCAATTTCGCAACACTGAATTATTTGCAAAAATCATAAATTCTTGCAAAACTTTAACATAATAATTATAATTAGTAAAGTGTTGAACGTCCTTTGGCCTTTATAAAAGTCTGCAGTCTTTTGGGCATACTAAGCCCCCTGATTACAAATGCGCGATGCCGTAGAGATACGAGACTATCGATAGTTGGTCCTATCGATAATTCATTGAGAGACTAGATAGATAGATTTCGATAGTTAAGAAAAGGTATGCCATTTTAAAAATAATTTATCAAGCAAATGAAAATATTCCTATTCAGAAAATGAACATTTATGCAGAAAATTTAATATAACTCAAACTAATTCAGAAAGACAATCTTTCAAAATCAAAAATTTTAATTTAAAAACTAATTTTGTCATATACAGATATATTAGGTTGCTGCAGATGAAATGGCCGATTTAGTAATAAATTTTTAAACAGCTGTACATTTTTATAAAGATGATTTATTTAACCAAAATAGGTGTCAATAGATGCAACACACTTTTCCCAACGACATACAAGTACATTTATTCCAGTTTTGTAGAAGTCCGAGTTTCTGGTTCGAAGAAACTCCTCGAAGGCATTTTTGACAGCAGCTTCATTATTAAATCTTTTTCCTGTCAAAAAGTGATCCAAATGTTTAAAGAAATGGTAATATGTTGGTGAGAGAATATGGAGGGTGAAGAAGAGTCTCATAGCACAACTCGTTTAATTTTTGGACCGTTGTTCTCGATACATGAAATCGTGCGTTATCATGAAGCAGTATCACTCCATCCCTGTTGACAAGCCTAGGTCGTTGGACTATCAATTTCTGATGCACTTCACCCAATTGAGCACAGTATTTCTCAGCATTGATGGTTTCACCAGGTTGCAGGAACGAATAGTGGATAACTCCAGCTACAGACCACCAAACAGTTACCATTACTTTCTTTGGATGAAGGCTTGGTTTCGGCATGTGTCTTGGTGCTTCATCGGCATCTAGCCATTGAGCCGATCAGCGGCAATTATCGTATAAAATCCACTTTTCATCGCAGGTCAGAATTCAGTGCAAGAACGGTTCCTTTTTGTGTCGAGAGAGAAGAGAACTTGAAATCTCCATTCGACACGTCATGTTTTGCTTAGTACAATTGTGCGAAGCCCATTTGTCAAGCTTTTTCACTTTTCCAAGTGTTGCAATTGGCGGCAAACTGTCGAATTGTGAACGCCTAATTTCTCGGCAAGATCCCTTATGATTTGGCGGGGGTCAGACTCCACTAATGCACGCAGCTCGTCGTTATCGATCGATGGTCCTGGGTGTCCACGTGGCTCACTTCCAAGGTCCATATCTCCGGATCGAAATTTTTCGAACCGCCGCCGAATGGTTCGTTTGCTAACTGTATCAGGCCCAAATGCACTGTTGATATTCCTCGTTGCTTGCGTTGCGTTGTGCTCTAATTTAAATTCGTATAGTAAAAGTAGCCGTTTTTGATTCACTTCCATGTTCACTTTCTCTTTTTGTTTTTACGATGACTAAGAAGTGCAAAACAGAAATGACTCCATAAACCAAGGTAGCAGTATTTATACTTCAATATGTCATATCATTTGCGCCGCCTTGTGCCAACATAATACACTAAAATTGCAGCCAGCTTTGTGTCATTGCTAAATCGGCCATTTCATCTGCAGCAACCTAATATTTCAATTTTTTTTTGATAAATATTGATACTTTGTAGGTAATCTGCCCTCTTATTCAGTGAAGTTACCCATTTAGTAAAGAAAACTGCTAATCACACTTCCAACATCGATATCTGCTAAAAAATTGAAATCCGAGGGTTGATCAATAAGTAATGATAATGAATATAAACCAAGGTGATTAAACTTAAAAGATATATTTATTTTTCAACGAAGCCTCCTAACAAGTTAATACATTTAGTCCATCTTTTTTCCAAGCCCCGGATACCCTTAGAAACAAATTTTTTATCTTGACTCTCCCAAAATGCCTCAACAGCGGCCATCACTTCGCTATCATCTTCAAATTTCTTACCCCAAAGGTGCTGTTTGAAAAGAAGAAAGAAGTAGAAGTCACTGAGAGCTCGATCTGGCGAATAAGGCGGGTGTTCAAGCAGCTCAAATCCTGTTTCTTTAATTGCATCCATCGCAGCTGTAGCCTTGCAAGCCGGTGCGTTATCCTGATGAAACAGAACTCAAACTCGCAGTTTGCTGCGTCTTTTTTCCTTCATTGTCTCTCGCAATCTTCTTATTTGGTCCTCGTAGTAAGAGCCTGATATAGTGGCTCCCTTTTCCAAATATTCCACCATGATAATTCCTTCAACGTCCCAAAAAACTGATGCCATAACCTTTCCTGCCGGACTCGACACTTTGAATTACTTCGGCGTCGGTGTCGCTTCCAGGTCATCGATTGCATTTTGGTTTCTGGATCAAAATGGTGAATCCAAGTCTCGTCTCGTGACAAAAATTTCTCCTGATCTGCCTGGAACTTTTCGAGATTCATCCTTGAAATGTCGACTCGTTTCTTCTTATATTCGTCCGTTAGCAAAGAAATATATTTCGAACACTACCAAATGAAATCCTTGTGACCTTAGCTACATGCATGATGGTCACTCTTTGATCTGCCAATACGACATCTTCGACTTTTTTTACGTTGTATTCAGTGAGGGATGTGGGTGGACCTCCTTCGCGGAGTTCATTTTCAGTGGATGTTCTTCCCAGCTTAAACTCCTTGGCCCAGCGCGCTACGGTGAAATATGGTGGAACAGAATCTGTTAATGTTTCCACCATGTCGCCGTGTATGTCTCTGGTAGAAAATTTTTTTAAACAGAGGTAATTAATGACAGCTCTAATTTCGTTTTTCTCTATGTTGATGTTCTCTCTCCGACTGTTCGTATTCAAATGAATGTACATCCCTAGAATCGTGGCCTATTTATATGTTTTTTTATGCTGACTTAGTGAGTATATGCAGTGGTGAAATTTTTTTTTTTTGGAATTTTATACGAACTGGAAATAACCGATTATTACTTATTGATCAACTCTCGTATATCAACCTTACTTTTGTCTTTAAATTGAAATATTTGAATGTAACGCAACTAAGAATTTTTATTTACAAATACTAGCATATTCAAATATATTCCTTTAAGTCTAGATCTTTGATCATTTAATATCTGGCCCTAAGAGCTTAAATTTCATTCCAATTTTATGGAGACTACTGGTTTTAAAAATTTTTAAAAGCGGCATTAAATTTCATTCCTTATGGAAGTTTCTAGAGATTTCAAAAAAAAAATTGTATTCCACATGTAATTGATACAATTAGTGAGATAATCACATATTTGCTTCCGAAAAGTTTTTTTTTGTTGCATCATCGAAAATGGTTAAACCTTTTTTTCATGTCTCCTTGGTTTTTTTTTACTATCTGAGAGGGTCGAAACGGTGAACTTGTAGGCTGTGCACTCCACACAATTCACTGTTCGACAAATACAATACTATGTACAATTAAGTTGAGTTTTACTACCCTCTTTTCTACTTTAAGAAGACAAGTGCAGGCCAGTTACACGTCTATCACACTGCAGGCAGAGTCAAATTTCAAATGGAGTAATCGTTCAATTCATGCTTACTACAACTTGACGTAAAGGGTACACAAAAACTACGCTAAAGAATTTAAGGAATTCATACGATGAATAAATGGTGTGGCAAAATGAGTCTTGATAGTTATGGATAGGCAAATGTTTATATCGATAGTGCTTTCGATCGTTTCGTATCTCTACGATGGGGTCGATGTCTGGTGATGGTGGGGGGCATACAATTGATTTGGCACATGATAGAGCCACAAAGATTTAACTTCTCGTATTTACGCAGAATGCTTGGAATCATAATCCTGTTGGGAAAAATAGCACATTTTCAATACTAATTTATGTACACCAGCAAATAAATTGGTTTTCAAAACGTTGAGATATTGGTATTTGTCCATTGCTGTACCAACAAATTGCAAATTTTCCACGCCACTAGTACTGACACAACCCCACCACACCATTGCGTTTCCATCACTATGTTTTACAGTGGCTTGGAAATATTTTTTTTGTCAAGCTCAGTATTGGGTTTCTTCCAAACAATAGGTTTCCCATTGTTGCCAAAAATGTCGAACTACTCTTATCACTGTGCAAAACATTTTCTCAGAGTTCCAGACACTCTCGCTTTTCCAATTCTCTTTTGAAATGAATGGCTTTTGACGTGCATATTATGAATCATCATCAAAAATCCTCAAGCTCAATTTACATACATCACACATAAAAAAAGATCCTTTCAAAGTCTCAGTCAGTCTGTTATGCCTTCACGCCTAAACCGCAAAATGAATTTTGATGAATTTTGGTATAGACATAGATGAGACCTTGGAACAGAAAATAGGCTAATCGAGGTACTAATCCTGCGCAGACGAAGTCGCGGGCAGAAGGTAGTTTAAAAATAAACTTACTAGCGCTCTATTTTCTTACCATTCCTAGTTTACCGACATAGTAAGCTTTTTATATACTTGGATTGCATAATTTTAATTTTACGTAAACGCTTATTTTTTTAAACGGCTTTTGACTAGTACACTTACTAAATTGCGTTTCGTTTTTTACTCTTTAGTTTTGCATTTATTTTTGCATTATTTGGATTGTTCAACTTTCTGACCTTTACGTTTTTTTTAGCTGTTTATTTTTAACTTATTTATGTCCATTATATTAATTTGTAAACTTACGCCTTGTTTTAATTTGTTTGGTTTTACTTTAATACTTTTTATACTTTTATATTTTGTTTAGATAAATAAATAAAACAAAATAAGTACATACTGGAAAGTCCGGTCATAAGCAAACTACTGGAGTTGCGGGATGGTCAGCCAAATCAAGAAGCAGATGAAAGTCAAGCGTACAAAAAATAGGCAAATCAGTCGTTGTAGTAGAACTGCAGACTCTCTCAGGCTTTGACTTAGAGAGAAAAGATAGCAGTTCACCAAAAATTCAATGAGTACATCCTTTAATAACGAAGTTTCATATGACAGCATGGCTGCCGGTAAGCCCCAGGCACAAAATCTTTATTAGCTTAACTTGACAAAACAGGCTTATTGTGATTTCCGCATGAAAGACAGCATGGAAATCACAAGCATGTTCTTACTAAGCCTAATATAGAAAATCAAGGAGCTCATTCCTAAGTATGGGAAAACAAATGACAAACACCAGAAAAATCTTGCTTCCATGAGCTGGGTTTTTCAGTATGTGATCTCCATAAACAAGAAAATCGCATTTCGCATGCCAAAACGCTTGCACTTCCACGTTTCTTTCAAGAGCATAAACCTGGCCACTGACTTCTTGTATCAATTCTCGTGTGACTTTTTACTCAGGTGACACTCCGTCAATTGCAGTATTGCCATGGCATTGTACTGCATGCTTAGAAATGCTTCTTTTTGTGCATAATTTATCTCCCATGCACTGCCAGAGCCACTGATTTAAGAGATCTTTCTATACGCAAACGTTTTCCAGTGATTATTCATACGTTGCTTTTGAAGGTGTCATCAAAAGTAGGCATCTAATTTTGAGCGAACGTTCGGTGCACATGAAACAGATTTCACGTTTTATTTGAGCTCAAATATCAGTCACCCAAGCATCAAACCTTCCTAGAGGACTATCAAATATTGATTTTTTCATTAGCTTCACAAGTTTTCTCGGCCATGATGCTATTCGCTTGTATAATACATCGCTAACTACAGAATCAGGTCAGAATAGTTTCAACTCCACATTTCGTCAAGACCCTCTATAGTCCTTCTAGAACCGTTCTTTTATTTTTCTTATCGATTAAAAGACTTGAGAGATGGTGCAAAAACCTTCAAAGTGAATATGTCAGCGACCGCATCGTTCAGAAGCATGAAATTAATTCGCTCTCACTGAAGGCGTCAGTTGTCATTGAATCCCTCTATTGACAGCTACAATATGCGAACATCACCTCGCATCCATAACTGAGCATCTATACGATGAACGAAATACACATCAAAAAAGGCTCAACCGAACCTACTGTAGGAATCTTAATCGAGGTGACAGTGAAGATAGAAAAGTTCTGAGCAAATTAAAAGTATTTCAGCAACCATAACTCAAACTGAATAACCTGGCAGACTTTCAAATCAAAGGTAGCACTTAAGATAGTGACGCCAAACTGACATATGTTTCTCACTTTGAACTGTGAATCTTGGTATTCTGGACCTAGTCGTCTCTTGGCACTGTAGCGGTTCTAGGGAATTTTCTCGCAAACGACTCTGGGTTAATAGTACCATTTCGGTCTTAATAAAACTGTGGTGAGTCTCCAAAATGCTCTTGGTTATGCTGCCATTAGGTTGATTGTTTTTGTTCAGTTGAGGCAACTTCGTGGTTAACACAGATCCGACTCTCAACAATTGATGCTAAAAAGTCTTGTGCCCCTCTACAAATTCTGAGCTGAGATTTGAGTTTGGACAAACAGCATGGGTGCTTCTAAAAACACATTGAATATGAAAAGTTGCCGGATAGAAGTCTGACTCGCCCAATCCAAACACTGCTTCTAAAATTAAGGGTGCTCTTTTTCCGCGGCAAAATACCCTATTGATGAGGAATATGTGGCTGGAAGGCTTGCTCTTCTTTAATCTGGAGCACAAGTGGCCACAAAGCATGCTCTCCCGGCCACAATTACTTTATCTGTATCTCTGCCCAAGGACTTTGGAAAGGTGCTTCCAAGCCTGTAACAGGGACTTCTGGAAACCCTTGTTTCGCTCCCTTCGAGATCATAATCGGGCTTGTGAAGCAAAGAAGCCCGATTATACATTGCGAGAATGACAGGAAACGGTGTTTAAACGACTCTGGCACCCCCTACAAGTACCTGAGATATTCTTTCTATATCGGCTATCTTTGGACATATAGAATCAGGAATGGCGTTAGGTAAAGTTTTGATAGGCTGTCAAAATTAGCCTTCAGCGGACCCTGTACCAGTATTAGTGATAAGCAAACTCGGTAAGATGTGGCTAGTCGCAAATTGGAAGTGGTTATAAAGCAATAGGTTCCAACTAAACCTTGGCTCAGAGCATAAATCTTCGGCCAACCTTTTTCACTTGAACTTAGCATGGGCGTCATTAGACTGACGAGTAGTGACCTAGCTGTAAATTACTAGAAGATGGCCAGGGTCAGCAAGCTATCCGTTGACAGATGCCGGACCTTCATCATGGGCTGGATTTCTACCTCAAAACTTTAAAATCTTCAAGCCGGAGTATTCCATTCTCCCCTATCGAAAGGGGAGATAAGAGTCTCATATTGAGGTAAAATGCTGTAGGAAAACTGTCGCCGGACGCATTTGAGTCGTGCTGATGAACTTCTGCATCGGAAAATAATCTAAGTGAAATCATGACCTCTGAACTAGTTGGCTGTCTTGATTTCCTAGATTTCGAATCGGTTGAGGAGGAGGAAATAGCCATACTTAATACCAGCAAAAGCCCATTAAATTAGCATTCACCACTTTGGCGGCTCTTCTTGTTCATCTGTTTAAACACGCGGAATAGCTTTAATCCAAGAGTCACAGGTCGTTAAGGACCGAGTCTTTGGATTTAATATTGTCAGAAACAGACCTAAATCTTTAGGTAAACCAAAGCCTTGCATTCTCATCAAAAAGTCCATAATTGTCCTGGTCCTTTCAAACTGCAATGACAAAGCCGCGAAGCCGAAATCATTTTCGATCGATTCATGCTATATGTCGTACGATGAAAGCTTGGTCTTTAGAACGTAGAAAATAGAAATCGTCCTTTTCGATTCAACTCATTTATTACATAAAATTGTAAGCAAACTCAAAAATCAAAAGGTTATGGTTATTTTATTTCCTTTGACCAATTTCATCTTCATAAAAAAATAATAGGAAAAAACGACATCTTATAATGGGTAACTGTCAGGCTCAAGTTATTCATTGATTATGTGTCATCTTAGTTTTAGTTTTTTTTCTGCTAAAATAAATGTTCAGTCGACTTCCACTTGGAAAAACTAATTGGTTTCTCCCATATGTATAATGGTCATGCAACAATTCCATGAAGCATTATATACAAAATTATTAATAAAACAGTCAATTTTAATTTACTTAACACTTGATAGCCATCTGAAGGTAATTTATTAAAACAATATTCTAAACATACCAATTATATCCAAAATGTATTTTAAATTGGTATCGCACTCCCAGTTGAATGGCAACCCATCTTCACTTCATGAGCTACAGCAAAAAAACCAAATTAAAATTTACAGGGGAGTGATTTTTCAAGTCTTTACGGCGAGAACGGAATTTTCTCGAATGTAAACTTCACGAATGGGAGAAAATTTTACAATGTCACTCGACGAAAATATTGTATGCGAGAACATGTCGAATTTCTATCCATGTGAGCCGGACCAGCCGAGACTGCTTTCTACACCAGCGAAAAGAAAGTCTTCTCTACTTTGGCTAATTCATTCCAACTGCACGACAAATGAGAGAGCAAAATTCTGATTTTTTTCCGACATTCAATTCTCCGTTAGTTTCCAGTCTCTCTGGGACATTCGTCGTTTGATACAAAGGAAAAAATCATTCGAAGGCGGGAGAAAGTTTTTTTTACTGAAATTTTCACTATGATTTTCTCCGCCCCTAAACAAAATTTCCCCGACGTTTTTTTTCTGTGAGCAATACAATGAGTGTATATGTGTTGGTCGAAATGCTAAAATATTCTTTTGATTTTTTTCTTCGGCTCTAGGGGTTGAATTCATTGCGGAAACTCCGTTGGTTACCATTGAGGGGAGCATTTGGATTTGTGATGTAAGCGGAAAATTTGCACTCGTCCTGGAAAAGCCACAATGGACTGCAACTCTGCGGCTGGGCTGTGAAAAAAGCTTATGCCCACCATGTGTTTACGGTTGTGTGCTACCTCAAGATGTTTGCCTATCGAGCTGGTAGCACTGGGGTGTGATACTGGGTGCACATGGGTGGGTGGATAGGTGGATTTGGGCTCAGAGTGGGATCTGTGCGCCGTTTTCCATGTTTTTCCACAACGAATTTTCATATGGCAGACATCAAGATTGGCAGACAGACGATACTGGAGAATTGCTTTCGATAGAGCTATGGCATTTCCACGATTTTCATTTGGTTTTCGATGGTTCGCAAAGAATCAACTGTAAAAGCGAGCAGTAGTGGTTGGCCACTTTTCTTGCGGCGTGGAAAACTCATGTCTATTTCTTAGATCCCCTTAATTTTGCGGTTGTATGGTGACACTTTAATTGGCAAGTAGAATGTATGCGTGGGGGTATGTTGTTTTGGCGTGGTTGTTTGTATTTATGAATGAATATAGCCTGGTCAGTTTGGCGAATGAGTATTGTAATAAGTGATAGCTTATAAATATGTATTTTCCTATATTTAGTAGTGGTATCTCGTGGAAATAGATTTTATATATCATGCATGAAAAGATGCAGGGATAAGAAAACTGAATCCATTTTGAAAGTGTTTGCTACACATTCATTTCGTTTCCCTGGCTGCAGTCCGACAGAAATTAATCTGGTAATCATTAACCATATGATTGGTTCCCGATCATATTTAAATGTCACTACTATGTAACTTCCGTATCTTTATTTTTAAACATTTGGATATGAATATGAGCCTGATGTAAAAATTTGGTTGGCTATTGAAGAGAAGTAGAAGTTTGAGCGTTATTTAAAATTAGATTATTTGAATGTGTTGGCTGTTTTCACACTTCCAACGGCATTTTACGGAAAAAGACTTATAGTGAAAGCAAGTGTAAAATTATGTTAACATGAAAAGATAAAGTGTGGAAACTAGACGGGTTCGTGACTTTCGTATATTGTAAATGATCCAAATTTTTTTTAAGGTGAATGCTTGAAATTTTTACAAAGACCAAAATGAGTTTTTAGTAAACACTTGATTAGTCTTTGGGAAAAGTACAACTGATGTACATTCCTTCCGTATGACAACAGATTTCATTTCATTTTATTTATTTGAGTAATCCATTAACAGGCAAAAATCCCAATTACAAATAGAATAGCTTAATACTAAAAAAATGAGAAAATTAAGATAAGAAAAAAAGAAACGAATGACAAAAAAGATAAAAAATTAAACATCAGCAAATATTGTGTTGCGAACACTTCTTTTAAAGGTGGCAATAGAAGAGGACCAAGTTGGAGGCCATTATGGGTACGTAATAGGCGCAAAACAGGAGAATGAAAGTAAGTTTCAGTACGGGCAAATGGTACATCAAAGACAACGGAGGACCTAATTTGCCTCTCACACTGCCGTTCATTAACCAAAGATGCAATAGATGAGTTCAGATAGCCACGGCAAATTTTGAAAAGAAGGCATTAATCAAGGTAAACTCTGCGCTTTGCGAGGAGAGGGAGATTAAGGAGCGATAAGCGTTCAACATAAGGCATGTAGGGAAGATTATATTTAAAGAGTAGGGTGCGACTGAACCTCCGTTGAACAGATTCAATGGCATCGGAAAGATATGCAAAATGAGGAGACCATACTTGAGTACAGTATTCAAGTTTGGAACAAACAAGGGTAACAAATATCTTAACACAAGTAAAAAGACTAAAAGAATTGTGACAGGAACGTATAGCAAGGCCAGCAATCCGCGAGGCACTATTAGTAATGTTGCGAACATGGATATCAATTTTAAGTTTATGATCAAAGGTTACTCCCAGATCAGTAAAATAATCCAAAGAGACAAGGACAGATTTACCTAGTAAGTAAGGAAAGGTATTAGTTTGGGACTTCAGAGAATAAGACATGACAAAACACTTTGAACATTTAACGGTAGGCAGTTAGAGTTACACCTATCAGTAAGAGAGTTCAGATCATCCTGAAGAAGTAGATGATCATCTGAGCTATTGATTACTCGAAATAATTTTAATTCATCTGCATAGAGCAAACAAGATGACGATAGAACAATAGGAAGATCATTGATGAACAGGTTGAATACTAGCGGACCTAATATAGAACCTTGAGGTACACCAGAAGAGGGCGAAAATGGTAAGGCCGAAACGCCAGAGAGGGAGACAAAACAAGTGCGACTAGTCAAAAACGAAGATATCCAAGAAAGTAAAGGTTCACAGATGCCATAGCGGTTTAATTTGAGTAGCAGAAGATCGAAATTGACAGAGTCAAATGCCCTAGAAAAATCTGTACATATAGCATCAACTTGAGAGTTCCGATCTAACGCCGAGGACACAGCATGAGTAAATTCAATGAGACTCGTATATGTGGACCGACCTTTAATAAAACCATGCTGCTGAGGTGCGAAAGTATACTTAAGAGAGTCATAAATTTTGTTAAACACAAAACGTTCAATGGTTTTTGAGAAACAGGGAAGGATAGAAATAGGACAATAATTTGAGGCAACTTTGCGTTCACCAGATTTGAAGATAGAGAAAATGCTTGCCAGATTCCAGGAGGAAGGAAATTTACCAGAACAAAGACTTAAATTGAATAAAATAGATAAGGGGACACATAAAGAAGAAGCAAGATTTTTCAAAAAAAAATTAGGAAGATCATCAGGTCCAGGAGAGTAACTAGAATCAAGAGAACATATAAGGGATTCAACTTCAAGAGGATTAGTCGAGAGTGAAGAGAGACAAAGAGGGAGATTAAAAGGGACGCTATAAGAAGAGGGAATCATTGAAACAGAGTATACAGAAGAGAAAAACATTGCGAAGAGATCACAAACATTCTGAGGAAGAGCAGCAGTGATATTATTAAATGTAAGGGAGTCAGGCATAGGAGAGGAGAATTTTAAGGAGCGAAGGAATGACCAGAAGTTTTTAGGGTCATTCGGAAGCAAAGAAGTTTCAATATGCGATAAATAGTTACGCATGGCAAGCCTTATTTGATTCTTAGCAGCAGCACGAAGACAAGGAAAATCAGCGTAGTCTTGGTCAGAATGAGAGCACAAAAATTTACAACGTGCTGCATTTTTGATATCCAGGGCGCGTTTAACACTCTCAGTGAACCAAGGAGCATCATTACGCTTACGCAAGCGGAAGATTGGAGTATGAACACTCAAGGAGAACAGAATAAATTTCATTAATAGAGTTGAGATCGAGAGCTAAGAGGTCAAAACTAGTTCTTTTGAAATTGAAACAAGGCTTGTCGGAAACTCTGGCCCGATTAGATACATTAACAACAATGCCAACAAAGAGGGGAGGATGATGGGGGTCAGGGTTCGTATAAGGCGTTATGGAGGGAGAAAGCAAAAACGATGAAGTTTCGATGTTGGAAAGTATGAGACCAAGGATCTTATTGTTTACATTAGGGACATAGTTAAATTGATTAAGGGAACAAGATGAAAGAAAAGATGAGAGAGCAATGGAAATGTTATTGTGAGAAACAATACGGGAAAAACCACAGACCCATTGGACGGATGGAATATTAAAGTCACCACAGATGATGACAGACGAAGAAGGAAAATGTATGTTAAGGTAGGAAGATAGCTCGGTGAAAAAACATTCATAGGTAGAAAAGGGAGAGTTGCACGGAATATATACAGAGGCCACAAACAATGAAGATTCAAGCGACAGGGACACACAACCCGCTACACATTTGCTGGCAATATTGATGCAGGTCATCTTGTGTTTGTCAACTAGATTTCTAACATCGCTCTTACATTAAGTGCAGCCTAGCCGTTTCCGCGATTGACCGTAACATATTGGGGATGTCATCTTGAAACTGTGATATCTTCAAACGTACCCATAATTTTAAAACAACTTTTTAACTCTACTGTAAATTGATTGTCCAAAAAATTGTAATTATTTTTGTTTGAACACATTAAATGTTCATGGTTTTAGATTTTAGCTATGAAATTGATACTTTTTTTGTTCAAAGTTTTCAGCTGCCACTGGTTTTAGCTAATAAAGAAAACACACGCAAAGAGGACAATTGATTTTCTATACCGATGTCACCATTGCAACTAGTCCTCATTTAGTTCGAAGCTATCGTTTAAAATTTATCGCAAAGACAAGTACCTATAATGTGTTGGTCGTACTCTACCATTAATAAATTTTAATGAATTAAAATCATAAATTTTCAATATTCCATTACCTTCTGAAAAACCGTGAAATTCGCGAAATTGCTAATTCCACTTTCGTTGAAAATCAAATATCAAGATCATTAGTTAAAGGTGAAAGTATAATTCGAATTGTGTAGAAAATTTCACAAATGCCGGTGTTTAGAGGTTTTAGCATATTAATCACATAAAATGAATCAAATTCGAAATCTTTAAACTCATATTATCCATAAAACGATCTAATTTGTTTACGGACTTCATTTTACCAAATTTATACGAAATAGGCAAATGAAATTTAGATTAAGTTGTTCAAAACTAAACCGATTCTACTGAAGAAAATCGAATTTCCTATCAATCTAGTTTAGATGCTTACAAAACGTATTCGTACAGCAAGCTCAGATGTAATTTACGAACAGGTAATACAGGCAAATGAGACACAATGATATATATTTTCTCAAAACTTACCTGTTCTACCCCAATCTCAGCAACCCTTCCATGCTTTAATTAATTTGTTTGGGAAAATCTTAAAGAAAACACCCAACAATCCTTTTCTGTTCGAATTTTAGTGGTCGTTTGTAGAAACCTCATGGAATATTTTCAGAAAAACATGTCATAAAACGGATGTGGTGAGTGTTTTCTTATTAAATTAGTCCTTAGGGCAGTTCAATTATATATTGGTTATTAAGATGGTTAAACCAATAGTACCTAAAGATTAAGGACTATGTGAAATTGAAGGGGTAAGGACCTATGGCAGATATTATCAATACACGTTGGGTGTTTCCGTAAATGTTCTACCAAGGTTTTACGAAAGAATCGTTTCATTTGATTTTGATGAGCTGGTTTCAATGAGAAGTGAAGTTGCAGCTGAAATATTTTAGCCACTTTACGTTGAACACAGAAGAGACCATAAATAGTCCGGATAAGCCCAAAGCTATGACTGAAAACCATAAATCGTCATTTAGTATAAAAACCGGATTTATCCGATTTAGAAGAGTATTAGCACTAACAAAATAATTATTTACTTCGTGGTGTTAATCGGCCTAAATAATATCCAAGTTGATTTTTGCAGAAATTTTTACATTCTTTCAATTTGCAGCTTCATTTGCATTTAAAATAACAAAGATTTCAATCTAGTAGCTTTGATTTGTGGGTAACCTGCTTTATTGGTTGATTCATTTATATTGAAAATGCAGAAAACTAATAAACGATTTACCTTATGAGCTTGTAAATCTTCCTCAAACTTCATTTTGTTAATCGTAATGATTGTTTATTTTGGAAAATATTTTTAAAATTGAAAGTTTGGTGAAGTTTTTGCGGAACCATTGTTGATTGTATGTATTTCAAAAGTCATTTTCAGCTAACAAAAATTCAATTCCTGAAAAAGTAAAAAATTTGAGCTAATACAATCGATGCCAAGCTGGTTTCTGAAAATATCAAGTTTTCCGTATATGATACTTTACAGCGCAATAATCTAGTTTTGCGAGTTAAAAATGTGCTTGAAAGCTTAGGATTCAAATGTATCACAGTAAAACATTTATAAATACACAGCTGTTGGCTGGATCGATGCCTTTTCTCTACTTAAACAATATCCAATAAAAACACCAACCATTAAATTAATAATAAAAGTATATTTGTAATTTCAAATTGATAATAAGCAATATTTATAATACAATAATAGTTCAGAATATTTAGACAAAAATATTCTCATAAAACACCAAATAATAATATTAAAATTAACGTATTTCAGTGAGTAAACTAAAAAAATATAAAACTAAAAAGTTTACAAATAATTATAATTAAAAAAGACTTAAGGCTCTGGAGTGACAGACCGTTGAACATTTTCGAACCTAAACTATGTTAAGTGTAAAATAATATGAATTCGCGTTCATTCAACGATCAACATAAACTAATTTCGCAAGTGCTCTCAAGAAAATAGAACGATCATTGTTATCGATTTTACTTCCATTATCTCGTATAAACCTCCAATTAGAAGAAGTTTTTCATGGTGAATCCAAAATATGACGATGTCCACGATGATAAAACTTCAATTTCATATATTTTTGCGGAACGAATGGCTTTGCAGGACTCTTACGTAATATATATCACCCCTTCGAATCACATAATTTATTTTAATTTGAAAGCAATCAGCTATACATTCTTTCTTTTCTTTCAAATTGCGCTGAAATATTTTTCCGTTAATTTTTTCTATCCTTTCATGTCAGTTTTATTTTATTCAATAATTTCAATTAATTCAATTTGATTTTTTTCATTTATCCTGGTATATGTTATCGCAATGCGATAGAAATTTTACTATTATTTTAGTATTTTACTATTTTATTTCAGCAATTTATGCCACAGAAAATTTCAGTAAGACGAAACTTCAGTGAGGAAAGCTACCGTGCCAATTAGGTTTTCTGGCTTTTATTTGGGCGGCAGGGTAATGCACTTAAAGTGCGATGACAAGCTAGATCACGTTGCGAGGTAGGCAATTATGCATTATAACAACTATATTCATCGAAGTTGGAGCTATGTTACCTACGACTTGAGACTATGCTGCCAGTAAAAAAAACCTTTGGCTTTCAGCTATATTTTATAGCTCAGCTGGATTTTTTCAGTGTATTAATTAAGTAGTACTCGGGGCATTTCACGTGAAGCGGACAATGAAAAAAAGTCGAGGTCCTGGATTTCGTTCATATTGTGCATAATGGTACTTCTATGGTACTTGTAAACTTTTAATGGTCCTGGTGTCAATTAATAGCTGAGATTTAATAGGAGCTTTAAAATTCTCCCTTGTCTTGATATCACGTGGATAATGTTTAATAAAACTGCTTCATATTCCATAGCGAGTAGACAGTATAGTTCTATACTACTGTCTCAGCAAAATAATTGCTGAAATTGTTGGTAAATTTCGCAGTGAGCGTTTTGTGCAGCGGCTGGGTAACATCCGATCAGGTCCCGAATTTTTTAAAGAGATCAACCTATTTTCTAGCAAATACATATGCAAGCCAGGAGATTGTGATAACGATTGACAATATTGCTGTGCGTGCGCAACCCTGGACGTCAGGCAGAGTTGTTAGCATCGACATTGCAATCGCAGCTGAATGCGTTTCTGCCCGACGGATTTGCTCCTAACAGCCAAATGGTCAAAGAAGAAGTAAATCGCTTCCTCCAATGCACATTACGAGCCACTGGCCATATTTACGTTCGAAAATCCTTCGGATGATCCGCTAAATGTAGATTATCATTTCCACTTTGTCAATAGTGAATACTTGATGAAACTGCTGCGCGGTATAAAAAGCAAGAAGTCTATCCATTGTATTTAACAAAGTCCTGAACAATGGTTACTTCCCAGATTCATTCAGAGTGGCAAAGTAAAATAAAATAAAGAGGCCAACAATTTCCGCCCTATGTCTCTGCTTCCTGATTTGGGGAAGATTTTTGAGAAAATATGGATGAAAATGATAAAAAAAACTACTCTGAGCTCAAGGCAATTCCTAACACGCTGGTAATTTCCGAATACCAGTTAGGCTTTAGGCACAAAGCCGGCACCCAGTACGCCATCTCATACTTTCGAGATCAAGTTATGTCTCAGAGGAAAACACTCCGACGGTAGGGTGTGCTTTCTTGAATGAGGAAAACACTCCGACGGTAGGGTGTGCTTTAGATATTGAGAAGGCTTTCGATTCCGTCTGGCACGAACGCTTTCTATATAAGCTGATCAAGCTTGGATTCTCGGGAGAGGTAATAAGACTCATCGCAAGCTTTCTTACCAACAAGCATTACCGTGTCAGTGTTTACGAAGCAGATTCACTCATAAAGCCTGTCACATGAAGAGCGCCACAAGGTTCTGTCACTGGACCAATCCTATACACCATATTCACCGCTGACCTTCCTGTTCCAGTAGGACAGTCTTCAGTTTAAATTCTTCAATATGCAATATGACTCGATCCTATTTGCATCGAGCCAAGATGCGCTCAAAGCAGCGAAGAGCCTGGAATATTACTAACCAGAATCAAGTCTTTACTTTGACGAAAAGGGCATAAAACCAAATAGCAGAAATATACATCTTTGTGTGTTCTCTCCAGGATCATGGATCCCAAAATACTCGCAATAAGACCAAAAAATCCTAGCTCGTCGCTTAAGAACCTCGGAATCAATTTTGACGCATTTCGGAAGCTTAATCCCTACATGCGGCGAAATACCAAAGCTGCCAAATCTTTATTTCGACCTCGTTTCGCCACAACTTATGCATCTCTATCCTGGGTTACCCGAGAAAGGATTGATTCGGTCAGTAGAAGTTACAGGTGGCTCTAATGAGCCATTTATGTTGCCCCGCGAAAATAGCGTGCCAGCTGCAGCTCATAAATGCAATATTTAGTTATTTAGGCCTTCCGTCAAACAGAAGGAACCAGATATAAGACCTAGGCTAAGATTTAGGTCTAATTAAGCTTAGTTAACTATAATTTAGGTATAGGTTAGAACTTAATTGACGTCGAAAGTAGCATTTAAGCCAAGTATTGCCCAGATAGCCCCATTACTTGTACAAGGTGGGTAGTATTATTAGTAAAACCGTAATATATATACATATATATATATATATATATATATATATATATATATATATATATATATATATATATATATATATATATATATATATATATATATATATATATATATATATATATATATATATAAGAACCAGCAGGCCAAAATAGTATAGCCACTAGATTTTCAGTTTTCATTGTTGAAACTTTAAGCTAGGCCAAGAATGTACAAATAAAATAATATAAAAAAATATTTTCAAAATTCAATTCAATCGCTCTATACTGCGCTGCAATGATGTTTTTGCATAGCAACATCTTAGTGATTCTTCTAGATATTTTTACTAATGTTCGAAGAACATTGATATTTTAATCGATTTGGCCTAAAATTCATAATTCCATATATATATATATATATATATATATATATATATATATATATATATATATATATATATATATATATATATATATATATATATATATATATAAATATATATATATAAATATATATATATATATATATATATATATATATAAATATATATATATAAATATATATGTATATATATATATATATGTATATATATATATATATATATAAATATATATATATATATATATATATATATATATATATATATATATATATATATATATATAAATATATATATATATATATATATATATATATATATATATATATATATATATATATATATATATACATACATAAATAAAACAAAATTCCGTCATTACTTCTCGGGAACATGCCATCCGATTAAGCTGAAACTTTCAGGATACATAGGTGTATATACAGAATAGGTCCAGGTCTTACCAAATGTAAATTATCTTTAACCCTTTGGCGCCGGCGGTCAATTTAGTGATATTTTTAATATACCTATTATTCTGCCCACAAATAATTTTTGTAAAAGTGAAGCTAACGATATGAATTTTGGCTGTGTTTTAAATGTGAATCGGGTAATGTTTTGGAATTTTTTAACCCCATGTTTGCGCTAGGTGCTTAAAAAGGCATCGGGAAAATTTGAAAATTTTTAAATTGCGATAACTTGTGACAGAGCTATCAAATCATTATGAAACTTTCAGAACATTTTGGTATTATTTAGTTGCAAATTCGTGTTGCTATTAATTAGCATCTTAGCAGCCCTGTAGCTAGGGCAGACGCTGAAAGTGAAAACCTTCAAATCATCGACTCTCCTGAAAAATTGTAGCCAAAGTAAAACATTTGAAATTTTACAACGGGCAAGAACGGTAACTCTTCCCCAATTCGCCTATATTTTTAGGATCAAAAACTTCTGTTTACGGGAACTCACGACGCGATAATCAGATTCAGTTTACATAATGTAGGACCAGCTTTGTTAGAAGTGATTTTGAAGTGCGGGCAATTATATGTCAGTGGTGCCATCTTGAAAAAACACTAAGAAAATTAACTGCTTTTAGTCCTATAAATTCTGACTCAGTCATTCGATTTTGACAAAATTCACACAGAAGCTTAGTCCTACTCTAAACCACGTTTGGTAGTAATTTGGTTGAAAAATTCGGTAGGAACTGCAAGCATTGGTAGTTTTGGTGTCTTAAATTTTGAAAATTCGCTGATGAAAATAAAGCTCTTTGCCTTATAGCTTCCAGTACAGTCATGGAATCAAAACGAAATTCAAATGCCAAATTAAGCTTATTGTAGGCAATATTCAGTAGAAATTTATTTGGAAAACAATGAAAGGGTTGCCAGCTATAGTTTCTTTTGTATTTTTTTGGCAAATCTTTAGTAAGCAATTTTATCAAAAAAATCTTGCAATGAAAATACACACCAAATATTAAGGTCTAGAAAATTTGAAAACTTTTCCCAACCGTAGCCCTAAATTTTTTTGTATCCCTATAACTTCCAATGCGTTGATCGGATCAATACGAAATTTGCAGAATAGGATCACTTCAACGTGAGGCTGATGTGATATATTTTTGGCTTCGGTGTTAGCAAAGGGCTGCCAGCACGGGGCGTTTTTGTTATTTTCGTACTACTAAATGCTTGCATTAAGTATTCACATCGCGAATATTTGCCATGAAAATAAGTAAACAATGTTTAAATTGTCTAAGATCTGCACAGTTTTCGGATGGCAGCTCCAAACACCTTTCTATCGCTGTAAGTTTTGATGAAGTCACCGAAATTAAAATAAGGTTAGATTCTATTATTAATAAGGGTGTATTAGTTTTAAGTAGGAAAGGTAGCCAGTGGTAGAATACACACCCAAATTTTGCACAAATCCGCTACTGTTCTTTGAACATTAGTTTTTCTAGCGTTTCTGATGTGCTAGGGTTTTTTCAAATTTGTCCCTATTAATTTTCGATTCTTGGGATTTTTTTGACGATTTTTTGACGTCTGATGATTTTATGACTTATTAAGCATACTTACCAAGCGTGATTCTGAATGCGGGTTGATGTTAATGTCAAGAAATATGCATGCATTAATGCATATTTGTTTGTAAGCACTTTTGAAATGATGCCGATTGTATATATCGAGTCATCAGAGGTCACCTATGTTGATTCGCGATTAACTCTAAAATTGATATCTGCAAATTGTTTCCTTACATAAGTCAACAGACAAAAAGGACATTCATTCGCTCGTAGACATTGCATATGTATGCACTTGCTTTTTCTTCTTCACAATATCAAATATGTATGAAAATAATTTACGATAATGACATCACGCCCTGTGCCGATAACTGCAACGGGAGACGTCATTAATGGCACGTGTGCCACCAAATCTGATTCAAGAATGGCCGAAGAATCGTGTTTTCCTGCTCCCCGCATATTGAAACGGAATCGGGTATTTTCTTCTTGTTTCCTGTCGTCAGCGTATCTGATATTCGAGAGGGAGCACTATTTCAATTTATGAATTTGTTGGAAAAAAATTATAGATAGGAGAGTGGTGGGTGCCAACCTTCTATGTTTATATCAGAAGCCCACGCATAGCAACAAATATATGGATAGTATTATCGAAGAGAGCACAAAATCGCGAGCTTTACTTTGCGTCACAATATTTTTTATCTGCTATGAGCGGGTGTCGGATTTTTGCATTTGCTACACGACAGTATAAATAAGTATTTTCTCGTGGATACGTTTAATACTATTGTGTAATATTTCCAATGAGCACTATCTCCTATCAAGTAAAGTTTTCGTATTATTCGCAACAGATTATGCTGTACTAAGAAACTCAAACTGGTCGGATATAGCAGTTGACTCACTTGGGGTTGAAGTTAATAACCATTTGCGTTCTCGCAGGAGGTAGTCCTATTCCGATTCGAACGTTTGCGATCGGATTAAGAAATAAGTATTTCAGCATCCTGACAAGCACCCGCTGTCCTGCAACACACGCAACCAAGACACGAGCTAAACTTATTTGAACGGCATATGACAACCCTCATATTTTATCAAATATATAATATTTAACATTGAAAAGTACGATCGACTGAGATTAGATACGAATATGCACGTAGTCTTACTGGCGGGTGCGTCAGCATTCGGGACGATGGGAAGAAATTGAAACAGGTCAGAAAAGGGTCATCGAATCATGACGATGACATGTCGAATGGATGTGATGCTGGACGACCGCCACTAACCAGCATGCCATGTGAACAACACATTTCGATGACATTTTAATTAATATAATTCCCAAGTCCGTGGCAAATTGTGAATTGATTATTTTCGGTGTGATTTTTCCTTTCGCGTCAGCTTCATTATTTAGTTTATTAATACTACGGTGTCGTGATGAAATGCGCGAATCGTAGTTTGGCGCTGGTGGTAGTGGAGTCAAAAAGGGTAATATGACTGCGGTTAAAGTGTCTGAGATGATAGATTTTGCTTGGACCATTCTTTGCTCTTTTAAATAAGTGCACTGAGAGAAAACTCTTGGTAAAATTAACAATTTTCTTTAGTTGTTTTTGCGTCAACTACGGGCTATAGTTAAAACAACCATTAGAAAATTGCTAATTACTTTTATGTACCATGACGCATGGTTGATAAACAACGTCCGTAGTGCAAAAAAGGAAGCAACCACAAACTATGATATTCCAACAATTTACATAGTACGAAATAGTAAATGACTATATTCTGTGGGGCCCCAAAAATATTGAGTAATTCATGAACTATATTCGGCAGAAAAAAAAAATTGCTCAGCCATCAAATTGTATGCACAACAGGGATGTGTTCACTCAACTACAAATGATTATGTAAGAACTATTGGGATAATTTTTCGGCAGTTAAATTGTACACAGGCAATGAGTGTTTATAAAATATTTTAGTAGTTCTATTGCAATATAATCCTGCGGAATTCGAAACCTGGATAAGGAGAAAAATGGCATGCCCTCATTTTGATTCGAAACTTTAATCATTTTTGTGGAAAGAAAGAAATGTACATCAAATTCTCAAAAAAATAGCCAAAACATATGAGTGCAGTTTTAAAATAAAAAACAGCAACAATCCCAATCAACGTGCAACTAATCAACTTCAACCAGTGCATATGAAAAAAAACATTAGCAGGTATTTAGGCAATTCCTTAGAATCAAACTCCAAGAATACTCCTCTTTATCCTAGATATCCACAATCTAATAAAATTAAAATCCAGTCAGAGCTCCTTACTGATTCCCACACTCAGGAAAATTTCACCACTTAAAATTTAATAGAATCAAATTTAAATCAAAAGTTGAAAAACTTTTAAATAAAAAACGAATCTTATTTGAATTAAATAAGCCCCACATTCAGTAAAAATGATTCTACTTTATTATACAAAGGTTATTTTCATATCATAATTTTCATGATTGAATGTAAAATAAAACATTTTGTGCTAAACAAGACCACTTTGATACAGCGTTATTGAAATGAAGGCAGATTATTTGAATTAAAAAGAAACGTATATGACGCCAAATCATATTTGAAAATATTTGATTCATATCTATTTTTTTCATTTATACAACGATTTTTTTCTGAGTGCACTCATCAATTTCACTAATAACACCCCAAAAATTACCTAACTCTCTTGTGCCAGCAACTACGCATTCCTCAAACACTAATTCCAAAAGTAGTGAGGCATTAATACCATCAAAACAGCTGTGTGGTGCTGACACTATTTCAGCTCTTAAATACAATAATTTTATACGTGGTGAGGATCAAATACCATTAAATTCCGGTTCAATAACAATACCAAACCCGGCAACCATTCAACCCTCCACTACAAAATTTATTGACCCGTTAGTACCTCCTACAGTGAAACTAACGAAAAATTCAATTAATGATTCAGATAGTAGATACCTGTTATCTCGTTTCAGAGACCATAAGATCTATGATATTGTCCGCCTTTACCTTGCATATATGCATAACGTGAACGATTCCACCTGTTTCGAGGGAAAAACGAAGACACACCTAAAAGTAATGATTCAACAAGAAGGCCTTCCCACTGATATTGACTCCCTTCGTAAATTTTTCATCCGCTATCATGGTGAACTTGGAATGACCCCGGAGCAGGTCAAACTTGACCTTGAAGCTTATCGCTCTTATGCAAGCTCCAAATATATCTCACTATTACAAAAGTCTCGCAAAAACCATAAGAAATATTATTCCTAACAATAAAATTCCTTTCAATGCTCCTAGATTTCTCTATCACAACTGCAGCGGCATGAGAGGCAAACTAAACAAACTATTTCTTGACGCCAAATCTTGCCATTTTAATATTCTGGCCATCACTGAGACGTGGTTGAATGATTCATACCGAAACGAGGAAATACTTGACTCTAATTGGACCATATATAGGGCTGATCGCGATTACGCTCAGACTGGTGGTTCAAGGGGCGGTGGTGTTCTAATAGCCATTCATAATTCTTTTTCTAGTGTGCCTGTCTTGACTAACCACTGTAAGCTATTTGAGCACAAATTTGCAAAAGTTTTATTCAACAAGCACTATCTTTACATTGGTATTGTCTATGTGCCACCCCGCTCTGACGACAGCACTTACAATTATATAATCGACATGATATCTTCGGTTATTGCTTCCATGAATGAAGAAGACAAAATAATCGTATTTGGGGACTTCAATCGCCCGAATATCAGCTTTACCATCGACGAGAGTGATAACCAGCTCCTCCCGGTCAACCTTATCGACACCATTGATTTCAACCTTATCAGCTCGTTTTATAGCAATGATTTGCAGCAGGTCAACCTAACTTCTAACCAGAACGGTAGTTGGTTAGATTTGATTTTCACAAATTTCTATGACGAAGTGGTGGTTAGTCCAACTATTGACGCTGAGAATCTTTTCTCTAATACTCTTCATCACTCTGCTCTTACAGTTGAGCTATCCACCATCGATCTCGCTTTCAACCAGTCATACAATAACGAAATTGTATATGATTTCCGTAATGCTGACTATGAAACCATTAGACATTATCTTGATTCTATAGACTGGACAAGTTCCATATCAGCGTGTGACTTAGATGACCTTGTTTCTTCCTTCTACAGAATAGTTTTTCACGCTATTAATAATTATGTACCCAAGAAAAAAAGCGTATCAATTGAAAAAAAAAAAAACAAACCATGGCTCGACAGTAACTTGAGGCAATTAAGGAACCAAAGGAATAAGCTATACAAGGCAATAAAACAAGATATCAATATCAGTGGGGATTTAAAAAAAAATTACGATCTATTATCAAATGAATTTTTGGTAAAATCTGGCGAAGCGTATAATTTTTACGTGAATTTAATGGGAGAAAAAATTATTAACGACCCGAAAAAGTTCTTTGAATTCGTAAATACCAAACGAAAAACGACTGGCTACCCCGGTTCCATGTTCAGAGAAAAATCAGTTTCTTCTGCTCCACAATAAATTTCTAATTTATTTGCGGATCATTTTCAGAGTTCATATTACGATCCTTTAGCCCCGACAACAAATTTAGCAGTTTCCTCTGCTCCAACTGAGCCAACGTTTCTCATCAACAGAATCGTTTTAACTAGAGAAGCAATCGCCAATGCAATCAACGAGCTAAACATCAACAAAGGTCCTGGTCCCGATCAAATCCCACCTTATTTTGTAGTCCAGTGCATCAACCAGCTAATTACTCCTTTATTCATAATTTTCAACAAGTCACTGTCATTAGGCGTCTTTCCATCCTCCTGGAAGTCTTCTTATCTTACGCCTATTTTCAAAAGCGGTGACAAACGATCAGTTGATAACTATCGAGGCATCGCTATTCTCTCTGTGATCCCCAAACTCTTCGAGAAGCTGGTTTGTGATACACTAACACCTATCATAGACCCTCTTCTTAACGAACAACAGCATGGGTTTCGCAAAGGTAGGTCAACCACCACCAATCTCATGATCCTAGTATCAGACGTTCTCTGTGAAATGGAAAAAGGAGACCAAGTTGATGCGATCTATACTGATTTTAGTAAGGCCTTTAACAGGGTCGACCATCAGATTCTGACACATAAGTTAAGAAATATTGGCATATCTGGCTCCCTTCTCAAATGGCTCATATCCTATATTCGCGATAGAGCACAGATGGTTAAATTTCAAGGGGCATTGTCCAAAACAATTTCTGTGCATTCTGGAGTCCCACAAGGCAGTCATTTGGGCCCCCTGCTCTTTAATATATTTATCTCCTATCTATCTGATATCTGATATTCCCCATCTCTTCTATGCTGATGACTTGAAAATGTATCACACTATCAAGACTCCCTCTGACGTTTCTTTTGTCCAATCGAAGCTTGATTCCCTTGAGCAGTGGTGTAATCTGAATAAACTTAATCTCAACGTTGGTAAGTGCCACTTGATAAATTTCTCCCGAAAGAATAATGTTAGGGCTAACTCTTACTACTTAACAACAATGAGCTTAAAATTGTTGATTATGTCACAGACCTCGGAGTAATTTTGGACAAAAAAATGCGTTTCAACCGGCAATATGATGTAGTCTTATCCAGAGCTAACAAGCAGCTAGGGTTTATTAAGAGGCGTGCTAAAGAATTCAAGAACATTTGGGTCACCAAATCTCTATTTACATCACTAGTGCGGCTTTTACTTGAATACGCTTGCATAATTTGGAGCCCAAATTTTGTTACTCACTGTGAAAGACTAGAATCGGTGCAGAAACAATTTTCACTCTTTGCATTGAGAGACGTCTACAATCCACTAGATTTTCATAATATCCCCTCTTATGAGCACAGACTTTAACTTTTAAATCTAACGACTCTAGCCTCAAGAAGATTGGTAGTTAGCGCTTGCCTTACCTTTGATATCATTAATGGAACGGTAAAGATAGGAGCCCTATCGAACAAATTTACAATTAACAACCAAGCTAGGCGCACTAGGCATACACGTCTTCTGAGGGAATATCAGCACCCCACAGGCTACGGGTATAATGAACCCATTAGTAGATGTTGTCGAGTATTTAACAGTATAAGCCAGCACTACTCTCCAGGTATTTCCAAATATACCTTCAAAAATAACTTGACAAAGGCTTTATTAACATCATAGTCCAGCTATTACCCTTCCTTAATTGCCTGAAGTAAATATAAGTTACATGTTTTCATTATACTTTAATTATAAGATTTAATGTTTTATTGTCATAAGTAATATTATGTCTCTGTCTTAATTGCATAGATAAATGTTGTTTTTTGATGCCTTGCTTGGCAAATAAATAAATAAAATAAAAGTAAATTTTATGGTGTATTTTTATTCGTAGATAGCGGCAGTGTGAATTTCTGGGGTTTCAGAAATGTAAATCAACATTTGTTTCCAACGTGGTTTATTGTAGGAATCATCTATGTTGTGTAAAGCCCTTTTTATTTAAAGCATGCAACATAAGACTTTCTATCCCTTTTCTTATCCTGAGACTAACAGGTGTTATTGTAATGAAAATGAAGGATCACTTCCACTGGATGAATGTTATTTAGATTCCGCCTGAATTACTTATAATACTTCGTTTATGATCTGTTCAATTATTTCTCTACAAACTGTTACATCAAACCGCATATTTTACGCATATTAACCGTATATTTGGAATGATTTCAGAGGCTATTATGTTTTCTTCGCGCCAAATCTGCAAAATTTTTCGGGAATTCATTTCGGGGGCGAGTTTTCATTAGTAAATTTTGATCGATATTTTTTTCTGTCATGCCTCTGAACAGAGTCATATCAATTTCATTTTTATGAAAAAACCCAAGTCAGAATGATTCCACAAATTAGACCAACATCTCAACCATTTTGTAAAATCGATTTTTTGGGTTTCTTTCTGAAGAACTTTGCAGAAAACAAATTATTGTGGACATCTATTTTAGGTTTTGATGTGAAACTTGGATAATTCTGCAGTTCAATAGGACACGTCCAAAAATCTTTCGCATTTTAACCAAACATAATTAAATGAGAAGATTTCCGCAAAATTCGTATTAAAGTATATACCTACCTAAAAACAAATATTGGAGGAACGATGTGTGAAGGATTAATTTGAAATTTTCATATGACGCCGCATAAATTTCTGAGCTGTTCCTCCCAGAAACTTTTTCCTACAACTCCAAAACAAAGATTAGCTATCTGCAATACCTTTATAAATTTGCCAAATTAAAGCCAAACTAAATCTATCAACAGCATCAAAAACTGCAAGAGTTTCAAAATGATCAAATTCATCAGTCTCTCAAATTATTGGAAGACTTGTGGAAAACCAATTATGATACTGCAAATATATATTGCAAATTAACCAACCTGAAGCAAACCATCTGCACTAATCCATATTGGTAATAATATGCGCTCCAAAAAGTATCACAAACACAATAACTGCACAAAACTTACTGCACAAGCTCACTCGTCAACAGTTGTAAAGGAACTGATTGGTATCGTCTCTAGACTTTTTGGAGTCTATCTTAAATGTGGCCTTTCAGTTACAGCACGTGACATTGCGTAAAAAACTTCCAAATGTTGAAAGCATTTCAGGATTCATAGAATAATTCCGAAAATGCCGCTTTGCTGAATTATGTTTGTTCACTCAGAAAAATTTCATCACTTTAACACTTTTTTAGAATCACTTTAAATCAAAAGTTGAAATCACTTTGAAATAAAAAGCGAATCTTATTTGAATTCCACTTAATTATGAAAATTTTATTTTCAAATCAAAATTTTTCATCATTGAATTAAAAGGAAACGTATATGGCGCAAAATCATATTTGAACATTTTTGATTCAAAAATTTTCAAATATGATTTGGCTCCATATACGTTTCTTTTTAATTCAATGATGAAAAATTTTGATTTGAAAATAAAATTTTTATATAATAAAGTGGAATTCAAATAAGATTCGCTTTTTATTTCAAAGTGATTTCAACTTTTGATTTAAATTTGATTCTATTAAATGACATTTTTCTGAGTGTTGAATTTAACAATTGTAGAGTGGTTTGCTTACCACGAAAATTGTTAATAATTCAATATTTTGGAGTGTTAAATGAATTGATGCTTATTTTGCTATAGATCAACTATTTTTCGTACTTATCAAATAATTAAAATAGTTGAATCATCGAACGTTTTGATAATTTTTGTATCAGCAGAGTCAACTACTTTTGTATGGTCAAATGGGCTATGTAAGTAGTAGAAAGAACCATTTTCCGTAGTTCATTCGAAAATTTTGAATGAATTGTTGCATGGCTATCAATAATAGTTAAATCAAGCACGACTTTTTCTTTCAGTGTGCTAATATTTTTTTCTTAACTTAACTTAAAAACAAAAATTTACTTCGTATTGTTCGATGCAGTAGATGGTCAACAGGAGTAAGTAATTCAATTTTCAATTCTGATTAGGTGATTTGGGCTGAAAAAAGTCACACAACTACACGGTATCATCTGAAATTTTCAAACATATTCAATTATTGCTCGAATTATTGCTATTTTGTGTAGAGCTAGATTTGAACCGATGACCTATGAAGGTCCTTTCACGGTTACGTCATTTGGAACCTATGTCGCTACGAGCTGCACTGACTTATATCAAGCACGTTTGAAACACATATAAAATTTGTAACATAATACCATACAAATATCCCGTGATAAAATCAACGAGGTAATTTTATCATCCATATAAAATCCCATCTATTTTCATGACATTCGAGAAAGCCTTTCATATATATGTCGCCATGTGAATAGATCCAAACAATTTATTATCGAATCCTTATAGTGGTTACCCTCTTCTATAAACTTGTATGCATAATATGACTACGTACCTTAAAACACTAGAAAGCTTTAGATAAAGTGGTGTCTTAACCCCTTCACATTTTCTTATCCTTTTTTGTCGTGTTTTCCGGGAGCTGTATGCAGAGCATCAACGAGTCAGCTTCTTAGACTAGCTTGGGTTGCCTGTTAAGTTTGAACTAAGTATTTATGGTGTATTAAAGCGTTGATTTTGAGTTGCAATGCTTAGTTGAGTTTACGATTTATGGATAAAAAAAAATTATAGTACTCTTGGCAATTGATCCTTCATCCAGATAAAATTAAATAAAAAATACACATATTTATAAAACGAGTAGTGATAATACTAGATATCGAAAAAAAATGTGCTTACATAAAAATTGGACCGTATAACAAAAACTAGAATTTTGCAAACCTCGTAGATACACTCTTCAGGTAGTGAAATCATTTAAAATTACAGTCCCGTGCACTAGTGGAGCTTATAATAATGAGCCACAGAGCCTGGAAGCTAGTGATCATTGCTTCAATATTCGAATTAGACAAATACTACCATATCTGAAAAACTGAAGAATTATAGTTGCACAATTTGACGTGATTATTATCGCTGAGCATCTTCTTAACTAAAACAGCTGTGGAAAAACATTATAACGGAGCAAAAGTTAGTTTTCTAGCCTTATCAAACACGAACACGACTGGGCTTTATCAGTATAAATTGAATGGTCTTGGTTGACGTGATCAAAGTTAATTTCTCCTTTAGAAGCTATACATGGTTCAGATATAGTTATTTTGAGGAAAATCTGCCCTCTTTTTCTTCTAATCCTTTCCTTTAATCTAATCTAACTTCAAATCTCTTATTTTTAAAAGGTTAGTTTTTTTTAAAAAGATTCGCTTTTAAAGGTTTTATTGGGTAATTAGCTCTTGAACACAGGACATAAATAAGTGTTAGATTATATTAACATTTCAACTGATACACTGAAGAAGAGGGCAGATTACCCTTTAAATATCGATACATGTCAAGCCATTGAAATATATCTAGCTTCGAAACGCGTCTCAAGCTTATTTTCTAACAGTGCCATAGGACCATCCTAGTTAAAGATTTTCAGTTTTCGGATTGTTCAAAGAATAGTAAAGATCACTCGCACTCAGTGATACTGATACGAAGTGATACTGACACAGTGGTATTAAGTCCCAATATAAGTCGTATTTTGGATTATTCCATTTTTCTGACCGTATCAACACATGAACTTAAGATTTGAAAGTGTCCAAAATCCGAATTTTGTGTAATCATTGAATATTTTACAGCAATTCGGTTTACACACGTAAGCACATAACAGGTATTTGCAGGTTAAGTTCAAAACCGCCATATTTTTCTTAAAATAACTTTGGTAACTGTTACCTACTAGAAGGTTCAGTAAGTTTTTGAATTTAGCATATTAGAATAAATGATGTGCACCCCTTACAGTTGAGGACGCGTACATTTTGCAAATGGGAAAGAGATTGAAAGTTCAAGCAAGGGCTTAATTTTGAGTAGAGGAGTTCTAGGTTGAAGATGGAAGGTCGAATGGGTCATTTTTTTCAGTTGTTGAAATTTACGATGGGTCAATATTCTTTTGGCCAACTTGTTAAGATAATGAGGAAAGGCCCCAATATATTTTTCTCTACGATTCTTAATTTCCTCTGCGATCGTCTCGATTCGCAGATCTTGTAGAAACTAGCGTTACCGAAGTACCACAACGCGGATCTAAGTATTTTTGATTGAGAAGAGAGTTGTAAACCATAGATCCAGATTTACTTGAGGAAATACTGGTAGACGAGCACAAGCACACATGCTATTTGGCGCCTATTTGAAGCTCATGAATTTGAGCTTCAATTGTTGATTTTTAGTTTCAATGTTCCGTTTCAATGTGAGTCTCCTGTCAAGATCCACTCCGAGATGCATTACGTCGTTGTTTTGAGGCTTTGGTACATTGTTGAGGTATACTTGAGGACAAGTTAGTTTTAGCAATGTGAAAGTAAAGTGCGATGACATTTGGTTTCATTCATTTTGATTCTTTATTTTGCTAAGCCATTCTTAACGAAGATGTAGGCTTGCCGTGTTCGGGATGCCATAATTGGATTTGATTCAGTGCATAGAATGGTGACATCGTCTACAAAGGTGGCTTTAGTTTATCTTACAGCAAGTTAATCTTGCTGTTGTGAGACTAAGTTGTATCTCGGCATGGAATAGAACTCTGCCATGCGAGGATTTTGGTCGAGGGAGTTCCCGCTCCAGCGGGTGTTGACTACATCGCTCCGCAGTGCCTACTAGATTTGGAGTTCACAACTCGCATTCCTTGTAGGGATGAATAGCGTGATGGTGTCACCCTCGAAAGTGGGCTTATCCATGTGTACACTGACCTCTCTAAGCTAAACAATAGAGTCAGAAGTGGTGTATACTCGGATGAGCTAAATCTCAAGCTGTCTTTCCGTCTACCAGACCATAGTACTATCTTTCAGGCGCAGGTTGCGGCTATTTTACAGGAAATCGACTGGTTTCTGTGTAATCGAATATTCGGGGTTGATATTGGCATTTTCACAGATAGCCAAGCGGCTATTAAATCCCTTGCTGGTCCTTGTACAGTTTCCATGATTGTTGTTGAATGCCAGGCATCTCTTAGAGAGTTGTCGAGACATACGGTTGTTCAATTGATTTGGGTAGCTGGACGTAGGGGTTTCAGGGCAACTGTGAGGTCGATGAGCTAGCAAGGCTTGGAACCTCCCTCTCAATAGGTATACCGATGACATCGGTCAAACTGGCCACCAGGTAAAAATATCTCGAGGATACTAGGAGGTCCTGGGCAGATGAATCATCCTGTGTAATACCCCCCCATTGTGCAATAACAAAGCAGTCCTGGGTATCCATGGATGTGCATCGCACCAAGCAGCTTTTAAGCTTAACTCGAAGCGCTCTACGCTGCACTCTGGGAGTTTTTACGGGCCACTGCCTCATAGGACGGCATGCACAACGACTTGGAGTGCAGTTTAACGATTTCTGCCGGAGTTGGGGCTCAGAGGATGATGAGGAGTTCGTCCTCCACCTCTTGTGTCAGTGCCAGGCGTTGGCAAGGAGAAGGTTGGCGGCGATTGGTGCTCCCTTTCTCTCAAACCTGACCGAATTGTCCCTGGTCATTTTAAAGGAGATAACGTGATTTGTCAAAGGAAGCAGATGGTTTCCCGAGTTCAGTGAGTAGGAGAGAGTCACAAATTATTGTGGCATCACAACGGGCCTCTCTTGTGCCTATGTGTGTCGGTCGGCAGACCTCTGTGGACCGGCAGCCACTTTAACCTAACCTAACCTGACGGGCCCCAAAACGCTTCCCTGAGGTATACCAGTATGCGCACATTATTTAGAGGTATAATAGCTTTTGTACTTAACTTGGAATGCGCGGCCGGTTAGATAAGAGGGGAATATTGCATGGGAAACATTGATTTGAGAAACATTGATTTGCTTTTGAAAATCAATCCTTCATGCATGACTTTGTTCAATTCTTCAATTTTTCTTACGTCTAAAAAGACTGCAGGATAAGAAGTACTAATATCTGACGCGATTTGACTGACTTGTTGAATGACTTTGAAACCTAAATCGATTTTCCGGAATTTGTCTTACATCTTGTAGCATTGGAAGAAGTTCTCTCAGCAGAATCTTGTTGAAAACTTTGAAGACCCATGGCGAAAGACTAATAGATCGGTATGATTTCACTTACAAAGATTTTTTACCAGGCTTAAGCAACATTATGATCACGTCTGTTTTCCATGCTTCAGGAAAATATTCGATTCGAAACATAGCGTTGGAGAGGCTAGAAAATCAAGAAAATACAGTCTGTGGGAACTGTTTGAGCATAGTATAGGTAATAAAATCAATTCCCGAAGATTTTTGTTTAGTAATATTTTGCACCTTCTTAACCGAAGCTTTGATTGATTGTGATTTTTTGAGCATTGATATTAGATAGAAAGTTAAAAAAAAGTTTTAAAAACTCGCTCTAGGTGAATTATGAAGGCGGTGGTTTTCTCTGTATCACTTTTGGTCAGTAACGCTTCGTTGCATAAAAATTACGGACTGCCAAAATGGAAGTTCTATTTCATAAGCTTAAACTATGAAAAGCAAATAAAATTTGACCATCGTACCAAAAAATGCTCCAATAAGGATCACAAAAAGTGCTTGAGCATTGTCGTCAAGAAAGAGAGAAGATGCAATTTAGGGAGAAGAAGTCCAGTTTTCCTTTGCGAATAAATTTCTCTCCAAAATGATTTGTTGAACTATATTTTGTGCTTTTTTTTACTTCCACATAAAATATGAAATCGATAAAAAAACCTTATGTTTTCTATTTTACCAGGATACTATACATCACCATCGTCTTACTACCTTAACAAAGACTACACTGAAAGAAAAAGTCGTGCTTGATTTAACTATTATTGATAGTAATGCTACAATTCGCTCAAAATTGTCGAATGAACTACGGAAAATGGTTCTTTCTACTATGCTAAAATAGTTCATTTGACCATACAAAAGTAGTTGATTTTGCTGATACAAAAAATATTCGAGGATTCAACTGTGTTAATTGGTTCATAAGTACGATAAATAGTTGATCTATAGAAAACTGAGCATCAATTCATTTAACACTAGAAAATATTGAATTATCAACAATTTTCATAGTAAGAGAACCACTCTACAATTGTTAAATTCTATTCATGCAACTCTACAATTGTTAAATTCTATTCATGCAATTTAACAGAAAATATATCTTTTCAGAAGCAGGAAGCATCCTAACATTGACTAAAGTGTAACATAGCAGAGCGTTTACGCTGCACGCTGTTCTTAACTAGCAAATTGCGGCTGGCCGTCAAGATATTTGCTTTGTCTCATATGCATCTGGGGGTGTGAAATGAGTTACGAAATACCCTACTAAATAGCTAGTTTGAAAATGAAGTTTCGACTGGAGGTTATCTGAAGAGTTTTGAGTAGCCTAGACTGTAATCAGACTCTGCCAGTTTGGCTCGCGCCGTAATTTTGGCCCTGGCTTTCCTTAATTTTTGCTTGTACGTGTTGGATATAGTGGAACCTCTGTTTCATTGGGTGGTAAAATAATGGTGTAGATTGTGAAAGCTGTTGGTAGGCCGTTGTAGGATCGAAGTTTTTGGATGATAATTTGCTCACTATAGCCGCGTGCACAAAGCAGGTTTGTGGCAAGATTTAGATGAAATATGAATGCAAACGGGTTGTTTGCGATTATTTATCTTTGTTTTTTTTCGATGCCATTAGTCAATTCTTTTGTTACGGCTGCCGCCACTGCTTCTGGTCCTTTTCTCGTTGGCAGTTCTTCCTTGGCAGCAGGTTTGCGAAGTTTTTTTTGCCCGCATACCATAGCAAATAGTCTGTATTTTTAGTGATTAAGCGGGTCTTTAGGAGTGAGTCAAGCTTTAACTCATTGCGATTCGTAAGTTTTAGTCTGTGTCGTGCAATAGTTTGGCGTGATCTGTGCGGTTGCCAATGTATTGCTGCCAGTCTTTCTCCATGTACTAATTTTTCAAGGTGCGGGATCCAATTTAATTTTAAGTGTTCTGATGATGAATACCTCCACGACATGCTCATTGAAAAGATTAACTGCAGGATTGAAATCTTCCGAAGATTTGACTTGTGAAATATTGAATTTATGTGGTATCGTCTGAATCCATTCCAATTGGGTTTGTTCGAATATGTACGCTTACAGCAAACGACATAGAGTTTCATGTCCAGAGTAATGATGGCAGGAGAGTGATCTTAGGATTCCTTCAAAATTGCGAATTTCGTTGACATCCGACGGCATGTATTTTATACGGACGAAAGTACATATATTTCGCAATCTAAACTTATGGTCACTAGCAAATATCTTTATCCCAGCAATAAAAGTATTAGGCTATTTGTGGCACAGCTAATACTGCCAGCAGTTTCAGTAGGTTTCAATCGCGTTAATAGATTGTTGCTTCATTTAATCCCACTTTCAATCTTTAGCTATCTTGACGGGCTCCAGATCACCCTAAATGTAAAAAAATCATATCACGTGTCAGTTTGTCTGGAATTATTCTGGTATTTCAGTTGTTCATTATGTCGCAACAAGACTACAATAATAATTTAGTCCAAAAGTACGCGTCCTTATTTCCAAGAGAGTTTTATGACTGAGAAGGGGTATTTCAGTGCGACACTTGATTACTCATTTTGACAACAGTAAAAGCGATAACAACAGTGTTTGCGGTGTATCAAAATATTCAAGTGTCGCAGACTGCATAACACATGAGACTCTGAAGAAAAAATGTTCCAGTGAACATGTGGACAATTTTCGAGTGTTATAACCACATCGAACGCTATCAGGAAACAAAGACTTTGAGAGTAACTGCTCACAAAAATGTCAGTGTTTAGGATAAAAATAGCCAATATAAAAGAGAAATAAAAGCATTTAGCTAACACCGATACTAAAAGATTATTAAATTTGCTTCACGTTAAGACCAGTTTACTCTATGAATTTCGTTTGATCGAAGGTTATAGACATGCAAAATTTTGACGATTGTCGTCCGGAAAATTTTTTCATAATTTAAGAAAAATGAACCTTCGTTGCTTATATCTATTGTAGGGTGTTTGTCATACAAAAATAATCTCGCATCAACTTTCGGTTTTCGCTGATAATCCTTTTCTTCTCTTTTTTCTTTTGCTGACAAACCTATGGCAATATCACAACTAAGAATTTAACGATTTTGCTGCATGTCTAGGAGAATTCAGTTTTAGTAAGATGCTTGCATCGGAATTTATAGAGGTGGAAAATTTGATGGGCTGCCAGTCGCAAAAAATTCGATATTTTCAAAATGAAAGAATCTGTTACTAATGTTCATTGCAGGATGATCACAAATGAAACAATTTATTGGCAGCTTCATTATCGGAACTATGACCGAGATCAGGTTCTGATATCCTTCAATAAATTTTCACACTGGTCCCGATCGGGTTCCGGTGTCATCCAACTAGGCGCCTCTAAGCTCCGGGCTTCCAGGTAAACTTCAACCGTCCAGCACAAACAAGGCCTCTGTCTTTGAAGTGTGCCATAAAACGGCAGGATGCGTTTTTCGAGCGGGTTTCACTACGGTTTGGTTTTGTCATCTTTCGTACTGCTGGGTAGAACTTTGTTCTATAGTTCTTTTTATTTCACAGATCAGATATTTTTTCCAGGCTGCTTTCTTCTGGCTCTAAGGTTTATTACATTATATTCCTTCTACCGTTCTGTGAGATTGCTCCATCACTATATACACTGATATTTTGCAAAGAAAAATCTAAATGAAAATACTTCAATGCAATTATGTTTATTGTGAAATGAGAAAAGGCCATTACCGAAATCGCATGCACCGGAAAAAAAATTATAAAAGGCTAAAGGGCTCAAAAATCAATTTTTAATCTCATCTCATTAACTATCGATCTTAACTAAATTTACATAAATCATACTTGTTCAGCATACAAGCTTCACAAAAGTTTCATACAAAAATTTCACATGAGACTAATAGTTCTTGAGATATAAGCGTGAGAAGGCTTAAGGGGGGAAATACATGTAAAATCGAAAAAAAATTCTAATTTCAGATTGACTTAAAATATATATATTGTTTATTAAGAAAATTTTTAATATCAAATCCTTAAATTGCATGTCTTACAGTAAATGAAAATATTTTTTTAATAATTTATCAACACAAAATGGCGGCGATGCGAGCGAATGAAAAATTTACATCAAAAACTGCCTCGTACAACTTAACGCCTTTTCCGGGGAACTTGCAACGTTCAGAGAGAAAAAAATATGCTAATGAGATGTATAGTTTATAGGTGAACCAATAAAATTTATTAAAAAAAATTTAATTTTTACATTAATTATATAAAAAAAAATATAAAAAATAATCACGCTTTAAACATTAATGAACAAATTATTTTTCTGAAATTACAATAACATTTAGGTTCAACGAGAAGATAATACTGTTTTTTAGATGTGGTATAAATTTGAGCCGGATCGGTTCAATATTTTGTGAGATATTTTGTACGGCAGTTGAAAAAGTACTGCTTTGAGAAAAACGTGTTTAAAGTTTTAAAGCTCCACCGACCTGGGGAACGCCGCGCTGCCTATAACTGACTATAACTCGAGAACTAATACGAATAACGCTTCAAAACTTTTTTTGGTATATTTTAAGAGCATTTCAAACATTTTGATGTAATAAAACATAATCGATTTTTTATTAGCAGTTGCATGTATTTTCCCCCTTAATAGCATTTTGTGTTTCTTGCAATTTATCTCTTTTCTGCATTTTTAATTTATTTCATGCGTCAGATTTTCATAATAATTCAAATTCAAATATCTTCAAAAAAAAAAACGCAATTGAACTTAATTTTCCAATCAAACAGCTATTTTAAATAATTTTAAACAAACTCGCACAAAGGATTTGAACATGCAAAAGAAACATGCTTCAGCAAAAAAACATTGATGTGGTTCAATTAAAACTCAACAGTGTTTCTAGAACTGGTTGTTTGCATTGGTTTTGTGTTTATTGAACCTACAAATTACTGTAATTATAGCTCGTCATTTAGAAGTCTGAAGTCACGTGATTTTTCTTTGGCGCGACTGAAAGCAGTCAATTGAAGAAGTTCTTCTTGTCATTCAATAATTGTTAAATGGTTTAGAAGGTGTAGTAAATTTGCCTTTCCAGAGAGCGAATACTAAAATGAACGTTAAACTTGTTTTTATTATGCTCTATCTCGAATAGTTGGCTACACAACACAATGGCAACTCTTTTCTCCATCTTGCATAGAAATCGTTTGTCTGATATGCCCGTTTCTGGAGTGAACACTTATTTTGTATATACCCACCGCGACTTGATATGACGAAGAGACCTTATCACGAAAGTTTATCGCATTCCTTGTTTATCAGGCTCAATCTTCCCGGGTGACAAGGGTAGTAGGGTGCTAGGAGATTGTCTCCGAATGATCTCATGAATCTTGAATACGTTGACGAAACGTATGGGAGGCGAGTAGCCGAGCTTCGAAATGCTTTTAATTCACTGTCTGAATTAATTATAAAGTGCGGACTGGTTGATGTGTGTTTAATCCCTTCATGCGGTAGATTACGGCGAATGCTTGTCTGTCGCACAGGAAAATTTGCATGCATATCCACTTCCGGATTTCCACATTGCTATCTTCATTTCACATTTTCCGATCATAATGCGAGTCTTCATTAAGAAAAACAACAGTTTCATGGTTTCACTGCACACACATGTTCGATTTGATTCTGGATGGTGTAATCGTCAATAATAGTGTGAAAAATGGTTGCATTGAATCTGGCCGCGATATGTGTTTACATCAAAACCAATGATGTTGGATTTATTGCAAACATTCCATGGCTTTAATTAATTAATTAATTAATTTCTTTTCGGATCTGGTCTTGATTAACACCATCTGTAAACCAATAAAACCATGTTTTGTTTATGAAATGAGTAGGAACAATGTGCGCGTCCATGCGAGCTGTGCAAAGTGCTATAGCGATAGCTAGACTTTCAGATGAATATGGGAGAATAGGACACCCGCGTCCTGTTGTGATTACAATTGATTGCTGCGTATGATGTGTCGGTATGGTCCAGAAGCCTTCATAAAAAAGTGTTAATTGCTCAAAGAATGGATCGTTACGAAACTCATAAATTTATGCTTTTTTCTAAAACAACATTCTGGCCTAGAGGTAACACAAGATGCGTTTTTAAACATAACAAAATACATTTAATGACAGTTGTGCCTCAGTTTGAATGAAATCTGAAGTTTTTTCAAGCTGAATACGTTTGAATGATGTGTTTTGATATTGAATGAGTTTATTGGAGGTGTTTGAAATTGAATCTGATAGGCTGAGCAGCGATTTTTCGAGGATTAGAGATTTTAAGCTGTATGCGGCCTGGTTTCATTTTGATCGATTGGAGGAAGTAAAACAACAGATGCTCTTGAGTTTTATGCACAAGACTCTTATCAATAAAATTTTATTTATATTAAATAATTTTGGGGAGTTTCCATGGTTGTTGTCGAGAGATTTTGATGGTTTGATTTTATATTGATTAACTGGAAAAAGTGAGTCATAATACACTTTGGAAATTTTCTGTGTTTAGAGTCTGTTTCGATGGCTTGTGAATATAAACTGAATTGTTTTGGTTTATGGTGACCAGATGCTATTGCCGGTCGGATGTTGCAGACGTTATTAATAATTTTGGAATAGAAGCATTTGTTATTAAATAAGTACGCTGAAGATAATCCAAAGTTTATAGATACGTTGGATATATTAGCCTAAGAAATCAAGCTTAGTGGAACTTTTTAAACAATGATTAATCTACCAAGAGTCGCTAAGTATTCTACAGGGTGTTTTTTTTAGAGGTATAGAACTTTGAAATCACTGAAAGAAAAATCTTGGTATAATCAACCATTTTAATTAGTTGTTTTTGCGTCAACTACGGGCTATGGTTAAAACAACCATAAAAAATAGTTGATTACTTTTATGCACCATGACGCGTGGTTGATAAACAACGTCCGTGGTGCAAAAAAGTACTGGTTCAGGCGGTAACGATGTATTGGTATAATTTTCTCTAAATGCTTGTATCATTAGAGGAGCATTGATAAGCCATAAACAATAGCAACATAATCCATCCAAGCCTTAAATAGAAACAGGACGTGAGACGTGAAATTGAGTTCATATGCATAGCTGCAGGCTGCAGCATCTATAAAAACAATTGAAGCTGCTAAACAATTTCAGGCATTGGGACAATCGTATTCGTTTTCGGGACTCCCTGTTTTAAAACAGTGATCTGCAAACAGAAGACTTATATTTTGTGAATAGAAGAAGGGAAATATAAAGGCTTCACAGCATAACATGAATATGAATTATATCGAACAGCAAACCGAACACAATTTTGCCATGTAGCATATGAAACTTCTATGATAGAATAGGAGTATGAGTATGAGGAGTATGAAAAATCAACAGTTTGCCTTAGTTGTTTTTGCATCAACTAGGGCTATAGTTAAAACAACCATAAGAAAATAGTTGATTACTTTTATGCACCATGACGCGTGGTTGATAAACAATTTAATCCGTAGCATGAAAAACATCCAAATCTTGAAATCATTCTACTTTGCGTAGAGTAATTCCAAAGACGTTGCTCACTGAATTACGTTTGTTGAAATCAACTATTGCGAAGTAGTTTAAGTACCATAAAAACAGTTGATAATTCGAAACGTTGAAGTTTTGAGTGAATTGATGAAAATTTTTCTATTGATCAACTAATGTTCGTGGTTATGAAACAATTAAAACAGTTGATTTCATGAACGTTGCGATATTTTTTGTACAACCAGAACCAACTACTTTTATATCGTTAAATTAACTATATTAACATAATAAAAATAACTATTTTCCGTAGTTCTTTTAACGATTTTGAATGAATCGTTGCAATACTATTAAAAATAGTTGAACCAACCAAGAGTTTTTCTTTCAGTGATGAAATAAAATACAGATAAATTGTTTTGATTGCCATAAAATTGGTTTTATTGGAAAGATAACCTTCTGCCATTTTTATTTGAATATAATTTCGGGCATGTGAGCGCCACGACTAGTGCGGAGGAAGTCCAACCGAGAGTTTCAATTTTCGACTACTCCAATCAATAATTGGGGCCGTATCCCGCCAATAACGCAGCAAAAGTTGTCTTCCAAGTAATCAAGCGTCTCAGGCTTGTGGGCGTAGACGAGTAATTTGACGTATCTCCTCAAGAAATAGTCCAGTGGTGTTAAATCACAAGATCTTGCAGGTCAGTTCCCAGGTCCAACACGAGAAATTATGCGTTCATCAAATGCTTCTTTCAGTAAGTCGAAGGTTGCGCGAGCTGTGTGGCACATCGTGCCATCCTGTGGAAATCAGAGGTCCCCTGCATTACGATGAGTCAATTCTGGAACGAGAAAGTCATTGATCATGGCTCTATAGCGGTCACCATTGGCTGTAATGTTATTCCCAGCAGCATTTGTGAAGACATATGGACCAATTATTCCACCAGCCCATAAAGCACACCAAACATTGACTTTCTCCGGATACAACGGTGTTTGAACAACTCATCACTCCAAATGCGGCAATTTTGTTTATTGACGTAGCCATTCAACCAGAAATGTGCCTCATTGCTAACAAATATTTCTTATAAAATTCCGGATCTGCCGCAATTTGTTCTTGGGCCCATATACCGAATCTACGCCGTGCTCGATGGTCGTTCAGCTTCAAGTCCTACACGAGTTGGATTTTGTAAGCTCGCAAACTAAGGTCCTTCCGTAAAGCCTTCCATAATGTGGATAGGCACAGGTTTAATTGTTGAGCCCGATGTCGAATAGACTCACTTGGGTCTTTATCGATACTATGCTCTACAGCTGCTATGATTTCTTCATTACGCACTGCACGACGTCTGGATGGATGTGTATTATCAGTGAGAGTAAATGTGGTGCAGAGACGATACATGATTAATCAAGTTAATTGTTCTGATTGACGATTATGTCGGCCATCCAATTGACGGAGTGCGCGATGAGTTTTTCCAACAGAACCGTTTTGTTTTCTAAATAAATCTGCACAATTTGCAGACGTTGCTCAGGCATCAACCTATTCATGATTAAATGGCAAACCAAACTAACCACAAAATGCATGACAGCTGTCACACCTTACGTAGCATTAAAAAGTGTTGCCAACTTAAAGTTCTATACCTCTAAAAAATACCCTGTATTAAATATTATTCTTATGATGCTGCTCAATAGTTTCAAGGCAATGAAAGATATTTTTTTGTTTGTTTGTTAGATGGTCCAAAAATCTTCAAAGGATACCTAACCACGCAAACAATGAGCTATGTATGAGTTTTACGTACTAATAAAAAGTTATAGCATAGTCGTAAATTATTGAATTATAATTAGAATTTTTTTATAATTGTAATTGACACTGGTCGGTTTTAGATAATAACCAAAAATTAACTAATGAATACGTATGTCCAGAACCACACCATCATTATTTGGCAGGAGTCAAACTGGGAATTAAAGAAAACGCATTCCGGTGAGATACGATAACATTAAATAGAGTTTCGCTACAGCTTTTGTTGCGATAATGTGTTTTACTATTGGGTTCGCTTATTGAGTCTGCTAATGACTTATTTGACCTCTTAGAAGTTTGTTGGTCTGATCCGATAGTTTTCTGCTAGCACAGAGGGAAAGATTTGGTCTACAGACTCTGAAATTTTTTCTCCTCAGCGAAGGCCTCCACCTTGCCGGCACCGTTAAATTTCAGCCCATATTTGCCAAAAATATTTGGTCATGCGTCAGTAATTGTCATCTCCAGGGTCCATGCTAAGGTTACTTGTACACCTAGCTAGCTCTTTTCCGAATTCTGTTCTTCCTCCTTATGAGATATTTTCTGTCTCTTGGGAGCTCGTAAGGGTTATTCTTCTTTTTCGGAGTTTGAATCTTGGTGTCCTCCTTTGCCTGCTTCATTTTTTCAGTCAGAGTGTTAATAGCTCTGTTAATGTCGCTAGCTGTTTCGAGAGCTTCCCCAAAATGTTCGTTCACCATTGCATATCAGAAAGCATTCCAATTTGTTCTATTCATTATTTCAATGTAAACATCTTCTACTTTAAAGAGTACCGGCTTGTGTTTAGATAACAGTTAATTGACATCACTCAGGTGCAAGTTATGGTGGAAATAATGCAAAAGCCCTATATTTAAGACATGACTATGAGCTGTGCCAAAGTGTGTGTGTTCATCGGAGAGATGCAGGGTTATGCAGTTAACCATGATGGGTCTTTGTAACTTAGTTCCAGCCTATTTACTTCTTTTGTCTCCATAGTGGTATTGATGAGCGTTTGTCCCCTGCCACAAAGGCAGGTCCTTCGTCTTCAAAAAATTTATTCAAATCCGCACCCAAGCTGGTGTTTCTAAGAGAGATGTACGCAGAAGCTCGTTTTTGCCACCTATGCAAACATCTTCCTTAGGTTTTTGGAACTCCTTGGTATTTGGCAGCAAACTGAAAGAAAAAATAAACATTCATGTTTTGAAAAGATAAAAACGGGTACCGTTTGGAATCCCTCGGTGGTCTTTGTTTTGGCTACATAAATTATTAATAGGACAAGGTAAAAACCTAATCGAAATTAGCGGCGATAGTCGCAGTAACTCCACCACCCCGAAATATGTCACCAGTTGAAAACTGTACGAAGACATTATTGGTACACTGTATGTCATCTTGGACAGTCAAATGGTAGTATAGGCCACGGGGGTGTCATCGGGTGCTGGTTACCGACGAAACAATTGAAATCCCGAGAAATTCCTGCTGAAAACAACATCTACAGCTCTGCAACTGAATCCTACCTTCGACCTCCCCGAAGATGTGATTTTACAATTTCACATCGGGTGGCTGCCGGGAGCCTTCATAACATTTCAGATCATGAATGTTGCCAACGAAGGAGGGTGAGGGCGAGTTTCCCGCGCCTTAATTCGGGAACATTAGCCAGACTTTTTTGTGAGGTTGCGGCTTTCTTCTCTGTCGTCAGCGGTTTCATTGCCTAGACAGTTTTTTGTGGTCGAAGTGCTAAATACTCCTCTTCAGCTTATACTTCGCTGGGTGCTGGGAAGCATTCTGGACCTCCATATCCACTGATCATGATCTATTACTATCTGTCTTCCGCCACTGACGATATTAGAGTTTGAAATCAAGAAGCTGTGCCGTCTCGTCCTCGCTCTCAGAGCTCGTCTTTTCTCCTTCTTCCTCGTCAGTCTCGTTTACAGCATCTTCTAGATCCATCTCAAAGATAGTTCCGTCGACTAACATTTTTCGTTTCGTCTTCCCTCGCTCTTTTTTGAAAAACATATGTGTTTATCAGTAGCTTCCAAGAGAATTCGCAATCGTCAGTAGCTCGGATAGGTGAACAATATATTATTCTTGACTTGAATATATTGCTGGACAAACTAGCTTATCACCTGTTGGAAAAAAATTTCGTGCTTCCAGACACGTAGCTCCTAATTTCGGTTTACAGTTTACACAATTTTTTATTTCACAGCACTATTTTGCAGGTCTGTTGTCCGTTCTGTGTTTTTGTATTCTATGAACAATTTCACTGTCATCCTGTTTTAATTTTGACTGTCGCATTTACTCATACCGAATATCACTGAACGGGCATTTCACTTCTCACGCTACTGAACAAAACAAACAGCCGTCTACAATCGCTGGCTCTTCACTGGGACTAGCAGCGCCCGCATTAACAAAGGTTATTGGGCGGCTGGATTTAGAAGTCTTCTGAGCTCTTGAGGAGCGTGGACACCGATAAGTTAGCAAGAACCACCAAGTCGAATCAATGCGAAAGCTGATTCCAAACTGGCCTGTTGGGGCCTGAAGATGGATTTTGTTGTTATTGAGTAGAGCAAATGTATCTGATGATGATTTTGTTGCCGTCGAAACTTAAGAAACATTAACGGGAGACTACCAAGAAGGTTTCAGACCCAAAAAATCTCCTGGAAAAGTTCTGGGAATTCAATGTGGCCGTACATCGAATGGGCTATAAAAACACTTGTGATACTAAGTCTGTTCCGTAAGTTTTCGGGCAACATTTTTGGGCAAAAATTTATTTCCGAGGTGGGGGAAAAACCGGAAAACCAAAGGAGCAGCTTTTGAACAAAAATTGTTTCCAGTGTGACTTAAAGTGGACAGTAGAAGCTTAAACATTTTCATGGTCCTGATGAAGATATACATTTGAGACATAGTCACAACTAGATATACATTTGAGACATAGTCACAACATAACAAAATATGTTGATTATCTAAATGCTAAGAGTTTGCTTAAAAAATCAACTTACCATCAATACACTCAAAACGCCGGTTTCTTACAAATTTTCCCCTTTTCAATTTTCGCATAGCATAAACAAAATTTTAAGATTCAATCTGAATATTATATAGCGAATACCCTAAATTTTTTATGTATCGTTAATGACGCATGTTATCTGCTCCTTCTGATTTATTGGTAAATACAAATATCGGTTCTTTTTAAAATAGAAAATTTAATTTTTTATTTGGCTTTGAGTAATCGAACTGCGAGGGTTAGCTACGCCGAATACTTAAGTTTTATTGCCCAAGCAAAACTGCAATCGATAAATAGATATGACTTTTTTCGTAAATATTTGCATGGTTTGTCATGCATTCGAACAAAAACTTTTATTGACCATAACCCCATTCTTATCTTATTGTCATATAAGAAATATGACAGTGAGATTGCTTTGAAAAAATATCCATTTATTTTCAGTAAAAATTAAAAAAACATTGGTGCTTGTTTGTTAAAATCCATAATTGGTGTCAAATCTCGATAAAGCTATTTTCAATGAACCATTTCGTCAATTAAAGTAAAAAGACAAAATGTTAATGATGTTTTGGCTGGAATTCAAGAGCCATCTATTTTTGCAAAGTAAAGGTAAGATGGCTATTTGTTCTAATTTGTTCTATTTGAGTTTGCAATCATACTTAAAAACGTAAACCATACTTAACCATACTTGAAACTGTAAAGCTTCAATGCAAGCAATCTACTGTTGTTCTCCATGCAACTGATCCGGAATATCATATCTACAACATGAAACTGTCTCTCTGCTCCATACCTAGAAAACTTCATTATGCACATTGGCAATCCGAAAAATCATCTCCTGAATTAATGGCCCAAATAAATTGGTAGCATCGAAGCGTGGTGGCGATGAGTGCAATTGGTTTTTGAAAAACGCAGCATGTGTTCGTCGAAAAGTCACTCGATAGGAAAATGTGGAAGACAAAAGGCATGCAGAGTGAAAAATCATACACAAAAGACAACAAAGTGAATGCGGAACAAAACAACCCTCCACAAAAGGAGCACCCATTGAATGCATTATTCGAGCTGTATTCTTATTTTCTTCGATTAAGGGCAATAGACGCGCAGAAATGAAAAATCTTCTGAGGATGCAAACTGACTTTTCATCGTGCTAGCACACTCGATGGTTGTGAAGAAGTAAATGTTTTCGAAAGGTTCGAAAGAATTGAAAAGAGAACTAGAGAGTCCTTAATTTCAAATCTCATATGTTGCTCTGCTCACGACTTCTGGGTTCAGCATTTGTATGATTCATAATCATTCATTTCGACGGGTTTGGTTTGTGCATTGATTTTTGCGAACCCTATTATTTTGCACCAAACTTAGGGAAGCATCGTGTCGGTAGGCTTTTATTTGTTTCACTCAAATTTATTCACATGAAAACATTTTGCCAATTTATACAAAAGTTAAATTAATGTGATTCATTGCAAAAAATCCAGATAACAGAAAGTATGTAATTTAAGTTCTAAAAAAACTCGATTCCATGATTTCCAATAACATAAAAAATGGCGTATGGCTAAAATTCTGCTACTTATCCCCTACACAATTTTCCTGACCGTGACGATGCAAAGGTTTGGTGGCGAAAACCCATCAACAGTACTTTGTCATCGCAAGTTGTTGACGATTTCATCAATACCCCAGAGTACTTCCGCATCCAGTTTTGCAAATATGAAAAGGGCGAACTGCGAAAACAACAATACGAGTTTTGACAACTCATCGCTCGACCGAATTAACAAAAGGATTTGTGAAATGTGATGCCATCATTAGGACCACCTTTGAGTGACACTTTGACTGATTATATCGTTATTAAAAATCCAAAATGAAAATGTCACAATTCGTTGAAATCATCTAGCTTGCTAGCCAGATATTTTTTGCGATTTTAATGTTTGGAAGCGTTTTTGCAACTGTGATGGATGATACAATTTGGTGCATCGAATTCTTTAAGGCGTTATTGATTGCGTTTTTCCAACCACACTAATAAAAACGCGTTCCATTTAAGGAGTGTAGTTAATTATTGTTGGCTAATTTGATTTAATTATAAATGATTCTTAGGTGCACAGAGATTGGTAAGCTGGCAGGCATTTGCACAAGCTGATGATCTACAACTCTTCATACAAGCAACATAATCATTTAAAAGTGTAGCAATGCAATTACAATGAACGTTACAGAAAATACACTGCTAAGCACTATATGTATACTCTCCACAATGTACTAAAACATTATACGCTCTACACACATCAAGCAGTCTTAACAAAATAAATGAAATGTAAGTAGGTTTCCGATTTGAGAAATATACAATCAGATAGGTAATGCTGAAATAAGCAGTTAAACTATGGAGACATACTATTCGTAAAAATGCTCATCATTTCATCATTTTACGTCATTTTGACATCACTCTCCAGTAGTGACATTAGAGCAAGCAGTTTAGGCATTTCTATTTCTTCATTTCATTTGAAAATTCACGTGTCTCATCTCTCCAAACACATTTTAACACCTCATTCGTAAGTACACTGTACAGCAACAGCCAAACTGAATTTGCATAACATCATCATAGAGACTTCTCTCCACTCAAGTCACAGATGGTCTGTTCGCGTACCTGAATCTATTATAATATATTAAAATAGATTCGAAGCAAGTCGTTTTTGTACTCTTGCCGCAAGCCAAATTTTGCCACAAAAAGAAGCCAGCTGCAAAAATCTGTTGCTTCAGCAGTACACGAACAGACCTAGAAACAACCCGCAGACTCTTCAAAGATGCTAGGCGAAATAAGTCCAACTCAACGTGATCATAACATTACTTTGGTTCGTTTTATGATGCATATAAGCAGAAGATTGCGACGTCAAAAATATTTCTGACATAATGATAACATAAAAAGAGAAATAATCCAAGAACTAAATATATTTTTCATTTAGGAAGCTCGAAAAAGGCCATTTTACTAAGCATATTTAGTTTGAAATTGCTTCGATTTGAAAACATTTTAGTGAAAATACTGAAACGATGCATAAACAAATCACTATTATCTTATCAGTTAAGGGGTTACCCCCACTTGTAACTTTGAAGTTTTTCGTTTTTTTTGTTGCATTTTTTTTAAGTATAACTATCTGAGAATACGTCCTTCAAATTTTAAGTCGATCCAAATATAATTAACCGAGATATGAGCGTTGAAAGAGAAGAAACTGTTGCTTATACAACCGTTACTTATACTTATAAACGTGTTTTTCTCGAAATGACATCTTTGAAGTCGGTGACCAAAATTACTCGAAAACTACTGAACCGATCTTTTTGAAACTTAGCAGGCTTATTTAATACATAAAAATGTAGTGTTTAATCGTTCGATTTTTTTTTTTTATTAAAAAATGGCCGTTTTATAGCCAAAAGACGACCATTTTTTTAAGTGAAAATCTAAATATTAACTTTGACTGTCCGCCATTTTGTGAAAAATGGATATTGTTTTAAATCCTTCGATCAAACACTAGTTTATACTGTTATTTAACTAAGTTCATCGCTATTTTTTGTTTCAGATGATTCAGTTCGACACAATTTCGGTCACCGCAAAAGGTGAAAATTAAAATTCCATTGTTTTGACGGCCATTTGTAATTAAATCATGTAATATTTTTCAATAAAAAAATTACTGAAAGATGCTCAAAGTATGTACTTTAAGAAAATATAACAGTCGTTTAACAAACATTTCGTAGTTTTGTAAAAAAAAATTCATGAAAATGACCTATTTTATTGCGCTACAAGTGGGGCTAACCCCTTAAACAAGGTAACACCTTAATAAATACGTCTTTAGGTAGAAATTTTCAAATCCATACAAGTCTTTTCACTATTAGATTAGGTTAGTTTTTTTAAGTTGGCACTAGGTTACGCATAAACCTATTTTCTATCTTACATCACGATTATATTATTTGTCTAACGGAAACTTGTTTACCGGAAGATATTCGTGAAAATAAAATTTTATCTTTACATATGCTCTTCCATAAAGACCGTTATCGTTTATTTCCTGACAAATCGGATTGTGGTGGGGTTTTGATGGCTGTGAAAAGGTCGCCCACAGAAAGTGATTTTTCATTTCCACCTCCTGTTGAATTTATTGTAGTTCAAACAACCTTAACTTCCTCTAACTTCCTAATCGTTGTGTCTGTTTATATTCCTTGCATCAGTTTTGTGTCAACATATGAACGCTTCTTGGCAGAACTCTATAGTTAGTTAGTTTTCAAATGATATGTGGTGATTTCAGTCTGTCTAATGTAGAATGAGAACCTTTTTTGCATTTATTTCATCAAGGAACAGCATAACTCTAATAAGCTCGTTATTTATATCTTAATGTCCCATCTCCCGACACAACACTGTCCTCAATATTAATAATAAAATTTTAGACCTTGTTCTTTCGAACCTCTTTTTCTCGGCTGTGTTCCTTAGCTCTGCATGTTCACTATATATGACTCCAGATCCTCATCACGCTCAACTTTCATTAGAAATCTTCCTCGTTCAATATCGTACGAGGAAGAATTTCTTTCTGTCCTGGCTATGACTTCTGAGATGAATTCATTCAATTGATTTCCCTTCTTCCGGGGACTGGTCGTGGTTCCTCTCTGATTTCATCTCACGATTCACACCCACTTATCGCCAGAACAAATTAAACGGTGCCCCTTGGTTTAACTCTAAAGTTGCATTCAGATTGAAGTTGAAAAACATATTTTGTAAAAGATTCGTGCGCATGGGTCTGGATTTGGATTTGATCGGATCAAAAATCCTTCTAGCAACACATCCACTCTCTCAAAAGCTTTCCTAACATTCCTCATAATATGTTCCTTGAGAAAAAAACATCTTCTCATGTGCGAAAAATATGCTACGTTTTTGCTTACTATTGCTCAACCTTCTCTTCCCAGTTTTCAGCACCTACCTTGTAAAACATTCCATTTTCCTTCCCTCGTTTTTGATCTTTACTCCGCACCAATCCGTTAAAAGTTGAATCTTTAAGGGGGGAAATACATGTAAAATCGAAAAAAAATTGCTAATTTCAGATTGAATTAAAATATATATATTGTTCATTCAGAAAATGTTTAATATTAAATCCTTAAAATACATGTCTCACAGTAAATGAAAATCTTTTTTTAATAATTTTTCAACACAAAATGGCGGCGATGCGAGCGAATGAAAAAAACACATCAAAAACTGCTTCGTACAACTTAACGCCTTTTCCGGGGAACTTGCAACATTCAGAGAAAAAAAATATGCTAATGAAATATGTAATTCATAGGTGAACCAATAAAATTTATAAAAGTATTTTAAATTTTTACATTAATTTTAGATTAAACAAAAAATCGATTATTTTTCAAAAAAATCACACTTTAAACATTAATAAACAAACTGTTTTTCTGAAACTACAATAACATTTAGGTTCAACGAGGAGATAATACTCTTTTGTAGATGTGGTATAAATTTGAGCCGGCTCGATTCAATATTTTTTGAGATATCTTGTACGGCAGTTGAAAAAGTACTACTTTGAGAAAAACGCGTTTAAAGTTTTAATGCTCCACCGACCTGGGGGGCGCCGCGCTGCCTCTAACTGACTATAACTCGAGAACTAATACGAATATCGCTTCAAAACTTTTTTTGGTATATTTTAAGAGCATTTCAAACATTATGATGTAATAAAAAAAAATCAATTTTTTTTTTAGCAGTTACATGTATTTTCCCCCTTAATGACCCACCCCGATAATAGTAGCGGGTTGGCTATGATAGTGTTCCCAATATGAAAACTCCCTCTTTTTCCTTATGTGTTCCATTATCCACCATTTTCAACCGTAATTTTGTCACTAGAGTTTTTCCGGCGCTATGGAAAACTGCTAATATTTGCCCGATACACAAGTCGGGTGATCGTGTTTGTATTTCCTATTATGCTTTCATGTTTTAGTAAACTGCTCGAACGTATTGTATATAACAAGCTGTATCCAAAAGCAGCATGGGTTTGTTAAAGGAATGTCTACTCTTTTTAATCTTCTGTTGCTAACAAATACTGTTGCATTTGCTTTGGATCATCAAAAGCAAGTAGTTGTTTTATACACCAATTTTTTTAAAGCTTGCGATTCTGTTGACCATGAGCTACTGCTCTTGAAGCTGGAAGGCTATGGATTCTCTAACTTCTTTTTTTCCTGGTTTTTCTTCTTCGTACATGATCGTGCCTGTGTAGTCACTGCCAATTACAACTCTTTATTTCCTTTCCATCCAATCTCTGGAGCTCCGCAAGGTTCCATTCTTGGCATCCGTCTGTTTTTACTTTTTATTAATGGCCTCCCTTCTTCCATTAATTCATCTTGTCTTTTGTATGGTCTTGACTTCAAAATGTTCATAACTAGTAATTGAATCATTGCAAGATTGCAAGCAGCTATTTTGCAGTTCTCTCAGTATCTAATGAACTGCCAATTTTCTTGCTCTAAATATCTCCAAATGTCATCAAATGTCTTATACCCGAAGAAAATTCCCTTTTATGTTCGCTTATCATATTTCTGGATCTTTTGGCGTCGTGTTCGATACACACTTTAGATTTAACCAGCACATCATGCACATTATCACCAGGGCATCTCGCTTATTAGATTTTGTTACAAGATCCTCAAAACCTTTTACTAACTTTTGTTCGTTATATTCTTGAAAACTGTTGAAAATGTAGTGTCTTTATTATAAGTATCTTGCAACGTAGGCTCACTCGTTCCTTGCTCTTCAAATTTAACATCCCCTGTACTGCATATAGTGACGTCTTACCCTATTTAAAATTCTATCCATAGAATCTTGCAGAGTGTTTTTTGATGAGTGACTTTTCTTTAAACTGCATCACCATCACATTTTGTCAGATTTTAGTCTCGAAATCTCTGTTCGGGAGTTGACATCACATTTTGCATCATATTAAGGTTAACCCAGAAGCTCACAGTTTGGATTAAAATTTTGATGTCTGACGATCCAACTAAAGGTAGACTGGTCCCAAGCTGGGCCTCATGTCATTTTTGCCAAAATCCTTATAACCGGAAATCGAGTAGATTCTGACTCTTCTGTTGTTGTCTAGCCTGTTCAGAGCCTGAATCCAGTCGATTTCGCACTTCAAGACATCACTTGAGAGAATTATACTGCCAGACACTATTATTTGTATACTTTTGGCGCTAAATACACAGTTGATTTTAAGTGACACCATAATGCATGGCGAAAAACTCATAGGAGTACGATTTATTTGTTAAAGTGCTCAAAGTCATACAATATAGCTCCAATAAAAAACAATTTAGATGCAAAATTGTCTCCGTTTTCGGCAATTTCGGTCTTTGGACAATCTAGATGTTGGAAATACTTATTTTAATTACTGAAATTTTATTTGTCAATTTTTAAATTATATCAAATAAATCCTACTCCAATCCAAATTCAAATCCATGAAGTTAAAGAGCCGACACTCTGTTCACTAGGCTATTCGAGCTTACTAGACAGTTAATGCTTTTAAGCCCACTTTAATCATTTGCGTCGAGGCTGTGTTCATAGTAGTTGGGGCTATGTTACATAAGATTTGAGACTATGCGCATAGCAGAAAACCCCATATATCTATGTGTTTTTGGCCTTTTAGCTATATTTTACAGCTCAAAGTACTACGCACATAGCATATGTGATCATAAATGCTGCACTATGTTATGCTAGTTATCGCAATGAATCTAACATTTCATAGCTCAGCACGCTGTTTATGTAGCGTATCTGTGACCATAAACGAATCGCTATATAACAAAGGACTACGCGCTATGCTGAAGATTTTAAAATCATAAGCGAAACTAAGGCAAGGAGATTGGGTAAAGGTTGAGATATCATTGATAAATAACATGAATAACAAGGGACCTAGTATCGAGCCTTGAGAATCACCAGAAAAAAGTCAGTCTTTTGGGAAGAAGTACAAGAATTCACAAACGCAACAACTATTTACAGGAGCAAAAGATGTGAACGAGGAATAAATAAGGTCAGATACCTTATAGCCGTCGAGTTCTTCAAGAAGAAGCTTGTGATCATTTTGCTTTTGTTGGTTTAAGATGGAAGACACTTAGTTAGTGAAACCTAAAAGGTTGATATTTGATGATACGATATTTGATTAGTTTTCTGAAGATCTGTTCATGCAGTTAATTTGTATTTACCGCTCGTGAATTTTAGTTACTCTGGACATTAGATTCAGAGATGATCTTCCAAACGTTTTACTTTGTGGTATTCACTTTTACTTTCAAAGTTCTCTTCTAACTTATCATTGAGACTCAAGCGACGAATGTCAACAATCTATATATTTTGTTATGGCAGAATAATGCGTTTATCTCACTAGGTTCCACTATTAGTTTAAAATATTCATTCTAATTGAACATGCTCAAGCCTCTCGAATGAATGTGTCTATATCGAAATTCAGCTTGCAAATGTTTTTGAATGTTTTTTTTTTAATTTCGCAGTATTCCTGCAAAATTCTAAAGTTTTTGTAGATCTGGAGTCCCTTGACTGCATTTTTCGTCACACGGTGAATGTCTGGTGAAAAAGTAAAACCCTCAATCAAATCTCAGAGTAGTAGCTCTGAGCTATCAATGAAATTAGACGTTCTTGTAAATAATTTGGGAAGAAACTTGAAAGGAAGTTGTTTTCATGATTCATTGAAGAACTGATGCTATATTTACCAATACATGCAAAAAGATGTTAATATATGCAGTGGCAATTGAAAGGCAAGATACATTACCCTTACTTCATCTGCGAAAAAGTTGCTATTGTTACTGCTTGTTGACATAATTGTTGTGCAACAGAGCTTCCTGAGAACAACAACGAATCGATTATCCAAAACATCGAGTTCTCTGTTGCCAATAAAAGGCTACTAATGTCATTAATCACTTTTCACAAGAAATCCAATCAGATCGAGTTATAAATCTCTTTTGCAAACTTTATTCAAAGCTAACTTGAGTTTCCGCTTTGGCATGACAATCTTGAATCGGTTACGGGAAAATTGTGGATAGACGCAGCCGATAGGGCAAACCAACGAAACAAAGACATTTATCCGATGTCGAGTGTCTTTTTATCTAGTCTGTATCATCGGGCCTTGCTTGCTGCTACAAGTATTGTACGACAGCAAAAGAATACGTATACTTCACATTATTTGGCTTTCCTTTGGCCCTGAACAATGCCAACATTAGCATTGTATCCGGAAAATCAATGCTATGGGGAAATTTATTCCGTTTTTCCGCACAATTGACTTTGATAGTGATATCATCTTTGCTCCTTGGCTGCCTTATTCTTTATTTTAACATCTTAAGAAGCCTCTTTACGGAGTCGTTTCCTATTCGAAGCCGTTTCGTGTCTTGTACACTGATGTGCGACAGAACTGAATTTTGTCTGTTTTGGCTTTAAGCTATCCTGGGCTTCTGCCAACCAGATATCATGTTCAATCTCTCGAGCGATGTTGTTAGGATGTCGTGCATTCCTCGCGGAACGCCAATTCCCCAAACCCGAAGTCAATCGAAGCAAAACCAGAAAAGAGATTTTCTTCGACCCGATTTCGTGTTGTTGTTCCAATCAAGAGGAAAAAGTATCTCCTGCTGAATGTCGCGATGTCTATTTTTATGTTCATGATAGTACACATACGTCTCTTCTTATCCTTGTTTTCGACAGTAGAAGGCCTGTGAGACATGTCTTCGAAGCTATTTTCGTGGTGACTGCTATTAAAGAGCCGATGAAATGATTGTGAACGCTGCGGGTAATTTAGCGGAAAATAGAATTATACGTGTAAGAAAAATTGCGGGTGGTGTAATGTTAGGCATGTTCTTCTGGTACACGAAAGCAATCACGTTGGAAATTACGAAAGAGGCGAAACATGAATGGCTGGTATATTGTATGACAAAGTCGGATTCATATTGAATTTGAGGTCATTTAAAAGACATGGTAGATGGTTGGCAAATATTTGATCCCAAAATACTTTAGTGAAATAGTTGATTCATTTATATTTGTTGATTTGTTCCGAACATACAAGACGTTTTAAATGACTCGACTCAATGAGTTTTCGAATTTTATTGCTTGAATTTGTATTATTCTTTTTAGAATACGTCAGTATATCCTGAATTTGTCCCTATTGTCACAAAGGAAGAGATATAACTCTGGTCGAGTTTTTTTTTAAATATTACTGGAAGTTTTAGCATATTTGGATTGTGTGTAAGGACAGTAAGTAGTGCGCTGAGGTCATTGTTTAATTTATCAGTACGAAGCTTTGTATATAATCTTGAAAGATGTGAATGGAGAAATTTTTTATTTATTTATTTCTTTATTGTAGCTATTTGTTTTACAAAAAATAAGTAACATATGTTTATTTTTTTGCTCGCAACTCGCAAAAGTGGAAACATTTGTGCGCGAGAGCGGGGATCTTTACATGATTAAAATATTTATTTATTTTTCATGTTTAAAGAAAATGTGAAGAAATAAACAGAAATGAAAAACGAAAGATCTATAGGAATGAAGTTATATAAAAGCAAAGCGAAAGAGTAATCTTAAAACACACACAATGAATCAAATTAAATGAATTAAGTATAATTGCTGACACAAAAAACGAAAAAAGACGAACGATTTATGGGTTTAAGGCTGAATCCAGAAATTTATTGTTGTTTTCGGCAAAGAGCTTTAAGACCAACCTATAGCTGCGTTCATTTGGACAAAGTTTGATCTCCGGCGGAAGGTTATTGAACAACTTCGGCCCTAATATACTTAAATGCCTGCCCGTTTGAGTTTTTCTACAGCGCGTGGCCAAAAAGGGATTCATCATGTCTCACCTCGTACGATAGCCAGTGATATGGGAATCAAATTCGTGTGAGTTGAGATACATGAATTTCAAAACTGCATACAGATACAACTGACGAATGTTCATTACACGGAACTCATTAAAAGATGCTGTTGTAGATGAATAAATCGATATTTTTAAACATATGTTAACTATCTTGTTTTGCAAGTTTTGTAACGGTGCAATGTATGTCGAAAGAGCGGCACCCCATGTTCCAATAGCATACTGCATTATGCTTTGAGCGATTTCAAAATAGGCCATACTTATCGTATTTAAATTAACGTTGTGCCTAAGCCTAACGAAAGAATGTAGAGTTCGACGTAACTTCAGTATAAGACCAAGAATGTGACTTTTCCAACTAAGCTTGTCATCCAAAATTACACCAAGGTAGTTAATTTCACTAAGCCGCATTATCTCCTCATTGTTCAGCTTAAGACTGAAACTCACCTCACCCAGTTTGTTCCTGGCGCCAAAAGCCAAGAAGCATGATTTTTTCGTATTAAGGAGACTTGGAAACTATTTGAAGACCCCTGTTTGCCTCATCGAACACTTTTTCACAAGTATCCTCTATGAAGTTTAGTACCGTCTGCGTATGAAATTACTTGACCGCTGAGATCAGGAACGCTGCACTGTAATCTACATAAGTCGTTGATGTAAAAGTTAAACAGAATCTGGCCTAATATTGTTCCTTGGGGGATACCGCAATTGACTTCTACCAAATCACTGACGAGTGTTCCGATTTTAACTTTTTGCTTACGCTTACGTAGATAAGACTCAAAAAGCAGATGTGTCAGTTGCCTTAGCTTTTGCAAAAGTATATCGTGGCAGACCGTATCGAACGCCTTTTTTAAGGGGGAAGATACATGTAACTGCTAAAACAAAAACGATTTTTTTTATTGCATCAAAGTGTTTGAAATACTCTTAAAATACACCAACAGAAGTTTTGAAGCGATATTCGTATTAGTTCTTGAGTTATAGCCAGTTATAGACAGCGCGGCGTTCCCCAGGTCGGTGGAGCTTTAGAACTTTAAACGCGTTTTTCTCAAAGTAGTACTTTTTCAATTTCCGTACAAGATATCTCAAAAAATATTGAACCTATTCGGCTCAAATTTATATCACATGTACAAAAGAGTATTATCTCATCGTTGAATCTACATTTTCTTGTAATTTCGGAAAAATAATTAGTTTACCAATGTTTAAAACGTGATTTTTTTGAAAAAAATCGATTTTTTTTTTTAATCTAATATTCATGTAAAAATTTGATTTTTTTTCTAAATTTTATTGGTTCACCTATGAATTATAGATCTCATTAGCATTTGTTTTTTCTCTGAACGCTGCAAGTTTCTCGGAAAAGGCGTTAAGTTGTACGAGGCTGTTTTTGATGTGTTTTTTTCATTTGCTCGCATCGCCTCCATTTTGTGTTAACAAGTTATTAAAAAAATATTTTCATTTACTATAAGATATGTACTTTGAGGATTTAATATTAAAAATTTTCTGAATAAACAATATATATATTTTAAGTCAATCTGAAATTAGCAATTTCTTTTCCATTTTACATGTATTTCCCCCCTTAAGTCATAAACACCGCAATGGTTTTTTCGTTTACATCTAAGGCCCTTTTTATGCACTGAAAGAAAAACTCTTGGTTGGTTCAACTATTTTTAACAGTATTGCAACGATTCATTCAAAATTGTTAAACGAACTACGAAAAATAGTTATTTTTACTATTTTAATATAGTTAATTTAACGATATAAAAGTAGTTGGCTCTGGTTATACAAAAAATATCGCAACGTTCATGAAATCAACTGTTGTAATTGTTTCATAACCACGAAAAATAGTTGATCAATAGAAAAATATTCATCAATTCTCTCAAAACTTCAACGTTTCGAATTACCAACAGTTTTTATGGTACTTAAACTACTTTGCAATAGTTGATTTCAACAAACGTAATTCAGTGAGCAATGTCTTTGGAATTATTCTACGCAAAGTAGAATGGTTTCAACATTTGAACGTTTTTCATGCTCCGAATGAAAAGGTTTTTTGTTTACCAACCACGCGTCATGGTGCATAAAAGTAATCAAAAATTTTCTTATGGTTGTTTTAACTATAGCCCTATTTGATGCAAAAACAACCAAGGAAAACTGTTGATTTTTCATACTCCTCATACTCATACTCCTATTCTATCATACAAGTTTCATATGATACATGGCAAAATTGTGTTCGGTTTGCTGTTCGATATAATTCATATTCATGTAATGCTGTGATGCCTTTATATTACGTTGTATGACGCTTTTTATGCAGTTGATGCTGTAAACACATAGCAGCGGCATTGCGGCAGCGGCGCCACAGGGGGAGGCGTGAATGCCGCGAATTTGGTAAATCACAATGCAGCGACAATGTCGCTGTCAATGCAACCAAGGCACCAACCAAATTCTTTTTTTTTCATTCATTCATTTTATCAACAATTTTCATAGTAAGCGAACCATTCTACAATTGTTAAATTCAACAAACATAATTCCACACCACATACTATAGTCATTTACTATTTCGTACTATGTATATTGTTGGAATACAATTGTTTGTGGTTGCTTACTTTTTTTGCACCACGGACGTTGTTTATCAACCACGCGTCATGGTGCATAAAAGTAATCAACTATTTTTTTATGGTTGTTTTAACTATATCCCGTAGTTGACGCAAAAACAACTAAGGAAAATTGTTGATTTTACCAAGATTTTTCTTTCAGTGTGATATTCGTTGCGTGGTTTATTGCATCTGCTGTGCTTTTACCCTGAGCGAATTCAAATTGGTTTGGGGCTATTTGTTGATACGCATTGTAAAAAAGTCACACAAACGGGTCTTTAGGCACTTTTCAAAATTTTTTGAAAGATTCGAAATCAAGGAGATTGGTCTATAGTTGTTTAGACACTTCTTATCCAGCGCTTTGAAAATGGGGATGACAATTGCTGTTTTGAGGCTATCTGGGAACCGCCCGGCTTGTAGGCATATGTTGTAAATGTGGTGAAGAGGAGTTAATGTATCTTGAGCAATTGTCTTTAGCACTTTCGCTGTTACAGAGTCTTCGCCTGGAGATTTGTTGTCTTTCAAGGATTTTACGTGAAAAAGTATCTCATCTTTTGTTATTTCTGGGGAAGGAAAAGGTTCCAGCTGAGTGGCTGAAATACTTGAGTATTGATGCGTCGGGGCTATAGAGGCACATAGATCTTCTCCAATCGTCGAAAAGAAGTTGTTAAGTTCATTAGCAATATCTGAAACAGATTTTAACAAGTTCCCATATTTGGCAAGGATTTCGGATACAGGCCCCTCTTTTACCTTACGCTTAGCGATTATTTCATTGATTGTCTTCCATAGTTTCGTCGGATTATTTTTATGTTTGTCCACCTCAGACAAATAATATTTGGATTTTGCCACACGTATGGTTTTGTTCAAAAGATTCCTGTAAATTTTAAATCTGCGCTTTAATTCAGAGTTGAATGGTTGATTTTTTAACCTATTCGCAAGACGATTTTTTAAACGAGCCGAAACTACGATTCCCTTAGTACACCATGGCTTTAGAGGAATTTGTCTTCTCTTGAAGTAGTACTCTGTTTTAACTGTAGACTTTTTTAGTAGAAGGTTTAACATGCTTGAAAAATAATTTATAACTAGCTTCATCCGGGTTGGCTATGTGGCATATTTCATTCCAGTTTTGCAACCTTGACTGCTCAGTTAATTTTCCATAATTAATTTTATTCAATGAAATTGTTTTCTTTTCAGTTACATCATTGAATCTCACGTCATTACAGGTCAGTTTTGCTGCAGTGCAGTAATGATCAGTGATACAAGACTGGAGAATTGCTATCTCGAATTTTAGACAGCTATTCTCTAGTCAGAAAATCATAAATGCCCATATAGAAAAGTAAAGTATCAATTATGGAGCCTGGTTATACTCTAGCTACAATTTCTTTAGAAAGAAAGGCGAATGGCTATAGGATCAAATTAGATTTGCTTGATTTCTGATATGTTGCGAACAATTGCTCCATAGCTCATTGTTGTGTGGAGTGGCTGACTAACGTGGCAAATACTAAAAAGCCCATGACATACTGAAAAGTGCAAGGTAGACCTCGAGGCTTAGCAGTAACCTGGAAAAAGCTGGATTAAACAGGTCTCTCTAAAATAAATGGATAGTTATTTCCCCTAAAAAGGAATCTCTACAGCACCTAAACTCAAAAAAATTTTGGTTGAATTTTGCCCTTATAATAGTAGGAAACTGGTTTCCTACTATTGAAGATGTAAATTTACAAAAGTGCGTAAAAAGAATATTTTACGTACCACCAAATCGTGTAATTTTACCCTAAAAAATGATGCAATTTTATGGGTTTGGCGCAAAGGTGAATAGCAAACTAGTAAATTTACACTCTTTTTGCTTCCATTTAAAAAAAAGCTGTGTATTATTCAGCTGATATGACGTAAAAGCAAAAAATGCACATCGAATGTGTAAAAAAATATGTGATTCGTTATTTTAAACGAAAAAATGAATATATTTCCTATTATCAAAGTATTAATTATAGACCCACTTTTTAGAGTGTACTTAAGATTTGGACGCTCCGATGACTGAAGCGCAGAATGTTCCTGTGGCTATAGCCCAACTTTCTGCTATTCGCTGCAACAGGCAAAGCTGCAACTAGATCCATGATCGCCAGCGAAAAAGTCAGGGACACAGTCATGCACTTTGAAAGTTCTAAATTGCTGTGCTTAGAAATCATCCATCCGGTTATGCTTAAGGAGGAAATAGATCATCTGGAAACGTGGAAGAAATTTTCTTGGACGTGCCTGACTTTCGCATCTTCAGTCACCTTGGACACAGGTTAGGATAGACTTTATACCAAAATCTAGGAAAAATAACTGTTCAGGTCCAAGAAACTCTAGACTGATCAGCCTAGCATCTTTTATACTGAAATATCTAGAAAGCCTTTTTAAACGTCAGATACACACTAACGCGCCTCGGTTTAATCCCCTAACTAGTGAGTGACATGCGTATCAACGAGAGAATTTTGCGCGTTAGTCCTTCATTTTCTGATTTCTAAAGCTGAGGGAGCTGTATCTAATGTTGAGTATGTAATGGTAGTATTTTTGGGAACTGAGGACTGCGTGCGCTTTCAAGCTTATGGCGTAATCAATGTCCTTCTTAAGTAAATACATGCCATCTGATGAAGAGACTGTTACAGTTGAAGGCTGGATCCGATTGCTACTTGAGAACAACTGAAGTGACAAATGAATGTCTACAAGTAGATGTCTCGGCGCTATCCCCATAAAGTATGCAAATTGACTTCCTGCTAAACGAAATGTTTCAGTAAAAAGTTGAATGTGCTATGTAGAAATATACAGCATGCATTGAAGTTAGTTGACAGTTGATTATCAAATCACGGTTTTTCATTGAATTCTGGTAAAATGAATCTTGTTTTGATCACTAGGACAGGAAATAGGAAAGGACTAGTGCACTAAAAAAGTTTGTGTACTTGTAATCCTAATGCTTTCACCCGTTGCAACAGAACTTTTGCCACCACATGAAATCGGAAGTCCAAAGTTATTATGGAGTTGATTGTAATGCACATGTGCGTATGCAACGTTGATGAGAGCCACTGCTCTGTTAGAGGTTTAATGGTTCTCACACTCCACACTCGAATGATCTTGTCGAATGATCCTGTTCACACACTCGAATGATCCTGTTCAATTTCGGTCAGAGATATGCGGTAATATTTTTGAGCAGAAGTAACTGGAAGCGCCCAGATATCTTCTTCACGGGCGAATGTATCGTTATTGTCAGTGACTGTCAAGCGGCGCTGATGTATTATATGGGCTCCTGGCATCCTTTGAAAACACTCAAAATTTCAGCGCACGATTGAAATTTTTCACGAGGTTTAATACGATGCGTCTTCTGTGGTTACCAGTGCACCTTGGTTTCGAAGGAAATTAAATCGCTTGATAACTGGGCACAATCACCTAGCAGGATATGCATAAGTCCCATATAGGTTTCAGAAGAGTCAAATCTAGTAGGCTGGAGATCAATGCGTAAAATGGTTCATTTTGGTCTGAGTGCTTAGGCGTGTCAGAAACTTCTCTCCCAACTTACAAATGCTGACTTTTTCACAAAGTGCCCAGTGGCTTAGTCGAGAAATTGTGGAGAATTTCTGTCAAATTTGAGCACAGACGAACTCTGCGCAGTTTATGGTCCGGAGATGCAGGATAAAAATTTAGTTTTTGATCTGTCTAGGCAAGAGTAAACTCAACTTTATCTGATTCGGAACATAATGTGCTAGTGCTTCTTTGGAATGTTTGCCATACCATGTAAATAAAGCAAACAAATGTACAAATTATAGCAGCCAAGACTTGGTAGTGCAAAATGGTTTTGGATGAGGTGGCTACTTCACTTAATATGCATATGGCTGCTTTGAAATTTGCTGGTGACATGGCTTACATCAATAATGTAAAGGACATTTCTTCAGCTTAGCTTCCATTATAAGCTGTAACTAGGAGTTTCCTAACTTATCCAGACAGCAATTCATTTTTAACCTACTCACAAGCAGTGCTTTCCACACTAGTGGACGCAAGTTTCTAGCCTCAAAACTTTACCGTGACACTGCAGTGCAAGAAAAATCCTTCGTTTTTAGTGCGAGAAAAATCTTGGAAGATAGCCCACAAATGTGAAATTAATAATATGCTGAAAAATCTCCCTGTTCGCACAATGGAGACCTAGCAAACCTTCAAACTGGTATATTAATAGAAATTGCCAAAAGAACTTTTGGTACCGAATCGATGTGTATAAAAAAGCTATTTCACCTTTGTTGAGAGATCGGAATAATCATTAGTGCTTGTTTATGCCACCCAAACTGACAAGCTGAGTGGTTCGCTCGGTTATTTCAGTCACAACTAAATGCTTTTCTCAGCCCCGGATCTAGGGGGGGGGGGGACAAGCCGGAACCCGTGCCCCGGGTGGCAAAGTCAGAGGGCGGCAAATTCAAGCTTGGCAGATGAATGCACTCCTCAGCATTGTCTCAACTTTGCGATGACAGACGCGCAGTATAGTAAAAAATAAATAAAGAAAAGTAAAAATTGTTTATTTCGGACAACCAAAGGATCCACAGTGTGTTAGTAAGATTTATAGTAGATTATTATCAATAAAAACACAAAGCACTTTAAATATAAACATAAAAGACACAGAGAAGTCCACTTCCCTGCACCGAGGACGATTAAGGAAACAAGCTGGTTTCCGTATAAGACACCTCTAAGCGAACCTATCAGCTATAGTCTTTAGGATGCAGTTGGGACTGTCCCATGTTCTATGGATCAGGGATATAGTATTTTTTGCAAATGACGAATGCAAAGCCATCATTCTGGTACTCCACAAACATCCCTGACGTACTGCAGAAGCGGGCCAATACCATCATGATCCTGAAGATATTATTATATTGGACGCGCAAGGTGTCCAGCGATTTTTTGGCATATCCGACTGAGGTTCCCCGTGTACAAGGTCTGGCAATATCCCTGGAAAAACGTTACCTTAACTTGCTTAGTACAACAGGAAAATCTACGAGCCTCTGACTGCCAAAGCACTGCGCTTCCTTTCAATATCAGCATCGTCTTTAAGGTCGTGGGCAATGATATACCCTATAGTACTTTAAGCACTTAAATTATTCCCTTCGGGGCTCGTAGGCATAGAAAGGACAACGATCGCGCTCGCCCAGTGCCCACGAGAAACGCGGCTGGTTCAGTGGCAATGTGCAAGTGGAACGCACCCACATTTGAGGGCGGTTAGCGTCCTTGCGAAAGGAATGCAGTCATATTTAGACAGATTCTGCGTATTGCTATGGATGCTTTATTGTATATATAAAAAAACTATCTTTCTTTTCGTGGGTCCCACGAAACCCCTAGCGATCTCGTCACACAATGTCCTCAGCCTGATAAAGGGAGCTTCTTGAATTTAATTTTCCTGCTCTCCAAACATAATTCAACTCTAAAGTTTCAATTAGAACATTTAAAAAAAGAACAAGTATCATATTTATCAAATAAAATACAGAACGAAATTATTGACATAATAGAAAAATACAGTTATAAATAGCATTCTAAACGACATCAAAGAAGACAAATAATACACAATAATGTTCGACTGCACTCCAGATATCTCGCATACAGAATAAATGAGCCAGGTAATTCGCAATGTTAGAAAAAACTGGCGATGTGTGTGAAATAAAAAAAAATCATTTATTTCATAGAAGCTGCTGTAATGAAAGGAGAGTACATTTGTCAACAGATCATGGAAAAGTTGACAATTGATTATTTTGATGTTAGACAATGTCGTAGCCAATCTTATGATAATGGGTCCAATATGACTGGCACGTATAACGAAGTGCAAACCAGGATTGCAGAAATAAATGAGCTGGCCGGTGTCCATTCTGCCTCATCATGCCCGGAAGCAATAAACCTATTTGGAGTAATTCAAAAAGTATATTGCTTTATTGTCGGTTACAATACTCGGTACTATGAAAAAATATGTTAAAACTAATTTAAAAGGAAGCAGTCAGACAAAATGGTCAGCGAAACATGTCGCTGTGAAAGCCCTCTTGAATAATTTGCCGGAAGTGTTAGAATTATTCGAAGAAGTTGAGCAAACTTATCATGCTTCGGAAGCAAAGTACGTGGCAGGTCATCTCTTAAATGCTTTAAAGAATTTTAAATTTATTTTGAACTTGACGATTTGGGTAAATATTCTCCGCGAAATCAATCAAGTAAATATTGAAATATATAATCCTTTCGCATTCCGCCTCTTTGATGGATGGCCTGATGAAAACTTTGGAAGAAATGAGAGAAAATTCAATTGAATATTGGATAGTAGAAGCTAAAAAATTGTTGGAAAAAATGGCGTTGAATCTATTCTGCCAAATAAACGAGTTCCAAGGTGCAAAAAACAATTTCATGAAATTTGTGATTACGAACCACGAAGATTTCAACCTGTTCAACTCTTTGTTAAGGCATATTAATGGTATTTGATCGAATACATTTTGCATTTTTGAATTTTGCATTTCTCAATGGCAATGAAGTCTTGAATATGTCAACTGAAGAACTGCAGTAGCATGGAGCAGATATTGGAAGATAATATGAGCAAGATTTAAACATAGTTGAATTTTGCGAGGAACTCTACGTTTTTAAAGAGCAAACTCAACTTTTATTTGGAGACATAAAAAATGCTAGGGCTTTGCATCTCTTGCAACAGATCTATACGCATTATTTGCAAGATGCCTATCCTAATATTTGTGTTGCTCTGCGAGTTTACTCTACGCTTCCTACTGAATCTGCAAGCTGCGACCCAAGTTTTAGCAAACTTAAACTTATTAAAAATTATCTACGATCGTAGATGAGCCTGGAACGTTTATCGATTCTCGCAATATTAGCAATAAAAAATCGAACTGCTCATGAGATGAATTATGACAAGGCCATAGATTTGTTGGCAGAACAAAAGGCTCGAAAAGTAATTTCAATGTGCACTCAGAACAGAGAGTTTTAAGGAAATGAAATAAGCATATACATATACGAAATTTAATGAAACAATTTTACAAAGGTAAAATCTATAAATAGAACAAATCGAGACAATGATTACCTCAGATATTCCCTTTGGTGTCTCCGATACGTAAGATCTACGAGATTTTGGTTATAACGTATCAAATGGCCTATTATATATATCTCTAACTTCCTGTTCGCGGAGTCGAAGCCTGTTAAATTTGCCCATAGTGCCCATCGTTTTCTTTCACTACTACTAACGCTCTGATTCAGGTCAATTGCTTCTCTTCTCACTAGTGTTTTCATTTCCTTATAACTCTCTCTTCTGGGGTGCAACATAATAATTACTTTTAATCTTACGTTTTATTTCAGCACCTATCCTTTCTTGTCCTAATTAAAATATACATATGTTCGACACGTTCATTAATTTTTGGAAAAAATATAAGCTTAACAGAGAAAAAGCAGCGCTAGACCGGCCGTTGTAGCGTTCTTTGGAGAAGGCCTATGTCCATCAGTGGGTTGAAATGATGATGATGACAAAGGTAAAAATATTGGTGAGCGGGGCGGCATTTTTCAGTTTTTCCCCCGTCTGGAAAAAATTCAAGGTCCGGGCCTGGCTTTTCTACCCGATTTTTTCACTCTTAGCACCTAAATGACAATATAAAATGTACACAATTTTCCTAACAGCCAAAACAAAGCCACTGGCAAAATTATATTCTGGAAACCTTTGGCTAATTCTAAAGATGCTGGTTTACAATTTCATTTTGGGACAAGTAAAAACTTGTTGACTTTTCTGATACCAAGATTTGATTATATACTTCCAACTTACAGTAGTTATGTCTGCGTCACGAATCAAAATGACATTAAGTTCTTTTTTTGTAGCAATGCATGTCCTGATTGTGTCCCTGCTTGTGAGCTAGAAAGTACTAAGACTCACACCAAATCCGCAGACTACGTTATTGTTTAGAAACGGTTCCTGTATTAGCGCGATGTCAGCGTACCTCCGACCAAGGAACCAAAGCAGATTAGTTAGTGAACGCCACTCTGGCAAAGTGCAGATCCGCTTGACCAGTGAACGAAAAAAAACCTTATGGTACCGTACCTTAGTGTACTGTACCGTACATTATTGATGCCCGTACGCAAACACATTCACTACAAAAAGTACACATACCCTACCTCAGCCTATAATGTTTGCGTACATGTACACAACCGATATACCGAACGAAACAGACACGATGCAAAAGTACGCTACGATTGAATACTGTACTGTACAAAGTACACAAACCTTATCCTCTACAATACGGAATGTGTACACCTACACAACCCGTACACAAACGATATACACTAAACGTACCGTACGTTTAGTGTACTTTTGCGGTTCATTTATATGAACTGGGAAAAAATTACTGATAAAAGTGATAATGCCGTAGCCGAAATGAATTGATTATGCTCTCCTGTGAAGTTCAATATTTTTGACTCAGTGCTTTCACTTCCAAAGTGTTTTTCCTTTTCATATAAATGAACCGCAAAAGTACACTAAACGTACGGTACATTTAGTGTATATCGTTTGTGTACGGGTTGTGTACGAGTACACATTCCGTATTGTAGAGGATAAGGTTTGTGTACTTTGTACAGTACAGTATTCAATCGTAGCGTACTTTTGCATCGTGTCTGTTTCGTTCGGTATATCGGTTGTGTACATGTACACAAACATTATAGACTGAGGTACGGTATGTGTACTTTTCGCGTACAGTACGCTTAAGGTACGGTATTTTTTCGTTCACTGCGCTTGACAGCCCGCTCTTCAGACTTCTTCAGTCGCTATTTTCGCTCCAAACTTCATGGTGATCCTCTTGAGCCTGAATTTTATCAACCTTTTGTTAGTTTTCTTCCGGTTGATTCCTAGCATCAGCACAGTTTTTGCTGCGTCAATTCGATCATACTCCGCCGACCGATCTTAGTACAACAGTCTTAGCTTGTTATAATATTAATACAAATAATGAAAAATGCTTCAAAAATCAATAATATACTAGCCGAATAAATTAGCCGAAACGACAATTTTAAAAGACTTTAAAATTAGTCGTTTCGGCTAATGCTGTTATACAAGAGTGAGAAACGTTTCTTGCAACCAAATTTTAAAATGTACGAACTTCATTTTGATTTTTCCTATCAGTTGCAAAAAGCGCATTTTTCTACTCCTTTCGAATTATTGATGTTTGTGTGAATTGATACGAATAACAAATATTTAAAACATCCTTCATTGCATCTATTTGTTTAGAAAATAATAGAAGCCTTAGGGTGACTATTCTCAATTCATAATGCTTTATAAGATTGTTTGCAACGTCTGTAAATATCTTTTAACATTTCCACCTCTGACAATCCATTCTGATGAGTTTGTTTTCAAAATCCAACTCGATTATTCACACTTTACAAGCATGTAATCGGGGAGAATTCGTGACATTGCAATCACCACTATTGTGATTTCTGCGAATTCATCAAACATATTCAAAACATCATCTGTTCATCTTTCACATGAACACTAATCAAACAATTTCAGAGCTGTAAATCTGATTACGGTATCAGCAACTGTCATCGTATCATGACGCTGTCGGGCCAACATGAACCCTCTGCGCCTTGTACGAAGACCGGGCTCTTAGTTTCATTCTCTTTCAGTAATTCAATCAAACAAATCAACCCCTTGATTAGGTAGGCCTACACCTTACGCTCGTCTCTAGTAGCGCTCCAAAGACTGCTCCATAGCATTAATCTTATTTCATGGTGTAGGCAAGGATAACCGAATGTGTTAAACCAGTCAACCGCTACTATTCGGTCACTACTACTTGAGAGATCGACTTGGAAAGCGAAAACGATGCCGAAAATCATACAGTGCTTGCCTGCTGTTTCGTGAAACAAATACTCGCTTTTGTGCAAGTGAAACCAGCTTTTCGCATCGGAGCTACCAGCTTTAGAAATTTTAGAAATCCAAACAAATTTGTACAAAAAACAACAAACAAAACTGAAATATCTGATAGCGAAACATGTTTTCTGTGTATTATTTGCTCTCAGGTTATTTGGATAATAAATATTTTAGTACGCGAAAATTGAAAAATGTGAGTTGCTTGTGAATTGGAAACACTCTTTCGACTCCATTCACATCCTTAACCTGGGACAATGCAACGACAAGGGAAGAAAAGGAACGCTCCCAGTTGAAAAGTTTGCGTACACATTTGGGTCAAATGCTTGCCAGCATTGTGGGCTTGAGGGTCGTGTATCGGTTCACCCTTAAATTGGCAGCAGCCAAAGTACTTCGTACCCCTCATCGAAGCATCGAATGCTCGTCTCGTCCTTTTTGTACAAAAACCCTTGGCTCGAGTCCCGAAAGTTGTTATAGGCATACTATCCGCAATGAACACCGAGCACATCCACATACTGACAATGTGATTATGTTCACTTTTAAGGGTTACAATCGAACATGAACAGATGAGAATGGCACATAATATGGATCTGGGCCGGTAACAGAGAAATCCTTCATTCACCCTCGGTGCGTTCTCAAACCTCATCCAACGACGTCGGTCGTTTTGCTCCGGGAAAATGTTTTGGCTGTTGACATTTTGAGAAAATGGAAAGGAATCTTGGAGGGTGACTCTCCCGGGCCGACCCTCTTCTATATAGTTCGTTTAACACGAGAAAGCCTGATCGGATACGGATCGGATATGGATTTGAACATGTGCGTGTACAAGGACGAGTGTGTGATTTAATTTCGAAATGAGAAGCGCACGTGAAAGCGAATGGAACCATTCATTTCCGTACTCAAGGGCTTTATTATCCACCCCTGTACGCGTTCGCCCGTGATCGAAGTCCTATTTACATCTCGATAGAACGCAAATAGAAATGGGAATCAATTAAAGTCTGTTTGATCTGCGGATTTTCGTGAACCATTTTCACTCGCCTCGTATTTGATTTGGGGGTCAAAGAAATTTTTGTAAATAAAATGCGATGAGTATGTATAAATACACTGTGCAGACAATGGTGAGTTTCATTGATGAAAGCAGTTAATGAAAAAGTAAGTACGATTTGTGTTTACGATGTTTTTTACTTGAATGGCTGTATATGAGGCATTATCATTGTTTCCTCATAGCAACCGCCAAACCGATGTTTTTTCTTGATGAGAAATTTAAAATTAAAGTAATTACTTTCAGAAATCTGTTCCGCGGAACAGACATCTAAGTGTAATAAAATTCGCCTTACGATTTGTGAGAAATGAGTTTTAATATGTATGCATGCTTATTTCACTTCAAAAATTCACAACGTTGCGTCGATATGTAACCTGGCTGCGTGAAAATATCAGGTACACGACTCACATTATTATCCGCTCCCTGGAATCCTTTTTCCGCCATTCTTTGACTCGATACCACAGTTTTATGTCCAGGAGTAGCAAAAGTTCGGTTTCGACGGCTGTCGCTCTGATTGTGCATTAAAAGGAAACCGACAACAACATTTATTACCGACCATATAAAATTTTATTGACGGCCGCCACCGGGACTGTAAACACAAACAAACAATATTTCTCTTATTTTTTGCATGAAAACGCTATTTCCCAATTTTACGACAAGTCTTGCCCGATATTCACCGCTAAGTCATCCGCAGGTCAAAAGTAAAATGTGTTAGCCACAGCTGTAACTGCCAACTAGGGACACGATGAAAGTACTGATATTAGTACGGTATCGATACTTTCGTTTGATACCAAGTAAAATTTTACTTGAATCGAAACTGTTCGATATTTTACTCATATCAATACTTTGATGGTGGTATCGTATCGACATGTGACTGAAAAAATTTTTACATGGAAATCGACCCATCTTTCTAAACTGAGCTACGAATAATGTCTTCGTACAGTAGCTATTTGAAGCTCAAGTGATAAAAATCAATAAATTCTTGCAAAAAATTTAAAAAAGTTTTAAAGCAGATTTATTCATTCAACATTTTAATTTAATTTAGAAACAAAAACTAATCCATTTCAGTTATTCATTACAAAGTTATTAACTAAAATAAAACAAAGTCGACAATTTGCCTCCAATAAAGTCTTCGTACACTTACGAAACGGTTTATGAAAAACTTTAAAAACTATAGATACATTTTTTGTTAATATTTAGTTGGATAGCCTTTATTTTTAATAACGGTTTTAAGGAAGTGTGGCATCAATTCTACAAGTATTTTTGCATAGCTTGGCTCTATTTTCGCCCATTTCTGCTAAAGAGCTTGTTTCAACTTAGATTTTGAGCTAATAAGATGAGTCCCAGGGGCGGATTTGACCATTTCGCCGCCCTAGGCCGCAGAAACATTTGCCGCCCTTTTCGTGAATTATATTAAATGTAACAATGCGCGATTTTTTATGGATTCCCTAGAATGCTTCGCTGTTTTTCGTTGCGCCCGGCACCGGTTGTTTCGTAAAAATTCCCTATTATTGCGCCATTGCCACGCAAATAATTATTAAAATACACACGGTAAAGAACCTAATTCCAACGTCTTCGCTCATATTTTTATAAGTAAGTTTACTATTCTGTTCAAAGTTTGCTTCCGTACTTGACTGGAGATCAACTATGAACTCGACTACTATGAATTAATGTGCGATATGTTATTAATTAAGGATGAACCCGATATATTTTTAGCTATGATGTTCTAGATTTAATTTTTTTTTATAGAAATTAATTTCTGTAATGAAGTAAATTAATTTCCGAAAAAAACACGTCAAAAATAAAGAGAGATTCGCATATAGTTGATATACTCTGTAATGTAATAATAAAAAAACATTCTCTGAAAAATGAATGCTCGCAAATATTTACCTCTGATAAGCTTTTCCTAAATTGAAGAAGTATTATTTGGGTTCCTTTTAGGATCTTTTTAGGTCTTTTCAGGCTCTTTTTAGGTATTTTCAGATACTTTCTAGACACTTTTTAGGTATTTTTGAGTTTTTTTGGTCCTTTACCGTGATCGCATTTCGATATTTATTATGAGTCAAACTTTTTAATGTCCGAAAAAAATCATCAGAAGTGAATTTTTGCGTGCATTGATTTTTTAGAGAATTCGGTTGGCCTGAGGTGTTAGGCTCATTCAACTCAGATACATGTACATATACGATAGAAAAAAACTGCCGCCCAAAAAAAAAAATCGAAAATTTGCCGCCCCCGAAATTTGCCGCCCTAGGCCCGGGCCTACCGGGCCTAGTGGCAAATCCGCCCCTGATGAGTCCTGATCCTTTTTTCTAGCATGTCCGCATGTGCTCAATGGGATTGAGGTCAGAACTTTGCGGCGGTGTTTTAAGCACATGTAGAATTTTGTACGCCAATAACATCCTTTTAAAGTGTAGAGAAAGCCAGGGGAATCTTACAACCCAAAAAACGCCATGAAAACTTTAAAGCACGGTGGCGGCGGCGTAATGGTATGGAGCAGAATTTTTACTTTCAACAAGATAATGATCCTAAGTGCATGGCTCATAATACTAGGATGTTCTTGGAAAAAAGGATCAGGACTCATCATATTAGCTCAAAACCTAAGTTGAAACAGGCTCTTTAGCAGAAATGGGCGAAAATAGAGCCAAGCTATGCAAAAATACTTGTAGATTTGATGCGACACTGCCTTAAAACCGTGATTAAAAATAAAGGCTACCCAATTTAATATTAACAAAAAATGTATCTATAGGTTTTAAGATTTTTCATAAACTGTTTCGTTAGTGTACGAAGACTTTATTGGAGGCATATTGTTGACTTTGTTTTATTTTTAGTTAATAACTTTGTAATGAATAGCTGAAATGGATTAGTTTTTGTTTCTAAATTAAATAAAAATGTTTAATGAAAAATCTGCATTAAAACTTTTTCAAATTTCTTGAAAAAATTTATTGTTTTTTATCACTTGCGTTCAAATAGCTGCTGCACGGGGACATTATTGGTACACTGTAATTGGTATCCACTTTCACATCCTAATGGCCTCTCAATGCACGAATAACAATGTGATTAAATTAGTTTCAAAAGTGATATACGTATTTGTAAAACGGCACATTTTTGACTTGAGAGTGCAACAATCCTCGTGAACAATATCTGGTCTTCTGTACGCATCCTCATCATATCATCGCTTATCTCCTCTTCAAAATTAACTTTTATCTAGTTTAATTCAGTTTAATTGATTTATTATTTTAATGTTCCTAATTCGAGTCAAGGAATGTTGTTTTCTAGCTCCCGTCTTGAGCGAGCAAACAAAACGAAATCTTATAGAATAGTTGCGATTAGCTCCACACGTCGGCCGAGTTGCGCTTTTGAGCCTCCATTTTCCTGATAAACCGTTGTGCTTCGGCCTCTGACTTATTTCCTTTGCTGGATGATGACTTTGAGTAGAATCATTCTTACATCGATTGCCATATTTTTGGTGCCGCTGTGAGGAAAGAATTAATGAGTAATTGAAAGGGGTAGCAAACGTACCCGTCCATGTTTTCTCACCAATAAATAACCTTCCGAATTAGATCTGAATGCGTGACGTAAATTTTGTGTGCTTGATCCCGAGAACAAAGTCGCGGAACGGCACCAGTCTAGTTCCCGGCTCTATCGTTATAATTGAAATCTCTGGCTTCGTTGGAAGTCTAAACTGACTGACTATAGTAAGTATCATTTGATACTTACTCATATCAATACTGTCGTAATGAGTACGGGAATTATATCAATACTTGGTTCTGATACTACTTTAAAGTAAAAGTATCGATACTTTCTTTCGATATCGTGTCCCTACTGCCAACTACCACCGTATTGGTGTCCATCCAGCGGAATTTTGGCGAAATGGTTTTTATAGGCGGTAACATGTCATTCAGATTTGCTTAAATATCCACACTAAATTTTCGAACAAATTGCAAATATTTTATGAGGCCAGAATGTTGTATAACTGTTTCTTTACGATTTCGTGCAAAAAGGTTTAGCGTTTGAGATTTTTTATTGTCCTTTGCAAACATTCTAGGCTAGTAAAGGTTTTACGTTTTAAGGGTTTTGCGGGGAAAATGTTTGCTTATAAGCATGGATTAAGTTGCGGGATTCAAAAGACACTTATTTTTGCATGAATGCGTCTAGTGACTTTGTGCACTTTCAGGTAAAATTTTATTGAATGACTTGTATTTTGCCTTAGTAGTTGATAATAAAACCTGAAGGAAGGAAAGAGAAGAGTATCTCAAATAATTAATCCGTGGTAACTTCCAAGAATTTGGAACGTTGCTTTTGTTTCTTTTATAATTTTCGATTTGAGTTTTTCTGAATCAGATTTAAAATATACTCTGTGACTAAAGCTGAGCCTGAGAAAACTAAATTTGGGATTTGCATTCATCACTATACAATATTCATTTATTATACAATATACAGTCAGCGACAAAAGTCATGGCAACTTTAATTGTATAGAAAAACAATGAGTACCATTCAGTATGATTTTTAATTTTTAAAAGTAAATTACTCAAAATATAATCTTTATAATAGTAGCTATATTTTCCCATTTACGGGATGTCAATATTGCATTGCGTTTGTCCATGAAGCATAAAATTTGTTGCGTAGTACACAAATGCCGCGACAAAAATCATGGCACTCAGCGGGTTGCTTATTCAATAACAGTAATTTCCAGGAACTGTGTAGCCTGTTGGAAGTAAATATCAATTCGGTGGTCTATCTATTTTAGTTTGAGAAAGTTTTACGCTGATTCAGTCAATTTTTAAAGTGTTTCGTGATTAAAAATGATGTCAAGGAAAGAAACAACGTGTGAAAAAAGGAAAATTGTGTTAAATATGAGGAAAGATGAGAAAACTTATGAGGAAATTGGAGAATATATACAAAGGAGTAAGTCAACAGTAAGAAATATAATAAAACGAAAGGAAATAGAAAACAGAATTAAAAACAAGATAAGAAAGGGCCGGCCCCAAGTTTTAACCGACAACGATAAATGGATTATAATGCGCAAAGTCAAGGTTAATCCAAAAATATTTGCAAGTAAACTAAGCCAGGCAGCTTCAGTTGAATTTGGAAAGAAAATTTTTCCAAGGAGTATTCAAAGAGTCATACGAAGTTATGAACGTAGAAGCCGTGTCGTTCACAAAAAACCGTTCATAAGCAAGACAAATAAAAAAAACGTCTAAAATTCGCCAGAAAATACTTAAATGCACCAGCTGACTTCTGGAACAAGGTAATTTTTTCTGATGAATCGAAATTCAATATTTTTGGAAGTGGTGGTCGCATAAGAGTGTGGCGTCGACAAAGCGAAAGTTTACTGCCGAAATATTTACATCCTACAGTGAAACATGGTGGCGGTGGCCAGGGCCGGTTCTGGCAATATTTTCGCTGAGATCGACATTTGGCGCCCTCTATATTGAGATTTTTCGGCCCCCTCTTTCACGACTTCGAATTCTTAGCAAGTTTTTATTAGCACTTACTGAGCGTTACTCAACATGAAATGTTCATGAAACAATTTGACATTTGCTCATTCGAGCTATGCATTTTTAATATGCAGACATTTTTTTCTTCTCCAATTTTTGGCCCAGGAATTCTATTGTTTTTTTCTAATATTTATAAGAAAATCAAATTATTCGTTCATTCAAACATACAAAAATAAGCTTTAAATATTTAAGACATAAATTATATGGAAAAATCATAAAAATGCGGTCATGCCAAGAGTAAAACTCACTGTGCTTATCCACTCTCAATCGCTTTAATACACAAAAATTACACATTCTGTGGAAAGAAATTTTAATTTTCTGAGAAGTCTTTATTTTATTTAGCTGAAAGCACAGCGTAGTAAGCTTTAATTTTTGCAATTCGAGGACAAGACCATTTTCTATGGATAGAATTGCCAAATTTACTACTCTTCCTTACGTCATCGTAGATCTCAAATAGTTCTTTAAAATTTTTAATTTTGAAAAAGATCGTTCTCCTGCTGTAACTGTAAAGAGTAAAGCCAACACTATTTTCAATGATTTTCAATATATCTACTAAAAATGAATTCAACGATATCATTTGGAGAGTCGTGTTCCTTAATTAAAGTTAAACGCATGGAAATTTCTTCATAAAACTCCCAGCGTTTAAATCTGAATATCCATTATGTGGGTATTCAGCTTCATCAAGCTTTGAGCAATGCTGAAGTGTGATTTCATTTGGGTTAGTTTTAAGCTTCCCCATCTGATAAACACAACTTAATATTTCATTATAGTTTTTTAGTTGTTCAAAGCGTTACGTCAAAAAAATAATAGCTTAATCCAAAGCATCCAAATAAAATTATAAACTAAAAGTTTGTTGAGGGTATCAAACAGGCGCATCTTTTGTTTCAAATCTTAATTTTGTACCAAGTATTAGTTGCGGGTTTCTTCACTTTCGATCCGCCGCAAATGTTCCCCTAAAACTGAATTGAATCTTGTAACACCTTCTACTAACTTGAGAAAATGGCTATTATCAGGCCCATAAAATGCGTCTGAGACGCCTCTAAACGCTAAAGATTGCGTGGCTAAAAATTGCATGAGAATTAATAAACGTTTAAGAACATATTTTTCCAGTGCTCTGTTTCCTTTGATATTTGATTTTGTAAAATACTGTCTATGGTTTTCATCTAGCACAGTATTCAGCACGTTTGAAACACTATTCTAGATTAAATCCACGAAATTCGTGGTCACAAATTAATTTAGTCATACTGCAACAACTTTTTTTAGAATTGAGCTAATGATAGAGTCAAAATTGTCACACGAGCGCCAAAACTATTTTTACAAAAAAATTTAAACTGAATTTTTTGAAACTCAAGTTAAAGAACTTTAACATATAATTTAAATTCGCTACTATTCAAACAATCCATGTCAAACGTGCTCCAGTTAAGTTTTGAAACTGTAAGTTCCACAATTTGTTCTGTTCCTCAAATGGAAAATGTATCATTAGAAAATCCTTTCCCTAATAAAACAAAAACATAAACCAGAAAACCGATTATATGAACACGGCCTAACTACTCGCATGAGTTTTTTCATGCTAACGGACAAGTGTACCAAAAGTGAAGACCGATGAAAAATCAGACTTCGATGTGTATTTTTTCACTGGCGCTGAAATTATTTCTGCACCGATATTGGCGATATCAACCTGCTTATTGCCGATATTAACTTACTTTATCAACCTGCACACTCAGCAGCAGCTCAGTATACATTAGAATGTGAAATCAACAGATAATGAGAGAATACGGACTTAGGGGAATGAAGCATACTTCAAAGTAGAATGATGGAAAAACATTGATACCGCTGGCGCAAGAATTCATCCCGAACCAAAATCTTACACGAAAATACATAGTGGGAATAGTGTTAATTTTGCTTTCTTCATACAAAATGAAGTGGTGAATATTTGCGCCCCTTTTCACCTGCGCCCGGCGCAGCTGCTCCATTGGCTCCAGAGGAAGATCTGGCCCTAGCGGTGGCGTTATGATATGGGGATGCATGTCTGCAAACGGTGTGGGAAATATGGAGTTTATAGAAAGCACAATGGATCGTTTCGGATATCTAGCCATTTTGAAGAAACATTTGCAAAATAGTGCGGAAAAATTGGGTTTGAGTGGTGATTATTATTTTCAACAAGATAATGATCCCAAGCATACAGCATACATTGTGAAATAATGGATAATCTATAACACTTTGCAAATGCTGGCTACACCTCCTCAGTCACCAGACCTCAATCCGATTGAGAATCTTTGAGAAAAAACTTAAGGAAACATGACATAACATCGAAAGCACAACTGAAGAACATTATACGGCAAGAATGGGCTAATATCAACAATTCATATACGCTAAAATTAGTCCAATCAATGCAAAGGATATCCAACTAAATATTAATTTCAATATACTGCTATCAAAAGATACAATTTTCCAATCAAGTGCCATAGCTTTTGTCGCGGCAAAAGAAAATTTTTTGTATAAACGAAGTTGTTTTGTTATATTAATTTTGTGAAATTTGATTTGTTTTTATATATTCATAATCTATATGAATAAATATTTATTATTTCTAAAACACAACGGAATCGCTTTAATATTTTAGAAGATATGTATCTGCAAAACGATAAGTGCACCCAGGTGCCATGACTTTTGTCGCTGACTATTTATATATATGTGCAATATTCGCTTTCGACTAAGTCTTAAAGCACATATCGGGTGGGTATTTTTTATAGCCTTACTGGTTCTGAAGAATTATTTTGATTGATTTTTCAATGGAAAATGTAAGTATTTTGAAATAATTCAAAGTAAGATGGTAGATTGATTCATCAGTTCAAATTGAGAATCTGTAAAAAATATGTATTTTTTGCAGTTTATTGTTTGATAACATCCCATGTAAAACTATTGACATTAAAAATCCGTCAGCACATGATAAAATTTGTGTTTTTTTAGCAAGAATAATTGAAGAATTTTTCTGATAGCCAACGAATTTATTGTCACGAATGTAACTAAGCGATAGTTAACCCTGATTTTGAACTGCGAAATGGGTCAATTAGCATCAGAAGCTGGCAGTGATGCTATTCCAAAAACATTTCGGTTGAATATGTTTTAAAAGAGCGCCTATCTGTTGTAACAAAAGTTAGCAAGTAACGTGTATAGTTGGCTCTTCAAGCTGCGAATCAACTGACGTCCATCAGGTTCAAGCGATCTCAGAGCATACAAGAATGCTGGACCACTTCAAAGGCAAGAAAACAAAATAGAACCAGACAAATCCAGACAAACATTACAGAAGACACCGCTCAACTAACATCCAGTGTATATGATTTTCATCGCAGCTCTATTTAACCAAAATATTGAGTCATCATAAATAATGATATGATTGTACTGTCACCGAACATGCTGTAGATAAGCAAATGTCAAAACCGACCGGTTTCTGAGCAAAAATGCCACTTTTTTACATCTACAAACACGAGTGAATATTAGTGCCCATACAGCGCATAAGCGAACGTATGCCAAGTCATATCTCATCACCACTTTACATACGGACAGCTCATAGCAACAATTGAGCAAAAAGTTGCTTAATGAGTATGCCACTTTTTTGGCTGTTTGGAAAGTTATGTTTGGGTCCAACAAATGCTTTGCGTGGTTTATCTCGGCGCATATGCGTCGCCACGTACGTAGCATCGACCTTTTGACACAGCGTAAGAAGTTAGTTACTAACCAGCTTCACAGCGTAAGAAGTTAGTTCCTAACCAGCGTGCGGACTCCGTATTTGTATACGGACCAAAAATCCAGTGAAATGGCCTGAGATTGTATTGCTGATCAGCCTCAAAAATTGGAAGAAATCGCATGGAACAGAAAAAGATGCAAGATAAGATTCGACAACTACATACTCAGGCTAGATTTTTCGTTGCTCAAATACAGCTCACTCTTGCAAAAAACACGCGCACACTCTCAGGTTGCTTTGACAGATAATGCATTGCGTAAATGGAGCCGCGATTTCAAGGTCAAATTGTTTTTTCTGGAAAAGGGAAGGAGTTCACCCACTTATCATTCAATGCACTTTGCCAGCGTGCCAACTTCTTCCATTTTCCCAAAAAAACCCACTTTGACCTTGAAATTGCGCCTCCATTTACGCAATGCATTATCTGTCAAAGCAACCTGAGAGTGCGCTTGGTATTTTTTTGCGAGAGGGAGTCGTATGTGAGCAACGAAAAATCTAGCCTGACTATGTAGTTGTCGAATCTTATCTTGCACCTCTTTCTGTTCCATGCGATTTCTTCTAACTTTCCAGCCTGATCAACAACACAATCTCAGGTTAGATAACTGGAATTTTGGTTCGTATACATTTACGGAGTTGGTACGCTGGTTAGGAACTAACTTCTTACTCTGTGCTTTTGTCTTTTGCTTCCATTGTTTCTGTATTTTATTGCATACTCTTCGGTAGTGTGCATACTCTTCGGTAGTGTGATTTGTCTTCATCGGCCTTTTAGACGTGGTAGCTATCGCATAATTTGTTTGCATAAACGAGTGAAGATTCGTTACATATCTGACACGTTATTTCAGTTGAGTTGTTAGATGAAGTCTCAAGTGTTCCGACAGCGTTAAAAAATATTTGTAACGTTTATGGATATCTAAAGTGCCTCTTCTGAAATAATCATTGGAAGATATCTTTCAAAGTTTCGAAAACACGACTAAGGAACATGAATAAGGAACTCACAGAATGATTGAAATATTTCAACTCCTTCGTCACATTGGATAGGACACACATCAAAACTCGATGTATGTGAAAAAGCCTAAATCGAGTTTTTTTTCTTCATCTTTAATCGTATATCAAAACTGTGAACCTTTCCCGGATCGCCATATTACTCCTAATGAAAAATGGATTCTATACGAAAAAGAACACAGTAAAGAAGGGGTGATATCACTTTAGGTTCAGCAAAAAAAGATTTGAATTCGCATAAGCTTTTATTGTCTATCAAAGACGTTTTCTATAAGGACAAACGTCCATCGAACAAAATAGTACTAACAATTAGATAAACACTGCTAGCAACTAGTTGAACTAAATCGAAACATCACTATCAGCGTCCAGTTTTAGCAAACATAAGAGGGATGGTTTTTCATCAAAATAATGAACGCCTTACACACTTTATTCCGGACCCGACAAAAATTGAAAAACGTGAATTGGAAAATCATGTTGGATGCATCTTACTCTCCCTTCATTGCTCCATTGGATGATTATCTATTTTGTCTTCTCCAAAATAGTTTGAGTCAAAAAAAGGATTTATCAAAATTCACTCGGATGATTTTTTTACCAAGAAACTCGCCTCTTTCTTAAAAGGGGGATCCGTATGCGGTCAGATCGTGTGAGAATGGTTATGAAAACCGAAGACAAGTTTATAACTGATCAATTAAATACGTTTGTATTATCAACGTATTTGCCATTGATTTATGTAAGATCGTATCATTTTTTACGCAATGACCCAATAAAATATTCACTGGTACACCTTAAGTGTGAGCAGAATTCTTTGGCAGATTCGCCATTTATTTCCCTAAAATGACTGGTCTAAGTGTCTCAGCAGGAGCTTCATTCTCTGATCATAGGTAAAGATAACGTACATCTTTCTAATTCAGGAGTTCGGAAAACTAAAACATTAAAGCACACATCCACACCACGCCTTTTTATATACGATAATTTTTCTAAATGTAGGTCCCTTCTAAATGGGAGTGCAGATATATTCGTGATTTCAAGAACGCCAGGATAATTCAAAAAAAGAAGCGCCTGGCATGTCAATGTACTCAGACCTCAGATTGTATTTGTTCATGCTTTTTGTTCTCACAGGAAGAATTTTATGTGATTGGCCACATCAGAAGAAAGCTATCTTTCCTTATCTATTGGCGCGCCGGCAGTCGAAGCGTTAAAGGTTGCTTCACCACAGCATCAACAATATCGTTTTCTTCGGTACCAAAGCATCTTGGCGCCAAAATCAGATGCACTTTATTGATTCCAGCGATAGATTTCAATGGTTTTTTTTGCATAATGCCAGCTTGACTTGAGAAAAAGCACCAAAAATTCGTCGCAAGCAGGTAGATGCAAGCTCCAAATTTAATATCTCTCTTGGAGGCGTTAAAAAAGAAGATATCGGAGTATATCTTCACGCAGCCATCTGAATGCTTCCAGGCACGTCTGCTCAAAAAGATAACTTTGTATATTCTCTCGAAACAGAGTAGGAGCACTTGAGAGTTGGAGAGATCTATCGGATTGAACCTTTAATAGAGCAGTCTAGCGGATATCTGACTGAGGTATGCTAGCAGCTCATTTGAGCCATTTTAATCGCCGGGACTTGATGGCGTCTTTGCGGCTAATACCTAGCAGTGCATGGAAGTATCAGTTCCATTGCTCAGAGAGATTTATAACGCAGGCTTACGCTTTTCGTATGTTTTCACTGGCTGGCGAGAGACTAGAGCTGTGTTTATCACTGAAGCAGGAAAAGTCTCGCATGTTAAGCCCAAGAATTATCGTCCAATATGTCTTAATTCTGTCGTGCTTAAGATTCTGGAAATGGTCATTGATTATCACATTAAAAGGTCAACTGATGCTATTTTAATCTCGCAGTCACAGCAAGCCTAAACCAAAGGCAAGTCTGCCGAAACTGATCTTCACGTCTTCACTGAAGACTTAAGGAGTATACGCTCACCGACTTCTTGGACATCGAGAGGGCCTTCACCGACGTAAAGTCCGACGCAATTGTTGAGGCACTCTCGGTGCTGCATGTGGTTGGGCGGCTGATTACTTTTATCGTGCAGCTTTCTAAGAGTAAAGTAGCAATCGCTTCCTTTCTGAAAACTCGCCTACGACGAGGGGTCAGCACGGATACACCTCAAAGTGGAGTCCTCTCTGCTTTGCTGTGGAACATCACGGTGAATAATCTCCTAACGAGGCTATACCATGCCGGCTCCAAAGTGATTGCGTATGTGGACGACATAGCTGTAGCAGTGTTGGGATAGTATTTATCTACGCTATTTTAGAGGTTAAATCACACTCTTGACATACTTTCACGATGGAGCCGTGAGTGCGGCATGAATGTAAATCCTAGTAAAACGGAACTAGTACAGTTTACACGGAAGTACAAAGTTCGCTGTTTTGATTTACCGAAATTAAACGCGATCTTAATTGACCTGTGCCAGAGGGTGAAAAAACTTAGGGCGCATCCTCGACTCAGAGTTACAATGGAGCTACTATACAGCGCAAAGAGCGCGGATGGCTTTCAGTGTACTTTACTGCTGCAAAAGAGCCATTGAGGTGAATTGGGGATTCTAGCTTCGTACTGTTGCTTGGCCCTATACAGCTATGATTGAGCCAATTCTATTGTTTGGGGTGTCATTCTGGTGGCAAGCTGCTCTTAAGGCTACCTGCAAACGAATAAGTGAAACACTTAAACGTACTTGAAAAAGTGCAGAGGTCATCTGCACTACTGGTAACTAGAGCACTCCACTCCAACCCTAATAAGGTACTTTCGTGCTGCTTCATTGGCTACTAACCAATCTACTGATCTTGCAGCAAGCTAGTCTTGCTGATGAATTGTATCTCAGCATAGTATAGAACAGAGATTGGCCACGCGAGGATCTTGGTTGAGGGAGTTCCCATTCCAGCTGGTGTTGACTAGACCGCTCCCCACTTTCTACCCAACTCGCACTTCTGTTAATGATGAATGGTGTGATGGTGTCACCGTAAGGTGTTAAGGATTAACAAATATATCCAGGCATCTCAAAATAAACAATGTTAGGGTGCTCGAACTAAAGTTCGGTTGATCTCCTTTTTCCTTTAGATTCTCTTTAGGTCTGGCCCCTTGTAGTCGATTTCTTCCTTAAACATAGCCATATAGATGTTACTAGGCCCAGCAATGTGATACTCTCAAGGACCATGATTTAATCCCAAACCTTTTCCTCCGTTGACCAAACATAAAGAACTGAGAATCTCTTTCCTTAGCTTGTTCAGAAGAATTGCATACTGATCACCTGTCAGATGACTGTCTTTGTTGGACACTCCTAGAATAAAGAAGACGTGGATTCTGCGTACGTTTTCCTCCATACTTACGTGAATGATCTACTTATATAGCAAAATCTCTCTCACTAATTGTAGTACTTTGAAGCAGCCTGCGTCCAGGAACACCAGTTTTGGCTTTGCGTTGACAGCTTGGGCATCTATGCTGGCCGGAAGGAAGCTCACAGTGAACAAAAAAAAAATGGTTTGTTTATAACAAATATGGTGCTTTTAATAATGATTCCATAATGAAATTAAAAATTCTTTTCGTCTTTTATGTTATTTTTTTTTGCCCAAACACCTACGACAGACTGAGCTAGTTGGCTGACTAAAAGGCACGCTGAGCAAGTTTACAGAATGGCTTCTTGATCAAATTATGCTGCACTGACGACGTCTTGAAAGAGTTAAGTCGAAACCAACAGGCTTGATCGTCTTGCTGACTTGAAAATCTGAAACTTTGGACGGCAGCTTCAGTCAATTTTATTGACACTCTTATCAAATACTGGTTTCTTTTCATTATATTTCTTGTAGACTTGCTTGACATTATTGAAGACTTTTTACGGGTCTTTTACTTTTCATTTTTCTAACGGTAGCGTTTTGCTATTGATGCTATAGGAAGCTTTCGACGTTTACATAGATTTAGTGACCATGGAGATGCACTGTATCATATGACAGTCTGCAATTGCGGTAGTTGGACTTCCAAATTGTCAAAATTGTGCTGTAAAATATATAAAATGTGGTAAATCAGTATTATTATCCAGGATAGTGTTTCTTACTAGAAACTTAATTTCAATATATTGCTGCAGAAAACTGTTCCTCTTTCCTATTTGTACGAGGGCCAATATATTTTACTTCTGACAGCCCTATGGATCTGCCACAGTTTTCGTAAAAGAGATTACCAATCTTATCTGAATGAACTTTCTTTATGGGCCGATATTTTATGAGCTATTTTAGAAACATCCATCATTTGTGTTCAGGATTCACTGAACATATAAAAGCTAAGTTATTCCTTATTAGCATACATTAACCCTGTAAACAAATCTATGAGAAAAATGTCATCCAGGAAACAAACGCCAAAAACAGTGTGCGAACAGTGAAGTGAAATCAATTCCATCGCATAAATTACCATAATTCATCCCTTGACATAATCAAAAGTACCAAATAGAAACATATAAAGTAACCGACAAAGGAATCACAAATGACCCATAACAAGGAATCATAATAATAAGTCCTCGACAGCCAAGCACTTTTGTACGCACTTGGAACGGGGAAGTATATTCAAATAATGCGATAGCGCCGAAAGCGAGGGTTTTCAAAAAGGATACAGTTGCAGATCGCTCAGAGATAATGGTCGAATGTAAAGCAGTCAGTGACATATAATCAAAACGAGCCGAAGATTTTCAACTGCAGGTAAATGCGAAACAAACAATACGCCATACAGAGCGTGTACCATATCTGATTGCAGCATCTTTATTCATATACCATTGCAACAATTTTTCGTCATTTGCAATAGGACTTTGTCGTATAAGGGAGAGAAGGGCAAATCGAGTTGATCATTTTTGAGTTTGTTTTGGTTGACTACTAAATTCATCAGTCAACTATTTCTAGGCTATAATTTGAATTTAAACAGTAATTATATAAAAAATTTAAATAGTTTTAGGTTTTTAATAAAACATTCGTCCAAAACGACGTGAAAACGTTTGCGATGATAATTGATATCCCGATTTTTATAGTATTTCTGGTGAGTAGTCAACTTATACATGGAACCAATTTAGCCCAACTTTCCGTATCGCAATTCATCAACTAAACTTTTCCATCATGGTCGTGGCGTGGAAAACTGTTATTATCTTGTCCACATTGAAGTTGAAACTGATGCTACCGATGCCGACCCCTTGAAGTGTGCACAATGTATTACCAGAATTACCGTATGTTACTGGCATTGCTGCGTGTACCCATGCCTACAAGGGTATTACATCAGGGGTACTCGAACTCTAGGCATTGGGATCAGGTAGACCAAAGATTTTGGTTGACGATGTGGAAAAACAAAGTTCTCAGGTATGCCGAATTTTCATTGTTATTCTGTTTGATGATACCCATTACCGTGATAAACTTAAGGAGCAGAAAATTATGGCACTGAGCTAGGCTCCTGTACGATTACGTCAAAGTAAAGAGGTCGGGATTAAGATGTGTGTTATTTAAATTGGAAAATTAACTAGCCGGTAAATTGTAATTTTAGAGTAGTACGTGAAGGGTAGTGTTTAGTTTATGTAATTGAAGGAACAAACCTTAATGGCGGTGAAGTATCGAAGGATGAAACTATGTATTGGATATGGTCAGCAAATGGCATTCACAAATTTATCATTATTTGGCAATAGTGTCCCCAAGTGCTCTAGCAGGTTCCGCATTTCTTGGATTCACCCGAAAACGTAAAGGGAATTTTGAATTCTTTATATTAAATTTTCATATATTTCAATGTTTTGCATCCTAGAAAAAAGCAGAACAGACTTTAAGTATCTAAAAATAATATTTTTTCTCAAAACCAAGGCTCTCTCTCTCTGTAAGACATCAAATGCTAACATACGCATGAAAAACACGTATCGTGGTCAGTTACCCGTGAATGATGCATGTTGTCAGATTATTAGCGTAATATAGACATCAAATTACGTTAAATACACTTTTCATGGCTATTTATCCAATAATTATAGAAAATTGGTTACGCTTCGGTCAAAGTGAAAAGAATGATCCAACAGTTTGAGGTTCATGTGCTATTGTTTGCATTGTGCTCCTAACAATGTTGGTGTTCGCTAATACGGAAAGGATATACCCTGAAAAAGAAACAGATAATAAATCCATATTTTTCCGTTGAAAGACTTACCTGGCTCGAAATTTGTATTTAAGACGATATCCTATTATACGGGATTCAAACACGGAAAACAGATGCAATATATCACAAAGCTATCATATTTTATTCGGTTAATATATTTGTATATTTTGGATTTGTATATTGAAATAAAACACTTCAAGTTGTTATGTCCCTTGAAGCCCATAAGCACAAAGTTTAATTTTGCTGTAGCCCAACGAACTATGTTTTATCTGGCATTTCATTTTCATTTTAGGGTTTGTGGATATTTATAAGGATTATCTGATTTGACTAATTTATATTTAAGTACTAGGTTAGTTTGAATGAAACCTCAAATTCTTACGAAATCTTGAGTCCAAGTAAAGTTTTCCCACTCTGGGCGGCTGCAGAGTGTAGAAACTTGATTCACAATTAACTCATACGAGTGTATTGTGATTAGTTCCGGTTTCAAGACTCATTTTATCTCCGATTTGACTAATATTCCTATTCATAAAATAGCGTTGCTTACCTCAACAAGCTCTTTCGTAATATATGTGAAATACATAAATTAACTAGTAAATTAACTAAGCGAAAAAATAATTTTTAAAAAGGTACATTAAGTCTTGTTTAAACGAAAATAATTTTTACCGAAGTTGATGTGAGGCCTAAATACATTATGTAAGTCGGCATAAATCAGCATCTAAGAGGCATTATGTGAGACTCACAGTGCAAAAACCAAATAACTCTTCAGCACTTGTATAATAGGTTGCACTCCTAACCAGACTTTAAAATAGTGAAATTAACAAATTAATTTTTCGAAGAAAATCTAGTCTTTAACATTAAATTTCTTTGCCATTTATTTATTTATTCTATTTCAAAATTTGCTTGAACAGGCTACAGAACAATTCAGCATTAGAATCACAAAAAGTAAACATAAAAAAAAATTGACAATGCATAGAGTTCGAAAGTTATACTCTTGTAAACACAAAACTGATATGAAAAATACCAAATCACGACACAAACGGAATACTAGCGACATTTTCCAAAGCTTAACAACCTGGATTTAAGACGATTACTATATTCACAATAAGCAATGTGAAATTTAAGCAATGATAACCGCGTATGCTGACGCTGAATGCGTGCTACCACATCATTTCGATATTAATAGCGGGGAGATCAAAGTTACGGTACACAAAATTGTTAGAAAACTTTTCTGCCAAAGAAAATTCTCCATATTCACATTCAAATACCTCCCCAGCAAAAATCAGTTGAATGTGAACTTTTCAATCGAAAATGTCCTGAGATATTCAGCAACGCAGCTGCCACCTGATTGGTGGCCAGATCAGGCAGTTGAAAGATACCATTGCCAATAGCCTAGTCGAGAGGCAAATTATAAGCAGTTCTTGCGGAGTTTTCGAAATTTTTTGCTTTGGAGTTTTTGAAATTGTTCATACAGTTCTTGTTTTACATAAAGACCAACCCTCATCGCGAGGCTTCCAAGCGCTGCCATAAAGCATATCATATGAAACATGTCTGTAAAATGGTTTCTTTTCGCCGTATTTTCGTTTTTTAGTTAAAATACTAATTAGCTTTCCGGTTCATGCCCCGTGGTGCTTATTAAAACGTACAAAATAGTGTAAATCGTGCAGACAGCACAATGGTTAACGGCATTAATGTTTGAAAATTGATTAAAAGATCATAAAAGATGCTGGTGAATATAGAATCAAATGGTTTTTGATTTTGACGAGGCACAAGCGGTCGAGAGATTTAGAAATCTACAAAAAGTCTCAAGACAAATCAGACTTTTAGAAATCAACAGATTGAAAGAAATCAGGCTTCTTGCCACTCGTAACAAACCGGATTAATAGTTACTTCGAACCTAGCTAATTAGAATAGTTCGTTTGACAAGTTGAAATCCACCAACGGGCATGCTGCTATTTTTATTTGCTGCTGTTCACCGATGTCTAGTGTCTGCTAAGAAGGCTGTTCTTTAAGTTATGAGAATGACAAAAAAAATGGCTGATCTTCGGCAAAATATCTGTTTAGCTCAATAAGTTTTGTCCAACGGTATTCGAATTATTTTAATGCTGTCGGTACAATACGATTTATCCAGTCCTGCGAAATAGGCATTTTGCTCAGCAATCACGTCCGCATTTGACGGTAATTTTTTTCCAGCAAACAATATTTTTATATTATTTTTTAATACAGGAAGAAAAAGTGGCTAGGAGCTAAATCTGGTAAATATGGTGCGTGCAACAGCAATCATCTCCAACCTAAGTTTTCAACTAAATTTTTACTAAATGTGGCTCAAAGTAAGGTTCAGCTACTGTGTGAATTTCATTAAAATTTGGTAACTAGTTTTTTTCATAGTACTTTTTCACGATGGCATCACTGGCACATATTGGCCCACGTTTCAAAATTGTTTCTATCAGACCTTAAAACCAATACACTATGTGAATTTCAGTATCATCTGATTATCTGGTCATGGGTTCTCGTAAACAGAAGTTTCTGATGCTAAAAATTTAGGAGAATCGGAGAAGGTTTACCGTTCATGCCCGATATAGGATTTCAAAAGTTTTACTTTGACTATGCAGACAAAGCACGAGATTAATATATGATATCCTTTTTTTCTAAGCAGCGACAATTTTTCAGGAGAGTCGATGGTTTGAAGGTTTTCACTTTTAGAGCCTGCCGTAGCTACAGCGTTGCCACCACGCTCATAGAAAACAATATAAATTTGCAGCTTCGTAATATCAATATGTTCTGTAAGTTTTATAATGATTTGATAGCTCTGCCAAAAGGAGTCGCAATTCAAAAATTTTCAAATTTTTCCGATTTCTTGTAGTCACCGAGGGCACAGATAGGGTTAAAAACATTCCAAAATTTTATCCTATTCACATTGACAACACGTTTTTAATTCATTGTGAAAAATTTTTTGTTTTTGAAAATTATTTGACAATAGCATTATAGGGAAATTTTATATATCAATAACATAGCCGCTGGTGCCAAAGGGTTAAAATTAATTAGCATTTAGTGAGACTTTAACCTATTCTACATATACACAAATGTATTGTAAAAGTTTCAGCTTAATCGGCTGGTGCGTTTCCGAGAAATAGTCACTTAATTTTTTTGATGAAATGCATATACACATGCTCGAAAAAGTCTGCGTTCACCTGCGTCAATCAGTTTGTAACTTTAAAAAATCAAAAACTAACAAACATTTTCCAGATTTCGTTTCATATATTTATTAAGTGTTTCTTAAGAAGTCGACAGATGTAAGTTCATTTATTTCACTTTTACTGTTTTTGAGATAACGGGTTTTTTCAGAAAAAACATACAAAAGCGAGGCAGAAAAAGTCTGCGTTCACTTGATGAAGTGGAAGGAATACATTCTTTTAGTGTTTTATTGTATTTATTATTCATTACTAGCTATTCTGGCAAGTGGTTAAATAATTTCCTGCAGAGTTTGTATTGTGAATAATTTTTTTCCCGCAATGGAAGATAAAAGAAAAGAAATCAGTGTGGGTGAAAGAAAAATCATCAAAAAATTATGGAACGAAAGGAACAGCTACAGAGAAACAGCAAAAATAGTAGGAAGACTATATTCGTCAGTCCAAAGGGTTATAAATAATTTCAAATCGACAGGAGAACTCACATCCAAACCTTGATGGATGATCAAACCGGTCGTCCATCAAAGTTGTCCTGCAGGGAAAAACGACATATGGTGTCACAAGTAAAAAAAATCCACGTCTGACTGCATTCCAAATAGCAACTGAAATCAAAGAATAGTTCAAGAGAAATATTTGTCCCGATACTACAAGAAAAATCCTCAAAAAGCCTGGATATCACGGACGGGTTGCTCGGAAGAAACCGTACATTTCACCGGTCAACCGACAAAAGCGCATTGCATTTGCCAAGCAGCACATAGATGAGCCAATAGAGTTTTGGAAGAATCTAACACTTTCTGATGAAACTAAATTTTGAATTTTTGGCATAAAAGGACGCAAGTTATTATGGAGGAAGTCTCGAATAGCGTTCCAATAAGAAAACCTCTTAGCCACTGCAAAACATGGTGGTGGTGGAATAATGGTGTGGGGGTGTTTGGCGAGTATTGGCGTTGGGAAGTTGGATTTTATCGAATCGACGATGGAAAGATTTGAATATCTCAACATTTTGAAAAATAATTTTACTCGGCTTAGGTTCAGATTTTTACTTCCAACATGATCGGGATCTGAAGCATACAGCCAAGATAATGAGTCTCTGGCTACTCTCTCATGCTCCAAAACAGCTACATACACCACCACAATCACCAGGCCTAAACCCCATCGAACACTTATGGGATTCGCTAGAGAAGAAAATTTGACAACACTCACTAACTAGCAAGGAAATGTTGAGATCTGTTTTCACAGGGGAGTGGGAGAAAACAAGTGGTGAAGAGACAGCGAAGCTCGTCACTTCGATGCCAAAAAGGCTCTGTGAAGTAATAAAGAACCGGGGATACTCCACCAGTTTCTAACGAATTTAAATATGTTTTACTATTTTCTATTTTATTATTTTTATTACATGTGAACGCAGACATTTTCTGCCTCGCTTTTAGATATTTTTTTCCGAAAAGAGCCGTTGTCTCAAAAACAGTAAAAGCGAAATAAATGAACTTACATGTGTCAACTAAATAAGAAATACTTAATAAATATGTGAATCAAAATCTGAAAAATATTTGTTTGTTTTTGATTTTTTAAAGTCACAAACTGATTGACAGTAGGTGAACGCAGACTTTTTCTAGCATGTATATATATATATATATATATATATATATATATATATATATATATATATATATATATATATATATATATATAAATATGAGTTTATGGCCAAAGTAATTTTAATGGTAATATTCTTGGAACATTAGTAACAAGGATTCGGAGATTCAAAAAGAAACGTTCTCTTTCTGCTAAATTCACAAATATTTAATTATGTCGTCCGTAGTTATAAAAAGTACATTCGGTTTTAATTTAATATTAACATGCAGTTCCTATTTTTTCTAGTTAATATTGCCTACTGGAATCCTAAAACGGCCCACAGACACGGAGATCTGGTTGCCGACTTGGTTGGAGACTTGCGATATTTGCGAACAAACTAGATCTGCGATTAGCCCACAGACAGTGAATTTGGTCGCAAATATTGCATATCTGCAACCAAGTCGACGACCAGATCTCCGTGTCTGTGGGCCGTTTAAGTCAGGCTGATGAATGTGTACGAAATCACGATGATACAATATTTTTCAATGACAATAACAAGGACGGTGGTCTGCTATTACAATAAAGTGCGCAATAAGGTGAGTTTAGATGTAAGCACGCCAAACAATATTCATTACAAAAACTGTTCAATACAGTAAATGTTAATGCAGCATTAAAACTTTTTTTCAAACTCATTTTTTCATACGTATGCTGCGTCTGCTTGTGCTTTGTTGAAATTACAAATGGGTTTTGTGATATGAAATAACGCGCATATTTAGAAAGTACCGCGGTATCTTAAAAAGGAATATTCACAAAAAAGATTTACCCGACTCTTTGCTTCAAATATCCCACTTTTTTACCGAGCGCTAGGCGCCATAGAAACAAAATAATACGAATCATCATATCAGTCGAAACAATCAAGTATTTTCATTTGAGTGTACATAATAAGTTGTAAAGTATTCCTAACAGACGAAAAATACTTTGACGGCATATTCGCCAACAATGAGCATCAAGAATATCATCAAACAACCGGTGGTAGTACTTACATACATATTTCAAGTACCAAGTCACATTAAGAAAAGACATGAATGAAAAGCAAAGAGAAAGACAGGTATCAATTACACAGCCTCTTTAAGCGGATCTAAATACTTACTACTAGGACAAAGTTACGCACGGTTAACTCCTTTGTAATGGTTTTAGATCGCTGCGCCATTGACGGGTCCTTTTTCATCAAACCGACGACATACCGAGCGTTTACTTTTCCCTATTTAATCTTGAGATTGTCAAATACAAAAAACTGTTTTCTCAAAACATGGCCAGATCGTGGTAATCAGCTTACGCGCTTCGGGAAGTTTTTCATTTATGGGGTTAAGAGCTCAACGACAATGTCTTTTTCTTCATGTTCTACTTTTGTCGCATTGCTTAAGTCAGTGAAATATGTGTCAGTGATACTGCAAGTACTGCAAAATTATATTCAATGTGATTTGGAGCTTATTACTCGCGTATTTTTGAAAAACAAAAAATATATGGAAAGATTTCTAAAAAAGCAATACTTGAATTGAAAACGAAAAAAAAAAATCTGTAAATTTTGAAGTAGTTGCATGAGAATTAAATTAATCCAATTGTTTTATATGTGTTTTTTTTGCACTTCAAATACTCGCTTCGAATCAGATTTTTCGCTTCGCTGAAATCGGTAACACTGTTCCGATTCATGAATATTCATTCCTCAAAGGCCGTGACGGCTGTTTTCGTAGATTACTTCTTGGTCTATTAACGTCTCCCCCAAAAATGTTCCGCGGCCCATCAAAATATATCACCGTCTTTTTACGCGGTGCCATCTTGTTATCACCATAACGCCTTTGCCAGCCCGCAGAATGCCAGGAAATTTCATTATTGTCTAAAGAAGTACGTAACCCTTTCGACTAGCTGAACCGCCTTCGAGACGAAACCGTATAGGTCTGGGGAGTAGTTGGAAACTCCTTAGAGACATCGAGTCTGATATCGTTACTTAAAGGAAGCCATAACATAATTTGCATAGCTTCTTAGCGAGACCGTTATCACGGCATCCGTTAATTACTTAATTATGCTAAAGAGAACTGACTATGCTACGAAATTGTTTCGCAACCCCTCGAAATTGTTGCTGCGCTCGAGCATTAAATCATTGAAAGTAAAGATATTACGAGCTGCTAAAATAGGAAATTTTAATTTTTTGTTCATAGATATGTTGTTTAAGTTACGTTGATAATATCGGCAGCAATCGTATATAGCACTTTACAATATTGTAAAATGATTGATCAAGATTGGATCATAGAGGATTTAGTTGAAAGTTTTTCTTTGCATTTTTCTCGAGTGACAATAAGTTTACCCTCAATTTGAAACATTGAAAATTAAATAATTTTAACCGCACAAGTAAATCATTCAAATTTCCTTTAACCATCGCGAAATTTTTTCCAAAGATATCACAAATGACTTATTTTTTTACCTCCGAAACTGTAGTTTTCTTTTACTTAAGGCTTCGTTCATCCTCAATATCAACATTTGGAATATGGTCAAATCCAAACCACGATAATTCTTGCTATTCTTTCTTATTTGATATGGGCTGCAACAGTAAATATATATATGCACTGAAAATATAGCCGTATAACTTAAGTTTGAAACACAATTAAGATATCTTTGATCCGTGTGCGGGGGCGGGCATCTAAGTAAATTTTCAGGTACCCTCGATTTCAATGAAAGCAAAAAGTTTTCAAAAAACAAGTGCACGAAATGAGAATCGATATTAATTTAAGGTTGGCTATGATAATATTTTGGAAATTTTTAATCCGATGTGAGCACAGAGTGTTGAAAAGTGGGCGAAGATTATCTTCAAAGAATTTGTCATGAAATCATCACGAGATTTACAAGACAGTTGATGTTTACCAGAAACGACAGGTGCTTGATAGATGCCTTCAAAGAACAGTAATCCTTCACCATTCTTGGAGCATCAGAAAATCGTGCTCGCGGGAACTCATGATCGGATCATCAGATACATTTGAAATTCGCCAAATGTATTGATCTTGGTAGGAGCAGGTCTGATGGAAGTTTAATGAATACGCTGTTAGCCCTGTGGCTACCAGCTAGAAAAAACACTCAGCTAAAGAAAAGCTTTCTGTTCTATAAATAATACGTTGACCAAACCTGAAATTCCAAAAAACCTTAGCCTGAGTAAAATTTGGTAGGTATTTGGTTATAAAATTATGTGATGTGAAATGCAATGATCTTGTTAACACTTGAAATTTTTCTGCTCTTAAGGAAATTCACAGAATGAGTTGCTCTCATTGTGAAGCAGATTTGGAGTATTTTTGGTTCTTTACATTTTTCGTTAGCCCTAAAATATTTCTTAAGATTTCGATATAGTCATTGGATATAAACGAAATTCACGGAGTATGTTAAGTTTAACGTAAGCTACTTGTGATAGCAGTAATTTTATTGCGATAAATACAATGTATTGCCAGCACCAGGGGTATTCATCATTTGTTTAATAAGAGATGCTGCCATCAAATATTCGTATGATAGACATCTTATTAAGAAACTAAGTAATAAGTGCTCTAGTTTCGTTAATTTTGAGATTTTTGCGAGTGGTGAGCCTTGAAATATTGCCAACCTATGACTTTCGATATCATCATCAAGTCATCATCGTAATCATCATCAGTAGTATATCATCATCAAGTCCAGCCTAGCCCAACTAGTCCATTTCGATATTATTTTCTTTCCATTTATTTTGGCATCCACCGAACATGGGACCTGCTTTAGTGTTTCTTTCACATATGTAACTGTTAATTCGTTCTCTTCAATTCCTTTTTATCCTGCATCAGGTGTCCCGCAGGGATCTATCCTTGGTCCTCTTCTGTTTCTTTTGTTCATAAACGATCTCCCTCCTTTAATCCATTCTTCTTGTCTTTTGTATGCCGACGATTTCAAGATGTTTCGAGTGATTGAGTCACAAGATGATTGTATGGTTTTACAAAACGATCTCAACAGCCTACAGACTTGGTGCGCTTCCAATGCTCTCACTTTGAACATCGTGAAATGTCACAAAATGTCTTTCTCTTTGAAAATTTCACCTTTGATGTTCTCTTACTCTGTTTGTGGCTTTCCTCTTAATGTCGTTGATAATTTTAGAGATCTTGGCGTAATATTTGATCCAAAGCTCAAATTTGATAAGCATATTTCTTATATTACCGCCAGGGCCTCTAAACTATCCGGTTTTATTATTAGATCCTCTAAAGCTTTCGTTAATATTTCCACCTGTGTACACCTTTTCCTCTCCTTTGTACGTAGTATCCTTGAATATTGCTGTCAAGTTTGGTGTCCTCGTTTTGTCTACTTAAATACTGCGTTGGAGTCGGTTCAACGCAGATTTACTCGCACCCTATTTTACAAATTTCAGCTTCCTTATCGTCCTTATAGTGATCGTCTATCGTTCCTTCATCTCCTTTCCCTCGAATCACGGAGACTGTTCCTGGATGAGTGCCTACTCTTCAAATTGTTTCATAAGTTGGTAGGTTCAGGTATCATCAGCCACGTTTCTGTCCGTGTTGCAGTGCATGGCACCCGCTCTTCGTTTGAGTTTAGTGTGCCATTTGCGCGCACTGATATCTTTTTTTACTCTCCGCTGTTGCGATTACTGAGGCAACATAATGATCTACAGTTTGGTCCTCTACCGCCGACATTATATGCATTTAAAACTTTTCTTAAACATAATGTTTTGCTTACTACTAGTTCAATGTAGTCTTTTTTCCTTTTCTTTTTCTTATTTTGAATTTGTACTTTTTCACTTTGATTTTGTTTATTATTGTTCTTTATTTTGTATCATTATCATTTCATTATTATTTTGTTCATTTTTTCATTCTTTCGTTAGTGAATTATTTGTATTTTATATTTTCTATATTCAGTAATTGGATTTTATCTGTTGAATAATAGTAATAGTAAATAAATAAGGAAATAAATAAATACATATTGCTGCCTCATAGCTTTTTCGTGAGCTGAACTTTTTGCTCATGATATCACTTATTTATTTCGTTTTTTACTTTATTGTGTTATTCATTAACAATTTTACCAACGAAGTGACTACTACAGAAAATAAATTTAAATTATTCAGTCGGATAAGCCGACACTTGAACATTTCAACAGCAGGATTAAAATTAAACATTTGATATGCTGAGTTAAAGCTACGGGTTATTGCGTAGGTTGGATTATTTTATCCATAATTAGTTTTATGAAACGGGATGGATAAGGTGCTATGATGTCCAGAGCCGTCTTAGATAAATTTGGGACTCTGGGCACTTTAAGATAAATATGGCCCCTAAGATAGAGGGCTATTAACAGCAGGGTATAGAAAAGGACAGGAGAAGGTAAGCAAAATTGGAGATATACGAGTATTTACCTGTTATTTTTATATATTCAATGTCACATTAAATCAATTATAATCCGGAAAAGTAACTTTTCAATCTACATTCGCAGATTAGTAATTAAAAAGCCTCTGTTGATTGAAGGGGTACTTTTCTAGATTTTAGACAAGCAAAATCATTAATCACTTTTTCAAAGTCTATCTCTTTGAGCATATCACATTCTGTGAACATCAGTGACAAATTGGTCAATCTTTCTTGAAGCATTGTACCTCTAAATTTTTTTTTTTCTTTTCAATTTTGAGAAGGAGTGTTCCCGACTGCAGTTAGTTACCATCATGATTAGAAAGATTGTCAAGCAATTTCTACATTTACAAACGTGTCTTCAATTTTGTCTTCTTTCAAAAAATGATATATTCCTGATATACTAACAGTTTCTTCATTTTCACTTGTCTGAACACTTTTCAAGTATTCTGTTAAATACAGACATTCCATTTCTAACTCTTTCGTGCTAACGTCACTATGATAGATTTTAGTGATTTCTTCGCAACTTTGTCTCAACTCCTCGGGAATCAAAACTTTCAAGCGAGATAAAAAACCGAACCGATGACTTATTTCGTTGAACGAATTCAATCGCTGTTTTAGATGAACGCTGAGAGTATCAGTTATAAGAATAAAAGTTTCTACTTTGAATTTCTCTTTCCCATTTAGTTGGACTGATGGCGCAGAGCCAACAAATAATGCCTGACGTGAACTTCTACCTATTATTCTTTGGTTCTTGTAGTCACACTCCGGATTTTTCTCATTGGCGCACGATTCGAAGTCACAAAATTTATCCGTTAATAATAGAATCATCAAGTGAAGTTAACAAATTATTTGCAACGTCCATTATTATATAAGATAAATAAGAACTTGTTTTATCTATTCTTTCCAATATGGTATTCAAAATTTCTGCCAGCAAAATAAATTCCAGTTTTTCAATTTTTTTGGACAAACTAAGAGCTTCGTGCCTAGTTTCTTGTCGCTGCTCTGTATCCTCCGCGATAGACGTCAAGGCTTCTATAATTTGTTTATGACTTTAATCTAAGACGCTTACTGCATCAGCTCTGCACCAGCAGACCATCTGGTATCAAAAAGACTTTTAACAATTTTTTTTAACCTAAATATTTAGTCGATGTATTCCATCGGTAGGTAGAATCCGAAAAAAAATCTATAGTTTCTGAACCGTTAAAAAAAAATTATTGCCTCTCGTACACACCCAGTGGCATGAACGCCTACCAAGTTTAGAGAATGTCCTGCAGATGATACAAAGGTAGCAAATTCACACTTCTCCTTGCTTTCCGCTTGCAGACCAGTTTACGTTCCTAATATATTTGAAGCATTGTCGTAGCTTTGCCCTCTGTAATCCTTGATTCTCTAAAAATTCAGAATGATTCAATATTCTGATTCATGGCCTTGGATGGGTATAAATTCAAAAAAAAATTCAGTTGTAGCACTGTCTTTCACGAATCGAATTATAAAAGTCAACTGGTCAGTATGAGACAGACTGGACGTGCTGTCAACGCTAATTGAAAAATATTTAACTAATTTGGCTTAATTTATAATTTTTTTAGGACTTGTTTTCCCATTGCGTCAATAAACTCATTGCAAATATTCGCTAATAAATAAAAAATGTGTCCCTCTCCATGATTTTCAATTTTTTTAGGTGATCTGCAAAAAATTCATCAAACTCATTTTATAACTTCACACATCCTAAATAATTTCCATTGCTTCCATCTAATAATTTCATTGTCACCTTGGAATGGAAGCTCTCTCGCTGCCAAAATTTTTAAAACTGCGACAACCCGTTTAAAAACACTTTTCCAGTAATCCACTCCTTTTTAATATTAACATAGTAAGTCTGTATCTACTCTACCAACTGCTTTACTTCGTGACAGATAAGTCATAGATTGCCTATGTGCAGTGCTATTGTCATTATGTAAAATTATATGATTAATGTGTTTCCAATCATTACATCCAACCGGGGAGCACACGTTTACTTCAGATGGGTTCAATAAGCAGCAAGAAAAACAAAATACAGATTTCTTCGAACGCGATTGCAGTAACCATTTTCTTTCAACACTTTTATTGTTCTTTAATTTCTTCTGCCAGTCCTTATGCATCTACACGCGGGTATAGGCTTGATCATCACTGGTTTATTCATTTACAAATAATTTAGGGAAATCACATACTAGTAAGCAGAAAGAGTTGCCAGTGCTAGGCACCTGGCTCATGAGATTACTAAAAGGCACATAAATAATTATTAAGTATAGTCAGACAATTATAGCTTAATTTTCGCAAAATAAATCTACTTATCGTTTGGTGATCTGGAAATAAGAGTCCCCATTGAAATAAGAGTCCCCATTGGGCCCTGAACTCGTGCCCTGTGTGCCCATAGGTAAGTATGGCCCTGATGATGTCTACGCTCACCGTGGCAAACACAAAGATTAACTGTAATAACAAAAATTCAGAGTTCACGTTTCCAACAAGTAACTTCGCAGCGAATAAAGCTTTAAAATTTTGACGTTGAGTTTTGATTGTGTCCATGGCCAATAATTGCAAGTGGCTTTGATAAGGAGGTAAGCGAAATGGATCAGACCAGTGGAACGAACTAAGAACAAAAATTAAGAATCTCTTTTGGACAAACTCAATGCGATCTATATACTACGTATGCCCATATTCTAGGATCGGGCGAAGCGGAGAGCCAAATAGGATTTTTGTCACACGAATGTCATTGAAAGAAAGCTAAAAGCCAAGTGCACAGTTGGCTTATATTATTATTAAGTCAATGTGGTCATCAAAAGTAAAAGCAGGGTTAAATAGTACTGCTAAGTCACGAGCTATATTAGAACTATAGCTACATTCAAGAATTTTTGGGAATTTCTAATTACTTTCATTCTATTCGCGTTAAAATTCATTCATTCCTGAGCTGTTACGGATAATTCATGTGTAATTCGGACATAGAATTCACATTTTATACATGTGGTAGTAGTCCACACGTACTCTCATACAAGAAATGTGTAAAATATAAATATAGCAAATAATATAGCAAATTATATAAATAGTTTGAAAAAATCATCGCATGCTTTGACTCCTTCGGCTCCTGGCTTCTGCCAGATTATAGGCCATGGCACGCCTACGAGTATAATAAAGATAGTAAAATAATCATCAGCAACGTGTCTTTCATCTCCACTCAGAATAACTCTTTGTCAATCTTATCACATAAATATTAAAACCGAAATTTTGAACAAAAATGTTTTAATTTTATTTAGCAACCACATAATCTTTCTGCATATGGAAGTCAGCCATAGAAGTAAAAAGCACATTTAAACTAGGCTTTTTTCGCTGGGGTTTTATTAAGGTGAACATTTATTGCAAAGCAAAGTTGCTATGAATAGTGAATCATGGAATCAACTGAGATTCGCTCTTAGTTACTGCTACCAACTTTAACTGCCATTAGGAAATGATGTTCTCATTAAAACTAAAAGATTGATTTAAGTTTTCACTGCAAAATAAGCTGGTTTCACGAACAGATATGGCGCCATATTCTTAGATCAGGCTTATATCATTTCAATTCAACAAACAATCCACTATTTGTGTCACTAGGTAAGCTGAAGCTCTTCATTTTGGCGGATATTACGCAAATTCTACACCAACAAACTGGCCATGAGAAAATATGAGTCTATTTGAATGAAATTTAGCTCGTCTTATTGTCAATGTTCCACTCAAAATCAATAGCATGCACAATTTAAATATTCTGCTTCATCCCCGTTGAAAAAAGCTCACGACTTTGAAATCCTCAAATCACATTAGCCAATTCCCTTTGATCATGAAAATCTGTCTGTACTTATGGTCTTGCACGACACATATCCCCGTTAGATAGAGGTTACGTAGCACGGACATAGCACAGCACAGAAATATTTTTTTTTCCAACCGCCACTTTTACCACCATTCCATAGCCAATATGCCACAATGACGAGCACAGCTCGGTTTCTTTTCTGGCAACGTTTACGGTTGATACTGGTTTCCATACATGTATGTATATTGAGGTTTAGTGTTAAGAAGCGAATAAAAAGGATCAGTGCGGTATCTGGCTGGGACACATATTCCCTGCGAAACGTTCAAAATCACGCATAAAACGGTGATTTTAAAGCAGCAGTAGACCAAAGATGAAATCACTTGGGTTGTAATGCCAATCTCGAAGCTGTTGGAAACTTCATTGGCCTGGGCAAATAAAAATCGACAACGAGAGTTGGAACGAAGGCGTCAGAAAATCCTCTATCTTTTATGGGGAACAAAAATCGCACTCATATCCTCTTTGCCTCGGCTTGTGCGATTTTCGTTGTTTCATCAAAGCCATAAAGGGAATCCTTTTAGAGAAATCCATTCCGGAGGGTTTTTATGTGGGCTTCCATGTGTGGAGACCATATTGTGCCACGGGATATCTATAAGCGGCGAGAATCAGTAAATTGTCTTCTGGGTGTCTCCTTTAGCGTAGAATCAGATCATGAGTTTCGGTTCAGTTCATTGCTTTTGTTTCAGTTCGGAAGCTGTGTGGATTTTCGTTTTTGAGTTGTGGCTGTAGCGAACTGAGATAATCGTAAAATCTAAAGAGATCGAATAAAAGTCAATTTCGGTTTTATGGAGAGAGAAATATCCAAGGAGGGATTTCCATTGATTTTATTCGATAGTAAATTGAAAGTTTCATTGGCGTATTGCCTCTTAACTAATGGAATACTTTTCGATGAATGTTGGATTTCTATTAAGTAAAAAGAAGTAAGTATTCATGCATGCTACAAAAAGCATTGTTTGATTGAATTTTGCTGAACCATATTTTGGAATCGAACGAAGGAGTTATACTAAAAAGCCGACATTGAGAGTCATGATTAAACAATACTTTCAATTATTGCTTTATCCTAATGATTGAAAGTAAAAATTGAAAAATATCAGACTAGACTTATGAAAAGGGATAAAATTTTCTACTATTTTCTGGGGTGGAGTGTGAAATAGATGAGTTAAAACTATTCTTCGCATAGATGAGGGGCATAAAACTTATTAGCTTGCTAATTACCTGTTAACTAGCGTAGTCACTGTGAAGAAAAATGAGATTGAAACAGCGAGTCGGTTCGTGTCCTTACTATTACATTTTGTTGCAAATGAAGAAAAAATATGAAAAACCAGGATTTCAAAAATCGTGCCTTTTCCAAAGGTGATTGTGAAAAGACAGCATATAAGAGCTTTAGGTCCAAATAGGTCCAAGACCCTTAAGGCAAAATTAAATTCGAAATGCAAAATTTCTTGTTAAAAGACACTTGACTAATAACCAGAACAAATCTACAGTGACGTAATTGAACTGTTTTCGTGATGTGGGAAAATGGCTCAGGGTTCGACGTAGGCAATAGTTTTTACTAATGTTCGAAGAACATTAGTATTAAAATCGATTCGGCCAAAAATTCATATTTCCATATATATATATATATATATATATATCATCAAAAAATTTCAGTGAGATAATCTCGGGAACGCGACATCCGATTGAGCTGAAACTTTCAGGATACATTGGTGTATATGCAGAATAGGTCCAGGTCTCTTTAAATGTCAGTTATTGTTAACCTTTTGGCGCCGGCGGCCATTTAAGTGATATTTTTAATATACCTATTATTTCGTGCACAAATAATTTTCGCAAAAATAAAGTTAACGAAATAAATTTCTAACGTGTTTTACATATGAATCGGATAATGCTTTAGAATTGTTTAACCCTATGTGTGCGCTGGGTGCCTAAAAAGAGGACGGGAAAATTTAAAAATTTTTAAATTTCGATAACTTTTGACAGAGCTATTCAATCATTACGAAATTTTCAGGACATATTGATATTATTTAGTTGTAGATTTGTGTAGCTTTTAATGAGCGTGCTGCCAACCCTGTAGCTAGGGCAGGCACTGAAATTGAAAACCTCCAAATCATCGTCTCTCTTGAAAAAATGCCGTTTCTTCAAAAAAAAGCCACTCATATGTAAATCTTGTGCTTTGTTTACATTACCAAAAAAAAAAAAAGATATAGTATAACGGGCACGCCTGGTAACCCTTGCCCAATTTACCTATATTTTTAGCATCAAAAACTTCTGTTCACGGAAACTCACGATCCGATGGGCAGGATTAATTGAAATTCACAGAATGTATTGGTCTTAAATAGGACCAGGTCTGATAGAAGTGATTTTGAAATGCAAGCGATTCTGTGCCAGTGGTGCCATCTTGAAAAACCACTAAAAAAGATAACTGTTTTTAGCCCTATAAATTCTGACTGAATCGTTCGATTTTGACGAAACTCACACAATTGCTGGACCTTACTTTAAGCCACGTTTGGTAGAAATTTTGAAAAATTCGGTTGGAGCTGCCAGCTATGATAATTTTGGTGTCTTCATTTTGAAAAAAAAAAATTTGGAAGTGAAAACATTCAAACCATCGAATATTCAAAAAATGTCCGTTTCTTACAATAAAACCAATCTGTATATAAATTTTATGTTATATCTACACGTTCAAAATAAAACTTTGGAAATTTCATGTCGGACAAGAACGGTAACCCTCTCCCAGTTAACCTATATATTTAGCATCAAAAACTTCTGTTCACGGAAACTCACGAACCAATAATCAGATACAGCTAAAATTTACAGAATGCATTGGACTTAATTAAGACCAGATTTGATAGAAGCGATTTTGAATTGTGGGCAAGTCTGTGCCAGTGGTGCCATCTTGAAAAATTACAAAGAAAAAAAACTGCTTTTTGCCCTATGAAATGTGAATTAGTTACCAGATTTTCATGAAATTGACACAATAGCTAAACCTAACTCAAATCTCTGTTTGGTGAAAATTTGGTTGAAAAATTTGATTAGTGCTGCCAGCTATGGTAATTTTTGTGTCTTTGGTTTTGAAAATTCGCTCAGGAAAATAAAACCTTTTGCACTATAACTTCCAGTGCAGTCATGAAATCAATACGAATTTCATACAATTAATGAAACTTGTCATAAGCATTATTCAGGCCAAATTTGGTTGAAAAGCCACGATAGGGTTGCCAGCTATTGTTGGTTTTGTGTTTAATTGCAATATCTTTATTAAGCGGTTTTATCGTAGAATTTTCAAATGGTAATGATATTGTAGTGACAATAAACAGCAAATATTAAGCTTTCGATCATTTGAAAAATCTCGCTGCAGGTAACCCTAAATTTCTTTATACTCCTATAACTTCGAATGTAATTAAACAACATGAAGCAGATTTGATATATTCTTGGCTTTGATACTGGCGAAAGGCTGCCAGCACGAGTCGGTTGTGATACTTTTGTATCAATAAATGCTAACAGTTAGTATACATACAGGAAACATTTACAATGAAAATAAATAACCGATGTTACAATTCGCAAAGTTCTGCAAATTTTTCGGATCGCAGCCCCAAACACCAACTTCAGTTACAGTGCTGCAGGCACTGAGCATTTTCTTCAATGATGTTACATGAGATGCTGCTTTCGAAATTATGTGGAATAAGCAACTGATAACGAATATAATTAACCCGTGTTTTGCTCTCATAAACGTTGAAATTCATGCCAGTGGTAATATCTGAAACCTTCCACCATATGAGTTATAATGCATTCTTGAGACGAAAGTAAAACGTGGCATTTGAAACAGTTTGGCCGTAATAAGCAGCACATGTGGTGGAATATGCACTCAAAACCTGCACGATTCTTCTACTGTTCTTCGAACATTAGTGTTTCTAGCGGTTCAGGTGCGCTAGAGTTTTTTTTAATTTAATCTGCTTGTTGATAATAATGGCAAATCCCATAATTTTACCTAGTTAGTATTGCTATCTTTGGAGAAGAATTTTTTTTTATTTTCTCCGCTAGTCTTTATATAATCAAATCAGCGAAAATATCTGGAACATGTAGATCACAGATTTTAATATAAAAATGATATATTTATATCCATTAAGCATGAAAAAGTACAGAAAAGTGAACAATAAATGTTTTCAGTATTCACAGCTGTTCTATAATTAGCTTAGTTCATTTGATAATAGTATACTAAATGAGTAGCTGTTACTATGCATAAAGACAATTACCTGTCAAGCAGGTAACATTAAAGCTTGTTTGGCAAGGGCAATTTATGTGGGCTGAGAAAAAAATAAACCCTAGTACAGAGCCTTAAGGTATACCATGTAAAAAATGATGATAAGGAACTTCATTGATTGCTGTAAAAAAAATCAATACAGAGGATCAGAGAGCACACTAAAAAGAAAATTGTGCCAGAAATCATGATTTATATGGCACTAAATAATTGTTTTCAAAATTTATGTCTGAATTTCGCTGTGAAGAAAACAACATTTCCAACAGAAGACTTGGTGGTGGACATCGACGCAGCGGTTAAAAACCTTCCCGAAGAAAAGAAAGCACAGACTAGAGGCAATGTGGCTAAACTCATCAGGAAGGAAAATTGTAAGAGGAGGAACACTGGTACACTTTTATACCGTGGTCGTAATGGACAAAGACGAATATGTTTTGGAAAAGCTCAACAACGCGGGTTACCATGAGCTAAGGAAAGATCCCTTACCAGATACATAAAGAAGGAAGTGAGCTTAGGGAAATTATCACCGCTACAAACAAACTACTCCAATAAAGAGAATCGCAAAGTGGATTGCAGACGATTGTAGGGCCTTAGAGAAGATTAGCGATAGAATGGTTAAAAATAGAGACGAAGTAATAGAGCGTCTGGGAAGAGTAGCAACAATGGGGGAAGATTAGCTAGTTGTATCGTTTGATGTCAAGGCTCTGTTCCCAAGCGTGCCGGTAAAACAAGCACTAACGTTCTTTGAAGAGTAGCTATTAGAGAAGAATAGCTCACCGGAGGGGAGGGGGAGGGCTAAAGACTTTTTGAAACTTGCCTCGGCTCGCATGAATGAAAGTTACTTTACTTTACTTAAAGCATAAAAGGTGTTGCTATGGGAAATCCTTTATCTCCTTTGATGAGTGAGATATTTATAGATAGCCTGGAAAAGAAACTTCATGAAAATTGTTCGCTTCTTCAAGTTTGGTTGAGATATGTAGACGACATTCTAGCTATCGTAAAAAAGGATGCTTTGGGAGAAACTTTGGAGAAGTTGAACCAAGCACATAAGGACATCCAATTTTCAATGGAAGTCGAAAACAATGAGAAACTACCTTTCTTGGGTTTAATGGTCATAAGGAAAAAAGGTCTTCTTAGATTTAATATCTACCGGAAGCTCACACACACCCAGAGAACAACACCATCCACGTCTGATCATTGGCATACCCGAAATATGGCGGCCTGATAATTCATTGGCTTTTAACAATGCCCATGAATCACGAAAGTTTTAACTCAGAAGTTAAATATATTAAAGATACCGTTAATTAGTATAATATCGTTAATTAGGATAAGTCAATATTTTAAAAGTAAGCACTATAAATAACATACCTAAGTTAGATTAAGATTAGACCAATAGACACTGAATAAGAGGGCATATCACCCACAAAATATCGATATTTGTCAAAAAATTGAATATATCTTGCTTCAAACGGAAAATATCGGTTTTTTATTAAAATATTTTTTTTCAAGCTGGAAAAAATTGGTTCATAATAAAACAATTACAAAAAATTTATAGAAGTTCGCGCTGTATTCATTGAACCTGTTGATATATGCAATAGTTAGCGAAGCTATGTATGCATCAAAGTAGCTATATCTTAGGGCCCATAATGCCTTGTTTTATACCGCCGAAGAAAATCAAAGCAAAAAAAAACTCTAGCGCACCTGAACCGCTAGAAACACTAATGTTCGAACAACAGTAGAAGAATCGTGCAGGTTTTGAGTGCATATTCCACCACATGAGCTGCTTATTACGGCCAAACTGTTTCAAACGCCACATTTTACTTTGGTCTCAAGAATGCATTATAACTCATATGGTGGAAGGCTTCAGATATTACCACTGGCATGAATTTCAACGTTTATGAGAGCAAAACACGGGTTAATTATATTCGTTATCAGTTGCTTATTTCACAAAATTTTGAAAGTTGCATCTCATGTAACATCAATGAAGAAAATGCTCAGTGCCTGCAGCACTGTAACTGAAGTTGGTGTTTGGGGCTGCGATCCGAAAAATTTGCAGAACTTTGTGAATTGAAACATCGGTTATTTATTTTCATTGTAAATGTTTCCGGTATGAATACTAACTGTAAGCATTTATTGATACAAAAGTAGCACAACCGACTCGTGCTGGCAACCTTTCGCCAGTATCAGAGCCAAAAATATATCACATCTGCTTCACGTTGTTATATTACATTCGAAGTTATAGGAGTATAAAGAAATTTAGGATTACCTGCAGCGAGTTTTTTTCAAATAATGGAAAGCTTAATATTTGCTGTTTATTGTCACTACAATATCATTACCAATTGCAAATTCTACGATAAAACCGCTTAGTAAAGATATTGCAAACAAACACAAAACCAACAATAGCTGGCAACCCTATCGTGGCTTTTCAACCAAATTTGGCCTGAATAATGTTTATGACAGGTTTCATTAATTGTATGAAATTCGTATTGATTTCATGACTGCACTGGAAGTTATAGGGCAAAAAGTTTTATTTTCCTGAGCGAATTTTCAAATCCAAAGACACAAAAATTACCATAGCTGGCAGCACCAATCGAATTTTTCAACCAAATTTCTATTAAACAGAGTTTAATGTAAGGTTCAGCTACTGTGTCAATTTCATGAAAATCTGGTATCTTATTCACATTTCATAGGGCAAAAAGCAGTTTTTTTTCTTTGTAATTTTTCAACATGGCACCACTGGCACAGAGTTGCCCAAAATTCAAAATCGCTTCTACCAGACCTGGTCCTACTTAAGTCCAATGCATTCTGTAAATTTCAATGGTATCTGATTATTGATTCGTGAGTTCCCGTGAACAGAAGTTTTTGATGCTAAAAATATAGGTTGACTGGGAAAGGGTTACCGTTCTTGTCCGACATGAAATTTCCAAAGTTTTACTTTGAACGTGTAGATAAAGCATAAGATTTGTATACAGATTGGTTTTATTGTAAGAAACGGACAGTTTTTGGAAATTCGATGGTTTAATGTTTTCACTTCCAAATTTTTATTTTTTTAAATTTAAGACACCAAAATTATCATAGCTGGCAGCTTCAACCGAATTTTTCAACCAAATTTTTACCAAACGTGGTATTAAATAAGGTTCAGCTACTGTGTGAATTTCGTCAAAATCGAACGATTCAATCAGAATTTATAGGGCTAAAAGCAGTTATCTTTTTTAGTGATTTTTCAAGATGGCACCACTGGCACAGAATCACCCGCATTTCAAAATCACTTCTATCAGACCTGGTCCTATATAGGACCAATACATTCTGCAAATTTCAATTAATTCTGCTCATTGGATCGTGAGTTTCCGTGAACAGAAGTTTTTAATGCTAAAAATATAGGTAAATTGGGCAAGGGTTACCAGGCGTACCCGTTATACCATATCAAATTTTTTTGTTTGTTTATGTAAACAAAGCACAAGATTTGCATATGAGTGGCTTTTTTTTGAAGAAGCGGCATTTTTTCAAGAGAGACGATGATTTGAAGGTTTTCACTTTCAGTGCCTGCCCTAGCTACAGGGTTGCCAGCGCGCTCATCAAAAGCTACACAAATCTACAACTAAATAATACTAATATGTCCTAAAAATTTCGTAATGATTGAATAACTCTGTAAAAAGTTATCGCAATTTAAAAATTTTCAAGTTTTCCCGTTCTGTTTTTAGGCACCCAGCGCACACATGGGGTTAAAAAATTCCAAAACATTATCCGATTCACATGTAAAATACGTTCAAAATTTATTTCGTCAACTTTATTTTTGCAAAACTTATTTGTGTACGGAATAATAGGTATATTAAAAATATCACTAAAATGGTCGCCGGCGCCAAAGGGTTAAAGATTATTAACTTTTTGTGAGACCTGGCACTATTCTGCATATACACCAATGTGTCCTGAAAATTTCAGCTCAATCGGATGGCGCGTTCCTGAGATTTTTTCACTGAAATTTTTTGATGATATATATATATATATATATATATATATAGAAATATGAATTTTTGGCCAAAGTGATTTTAATACTAATGTTCTTCTTCGAACATTAGTAACAAAGGTGTACCTCTAAAACAATCTTGGATATTGGAGGACTCCATATAATCGAAATGTGTTGTGTGTGAGATAGTTAATCTTACGCCTCATTTTGTTTTTCTCTAGGAAATTCAAGTTTGAGACTAAGAACCAATGCGTTACCCCACTAGGCTGGAAATCTTATTAGTTTATACATTTTTCAAAATATTATGCACCTTAACTATATTCATACAAATCGAGACTACATGCACAAAAGTTGAGACTATGTGTACTGACTACAAGTATAGAGAATTCTCATAATGCATGTATAAATAAAATACATTTTTTTATATAACATTATGGTCCTTGTAGCTATATTTTATAGGCTTAACTACCATTCTATGTCACATAAGAGTATGCACTATGCAGATTTTATCCAGTGTGATATTTAGCTGAAATTCTGGAGGTGTTTTAGAGAGGTTGGTAGCTCTGCTCAGTGACCTCACTAACAGCTGTTATGTGAATGATTTGACTTCTTCGAAGTTATATTCATTAATATTTTCCAGATTTGTGTTTTCGGGTGTTTTGGTTTTCTTCGCTATCGATATGATGTTGGCTAATTTGATGGTTTTTGATTTCGGCTTTGCTACCATGTATTTCGTGCTGCCTTATATTCTCCGTCATCTGCTCGATTTTTATGAAGGATGGAACAAGAGCACACAGTGCCATCGCCGATAGCATAAACCAGCAGTTAGATGAGCTTAATAGAGATGGTAGTCCCCATGCTCACTTCGTCACCCCGTATCACTTTTCCAAGCGTCAGGTTGAAGAGGATATAGAAGAGAGCGTCCACTTGCGTTGTTGGTTGTCTTAATTTATCTTTGCAAATTTGTCATGCTTTTGCATGATCATGTGGAACTTTAGCCCGGCTATTTTATCGTAAGTGATAATTGATGAGCATATAAAACTGCACATTAAATGGCTTTTAAATCGACTGCTGTGGAGAGAAAATTTGATCTGTAGTTGATTTACTTTAAGTGAAATTTTGCTGGTATAGGTCGATTTCTGTTTGACCTGATACGGCTGTCTGGCCTAGTAGGAAAGCGGGGAACACCTTTTAGACGGCACTTTAAACGGCAAAGTAACGTGAAACGCTGATAATTGTGGCACTCCGTAGCGCCTCTATTCTTGTGTATGTGGTAGATTAGTTTAAGGTCCCAATCGTCAGGTAAAACTTGTTTGCTCCAGCCCTGCAACACTAGTTGATGAACCACATGATGGTTTCAATATTTAACTAATTTAGCAATTACTCCAACGGTTCCTGGCGATTTACTATGTTCAAGCCATTGGATTGCATGAACGGTGTCTTCGATTGTTAGTGGCGGCAGCTCAGTTACATCAAAATACTGAACAAATGCATTTCATCAAAATACTGAACCCATTGCTTCATTATTTCTGACTAGTCAGAAATTTAAAATCCTTCCTTATCTTTGCAAACTGTGAGCGGTGTAGTGGCACATTCAGTTGATCTCACCTTTTCTTCGACTGCAGCTTCAGATTACGAATGATAGCATCTTTGGAGTACTGTCAGACGTCGTTCACATGGGTTTCAACTGCAGGGTTACTCAAATCATCAATGGTTTTAGCACCTTTGGCTAACTGGTAGGTGTTTTAAGTGTTAGCATATTTCAGGTTATCTGGGTTGATTTTTATCTCTGCTCGTTTTGTTGGTCGCCTGATTTAAGTTCAGATCACTGCGTCAAAAAGATAAAAGTTCGAGGCAAGATTCGTTCCTTGATATATTTGCACATTTAATAGGTTACTAGAATGACAGAAATCTGGTCTATTTGGCTGAGAATGGTCCCATTCGGATATACATCTTGATGCTCCCGACGTCCATTTCTTGATGGATGGACATTGCTTACATTTCTAACATTGCATTGGATAAACATTGCTTTCCTAGTTATCGTTTCTGATGCTTGTAGTTTGGATTTAATAATAAAAATCCGTAGTTTCTCCTACTACAAAATTGTTTATTTGCGTAGATACGTATTTCGGGAGCTATTTACTCCCTTCTTCAGTACTTTAGCTACCTAAAGTACTGAAGCTAAAAGTACGGTAGCTAAAGTACTGAAGAAGGGAGTAAATAGCTCCCGAAATACGTATCTACGCAAATAAACAATTTTGTAGTAGGAGAAACTACGGATTTTTATTATTGCTTTCCTGTTTTGCTAATAAAAACGCCCAGTAGAACTAAGACATCGTATCTGGAGTAGGAATGAGGAGTTCGTTTTACACCTTTAAAAATGATGACCTTTTCTTTTGAGGTAAACATCTCTGCAAGAGCATACACATTAACGAGGCTGATATTATAAAACTTGGCTTACACACGCACAGAGCATAGCCTTCCATTTATTACTGTAAACCCGATGGTCACAGGTTTTTTATTTTCGCTGAGTAGGAAACCTGTAACGAGCACGTATTACTTTGGTTGCCAGATTCTATTATGTTTGGTTTGGGTATGCTCCATTTTCAAAATTTATGCTAATTGAAAAGTAAGAAGTGGAGCAATAATATCTTTAGCTTGTTTCAAGTGATAGGCAGACATCTCATCTAGTTTTCCGAGAACTAATAAAGCTTCTCCTCTACTCCTCGATCGAAGCTCATGAAAAGGTGACTTATGTCTGTGGAAATTAATTCTCGTAATGGACGCATTCAAGCAAGAATAAAAAAAAATTCATAAAAAAGGCTAACTCGTTGGCAACGTATACGACACGAATTTATTAGATCAAAAAAGAGCAAGAACAGAAGACGACCTTATCAAGATTATCGAAAATATTATAAATATGTATAGGTATATATGTACTAAATCGAGGTAGAAGTTTAGTTTCGCGGAATAAAAAAGATAGATACGTTGAAGTTTTTTGGCATCTGTTCTGGCATTTCTAAATACTTAATATTTCTAAACGCTTGAAGGTTACATAGCTCAGGTGCTATTCATGGCTTTAATTATTTGTGCCTATTATATCGTTAAATCTTGAATGTAGCCTAATCTATATATGTATTTAGTCTACCAAATTAATAGTAAGTAAAATTCTGTCAAAGAATTGATCTAAGTAAATGACTAGTTTGCAAGAGAGTCATTGATTACAGCTGTGAGCAGGACTTTGAAATATAGGTGGTAACGATCAAAATTTGGCACACAATTTCTTTAATTTTCATTGAAGTATATATTTGGAAAAAAAATTTTTTTGAAAGGTAGTTATGCTATAAATATAGCAATTCCAATACTGAAAATTTCAAAAAAAAAATCAAAATACTGAAAATATGGTAAGTTTTTGTTTGTTCTCCCATTTTCGGGAGGTTATTGCCCCCTCTATTGCATAGCCACTCTTGAAAATTTGTTGTTGTACTGTACCCCATACTACACCTTTGCTCTCCCTTCACACTAATTCACTGCATTAAGAAAAATGTTTGCCGAATTTGCGTGTTTGCCCCTTCTATTACAGAGTCCTGTTCACAATTATGCAGTCACCATGTGAAATTGTACTGAATTCAACACAATAACTAAATCTAGTTTGAATAAAATTGTGCATCCAAATATATACATACATACATACTGTCGCAGCTCAAACAATGCACACTAATCCGAGGTTAATATTCATGGCCTCAAACTTTTTTACCACAATTGCGGTGGTATGAGAGGCAAACTAAATCAACTCTTCCTTGACGCCAAATCTTGCAAATTTAATGTGCTTACCTTTACCGAAACTTGGTTAAACCACTCTCGTTTAAACGAGGAAATACTCGACGGTTGCTGGACCATATACAGAAATGACCGTAATTATATCCATACTGGACAAACCAGAGGTGGTGGTGTACTCATTGCCGCTCATAGCTCCCTCTGAAGTGAAATAGTCGAGACCGAACCACAATATCAGTTTGAACACAAATTTATTCGAATTTCTTGGTCCAAAGGTTTCTTGTACATTGGTACTTTCTACGTCCCGCCTAATTCAGACGATACCGTTTACAATGACATATGCGAAACCATATCTTCTCTGGTCTCATCACTTAATGATAATGATAAGATTATAATACTAGGAGATTTCAACCGTCCAAATTTAAAGTTCATGTAAGATGAAAACGACAACAACCTCCTTCCGTTCAATATCGTTGATTCATCTGATTTAAATCTTGTAAGTACATTTTACAGCAATGATTTGCAGCAAATCGCCCCGACTTCTAACCAAAATGGCAATTGGTTAGATCTAATTTTTACCAACAGTTACGACGATGAAGCAGCTAATTTGACAGTAGATACAGAGCATCTTTTTTCTATATCTGATCTATATCTGATTTGACAACCTCAAAATCATACAACAATTCAGTTGTATATGATTTTCGAAATGCTGACTATGAGAGCATTAACCACCATTTGAATAATATTGACTGGAATAGTTCTCTATTAACGTTGGAATTGAACGATGCTGTGTCTTTATTCTACCAGTTGATTTTTGATGCGGTTGAAAAATTCGTCCCGAAAATAAAGAAAAAAGATAAACTATCTGAGCCTTGGTTGGATAGAACTCTGAGGAGTTTACGAAATCAGAGAAACAAACTATATAAGATAATAAAAACCGACATCAATGCTAGCGAAGATATCAAGAGAAGATACAATGAACTAGCTAAAGAATTCTTAAGGAAGTCTCGCGAAGCATATGAATGTTATATTAATATAGTTGGAGAAATTAAAATCTTGGACCCCAAAAATTTTTTTGACCTCGTGAACACCAAGCGCAAAACTTCAGGCTATCCCACAGCAATGTATAAAAATGACTCACTTTCTTCTGATCCACTAAAAATATGTGACATGTTTGCCGACCATTTTCAAGAAGTTTTCTGTCCACCCGGTGGATTATGTAACATGTCGCTTGTCTCAACACCTCAGTTTGCTATCGCTGATGAAATATATTTAACTAGAGAGGACGTTGTAAAAGCGATAAGCGAACTTGACATGAAAAAAGGCCCTGGACCAGATCTACTTCCTCCGAGCTTCATAATCAACAGTGCAGAAACTATCATCTCACCCCTGCTTATAATTTTCACCAAATCACTATCATGTGGTAGATTTCCTCAATTCTGGAAATCTTCTCATCTCACGGCAATTCATAAAAGTGGTGACAAGCGCTCGGTTAAAAATTATAGAGGCATTGCCATTTTGTCAGCTATACCTAAACTATTTGAAAAAATTGTTTGTGATAAACTCATTATAGCTATTGATCCTCTTCTTAACGAACTGCAACATGGCTTCAGAAAGGGCAGGTCAACTACCACCAACCTTTTGATATTTATCTCGGATGAACTTTGCAATATGCAGAAAGGGTGTCAGATCATGCCATATATATTGATTTCAGCAAAGCTTTTGACCGTGTTGACCATGATGTTTTCAAATATAAACTGCAAAATCTAGGCATTTTCGGAAACTTGCTAGGATGGTTGGATTGCTACCTTCGGAATCGAACACAACATGTAAAATTCCAAGGTTTTCTCTCAAAAATAATTACTGTCTCCTCGGGGGTACCTCAAGGCGGCCACTTAGGTCCACTTTTGTTCAATATTTTTATTTCAGATCTTTCGGAAGTGTTATGCGATATTCCACACCTTTTTTATGCGGACGATCTAAAATTATACCACACTATTCAATCGGAATCCGATTCAAACTTCCTTCAGTCAAAACTCTTATCGTTGGAGCGATGGTGTGACCGCAATAAACTTTTTCTTAACGTAGAAAAATGCCATGCCATAAGCTTTTCCCGCAAGTCATGCTCTTTAAATTTTGATTGCCGCCTAAGTAATCAGTTGCTGAAAAAAGTGGATGGTGTTGTAGATCTCGGAGTCGTTCTAGATAAAAAGCTGCGCTTCAATCTTCAGTACGACAAAGTTCTAGCAAGAGCCAGCAAGCAATTAAGATTCATTAAGAGACGTGCGAAAGAATTTAAGAACTTATGGGTTACAAAATCTCATTACGTATGCTTAGTTCGCCCAATATTGGAATATGGCTGCATCGTTTGGAATCCCATTTTCAACTGTCATAGCGATAGATTGGAATCCATCCAAAAGCAGTTTGTTATTTTTGCTTTGAGAGATATATATAACCCACACGATTTTGAAAGTTTGCCATCTTATAATTATAGATTAAGCCTTTTAAACCTTGAGACACTTTCTTCGAGGAGAACGGTATTATGCTCATGTCTCATTTTTGATGCAATTAGGGGCTTGATCAACGTTGAGTATCTCTCGAATAAAATCACTTTCAATAACCCTGTAAGACGTACTAGGTATACACGTATTCTCAATGAACATGAGCATCGGACTGTTTATGGAGACAGGGAGCCCATCAACAGATGCTGCAAAATATTTAACAATTTTTCCAACTACTATTCCTTATCTATTCCCAAGACAAGTTTCAAATATGCTCTATTCAAGGCTCTAAAATCTTAAAAAAACATTTTTCCTTATAAATTCCTCAAGTTGACAACCAAATGTAAGTTTGGAATATGTATTTAAAACTATTTATGCTATTTTGTTATAGTGTAGTTTAAGAAAACTTATATTTAATTCAAATTATAATTTGTTATTATTATTTTTTGTTATATGCCTTGTTTGGCTTGAAATAAATAAATAAATAAATACCTAAAGTTCTGCCACCGAAATTTTTTGGACACAATTTAGGCAGAAACGATACATTTTTTTAAAGGGTCCAGACGGTAAAAGTACGAATGAGTCGTCATATTTATTTTCAAAAAAACAATCGGATCTAATGGCCACATGAGCATAAAAATAATTCATTGTTTTTTTTTCTGTTCACTTGAAATATTCGAAAGACTTTGTTCACAATGCTCAAAAAAATTGTCTCTTCGTAAAAAGCAACGCAACAACTCTTCGAGATTTAGCCTGAAACTACGGTAAAATGATTGACTTAAAAAAAATTTAGCCACTAAACCGTAAATATAGCATACCGTTCTTGGTAGGATCAATTTTTTCTAATACTGGACTAACAAAAACATTTTCACGTAAACTTCTCCGAAATAATTTTTACAATGATCATACAAAATAAACAAACCTCGGCCTTTTTTAACAGTTTTACTATTCGTTCTCGGAAAGTCTGCCCTCGTATCAGTAATTTGCATTCAACCAAAAGGGTTAAAAATTTTAGTTTGGCTTTCAGTCTGTGAAAGTGAATACCTTAAAAAGTATGGATCTATTTTTCCGTGTACTTTTTCCTACGTTTTTTTTTCAATACTAAATAAAACACCACATCCTATAAAAATTACTTCAGCATCTGTCGCAATCGATACCCTTCGCTCATTACAAAAGCAGTTTTTTGCTCTAAAAAAGGACGAGATGCAATAAACACTGACATTGAACAAAAAGTGCCGAAAGGGTTAAACCGGGTTAAAGCCGCTTATGTTAGGTGGCAGTAAATGTCGGTCGTCTGACGGTTCGTCTGGTCGTAAACTCAACTCTTTTTCCGGCCACCATGGATGGTTCGATGGTTTTGATGGAAAACTGAAAATCGAACCCATCAAGTTATTTATGACACGGTTATGCCTAATTTGACCACAATAAAAATGTTTTCATTAGCATTTGGTAAGCGTCGCGCTACGCGGTTGGGCTCCATTGAGCTCTGAACTAGGCCGCCTGCGTTTTCTTTGATGTCTCATTTAATCGTAGCGGTTTGTGAACGGAATGAGAACAATCAACCTGCACCAAATGCAATCCTTTAGCGAGTATTTACGACCAGAACCAATTGCTCAGTCGTTAAAAGTTGTGTTCGATTGAATGATCAATTAATATGACATAAATTCAGAAAGACGTTTTAAGGTGGAGTTTGTAGTTTTTTAGTTGACGGCAGATGATTTTTAATGAAGTCGAATGAAAATCGAACTGGTCTTGGGAAATACGAGCCAATAGGTATGTTGTCATCGGACTTATCCATTTAATGCCTTCTGTAAAATTGACAAGCTGCCAGAATTGATTAATCAGTGGAAACAACTGTTAGAATACCAAATAAGCGCATATATAAGCCATTCTTTTGACTAAAGTACTAATTTTATTTTTTGAAAGAAGTGAAATATGCAGATTTTTGATATAACAACTGACCTTCGCTAACAAGTTTAGCGTGTCAAAGCAAGAAATTCAGTTGAAATTTATTTAACAACTGTACTAACTAAAACAACCTAACCCCGAAAAAGATTGTAGTGGATTTGCTTCACTCTAATTTTTTCTGTAACAAACCTGCCAAACTGTCTAAAAGGAATATATTCAAGGTTGTGACAGGTTAAGTGCTAGATATTTGCTTAGTTTAACTCCAACTCTTCCCGTCTGTATGTTCACGCTAATGTACTTCACCGTTTTACATGCAAGCACGTTGCACTGTTTTTATATTGATCAAATGTAAATGGGAGCGGAAATTGGAGGTGTGCGGCAAAACACGACGTGACAACCATTTCCTTTTCGATGTGGTTCGAATCAAAAGCGCAGCGAAGTGCATTGCGTGACGTATCATCGCGCCAAACGACGGGCACATTTTAAACGAAAATTGCGTTCTACTTTCATTTTGAATTCATTGTCTGGTTGTTTTGTGTTCTTATAGTTTGTTTTGTATTGTTTTTTTTACTAAATTTCATCCCTTCGCTTTGGTATCATTGATTAACCTGATGTCAAGTTAGATAGGTTTCCACTTCGCGTCCGAAGTTGATTTGGTGTAGGCTTGATGTATAGTGGTTGTTAGGTTTGACTTGTTGGTGTCCCAAAACATTTTTGAAAAAATTTTCTCAATTGTATATAATTGATAACATTTCATTTAATAAACTCGTTTAATGCGGAATTTCAGAACATATTTTCACCGGGCCAGATACGATGCTTTGCAAAAGTATTTGCGAGTTATATTGAGTAATTTGTATTTAGTTTTAGAAATGACATAATTTGAAGGAATTTTGCATTATGCATAAATCATAAAAGTTGCACAGTTTTGAACTTGTAAAAAGTGATCAATATCTTTCAAAAACTACTAGAACACTCTTCAACAACATAAGAGAGTTTATGGATATAATCAAACCAATAGGAGTAGTCAGGATTTCTTTTTACCAAATAAATTGCAAACAAAGTTCCAAAATGAATCAAAGCAGCACTTTCAATTGAACACCCTCAACGTTTACTATCTTATGCCGCAAAACCCCTTACGGCTTATAACGCAGATCATTTTTTGAAAATATCTTAAAATGTCAACTAGCTTAACAGCATTCCTGTTTGGTGAAATGAGAATTGCAAAAAAAAAGTATCCTCAAAATGCAAAATCAAAGCTTCTGTTTTTACGAGTGCTTAAAAATTGGTAGATCCACTTTTATAATCGATCTTTGCTAAATTACCCACTTTGAAAAAAAAACCAACTAGGCATTGCTTCCTTGTAACAATCAATTCCATTTAGTCTACCAACGTAACGAAACAAATCGGTAAATATTTTAAAAAATAACGTTCTGTCAGGTACATGAAATACATATGTCATTATTTAGTCTTTTGTTTATATCTTTTTTCGGTCGATTTTGCTTTTGATTACTTTTCCTTTCTGAATTTCATTTAATTTAATTTTTTTTATTTAATTTTTTTCTTTTTTAACTCTCATGTTATTGTGCCTTTTTTTCTTTATATGTATATATATATATATATATATATATATATATATATATATATATATATATATATATATATATATATATATTTGTTTTTTTTTTATTATTTCTAATCAATAATTGTATTTGTTCTGTTGATTTGGACATTAATAAATAAATATATAAATAAAAAAATAAATAAAACGTCTGGTAAATCCGAACTGAACAGATTGAGCAGAAGGGGTTCTAATTGGCTGCCTTGTGATACTCCCGTACAACACTTTTGAAAATCGGTGTTAGATGAGAAGTGATTTGCTGAAAATTATATTAAGAGGTGAAGTAACCGATACTGAGCAATGAATGAGGAAGCTTGGTGGAAGTAGGGAACTTTGTACACGTTCAGTTCCTCTGTGGCTTTGGTAATGTAATAAATTGGTAATTCAACTTCTGTGAGAGTAAAAAGCTGAGAGAGTTTCAAAAGTGGCGGATTCGGTGAGGAAGTGGGCACACAAAAAATTTCTGGAAAATGGTCGGCGAAAAAATCACAGATTTCTTGATTTTTAGACGTAATGAGGTTTTTCTACACATTGACGTAGGATAATCGGAAGTCTTTTGCTTGGCATCTACGAAAATGAAGATTTTTTTTGAGGTCGTGCATGATATTTTCGCCAGTTATATTCACGTAGCTCTCACAAGCTTCGCGGGATTCGGCAGCAAATTCTAGTGATCAATCTTGATATCTATCCTTGATGTCATCGTTTACATTGATGTTGGTTTTTATTATATTTTTTTTTTTGGTTTTGTAAGTACATAAATTATTATTTTATATAGTTTATTTTGTAAGTACTATCAAGCCATGGATCAGAAAGTTTATCTATTTTCATTATTTTTGGAACGTTCTTATCAACAGTTTCAAAAATCCGATCATGCAATAAAGCAAGTGCCTCTTCCAATTGTAACTTTGATAGAGGCCCAGTCAATCTTGTACAATAAATGCTAATGCTCTCATAATTAGCACTACGGAAATCATATATCATTCAAATAAGACATAGGTAGCTAAACCGTGAAAGCAGAATTGTGGAAAGTATTGAAGAATAGATATTTGGCGCCAGTAATTAAATTTACTACGTCGTCGTATCTACTGGTATAGATATGGATAAGATCTAACCAATTACCCTTTTGGCTGAAAGTCGGCGATATTTGCTGTAAATCATTGCCATAAAACGTACTTGCTAGACTTAGATCAGAAAAGTCAAGTAAGTTAACTGGAAGTAGGCTGCTGTCATTTTGATCAGTCTTTCAACATAAAAATCATATCATTACCGTCAAGAGATGGTACTAAGGACGAAATTACAAAACTAATTTAATGATCCTACTAGAATATTGACCGTGATTAGAGCTAAAACCCCTAAAAGTATTTATTTGACTTCTTGAATATGAAGCGGAAAACAACCGGTTATCTCTCTTCTATGTTTAATAAAAACTCCATGTCTTATTCTCGCTAAAAAATTTGCCACTTTTTCTCAGATGATTTTCAACAAGTTTTTAAAGCAGCTAGTATTCCATCATCGTATCAATCTTCAAAGGTAAATAGAACAATTTTTGCGGAGGAAGTAACCCGTTCTAAAGATTACATTTTTAAAGCTATTTTGGAGCTTGATATTAACAAAGGCCTTGGACCTGATCTTCTTTTTCCGACTTTTCTAATAAAATGTGTTAAACACCACTGCATATCATATTTAATACACATCTTTCTTCTGGGAACTTTGCATCCTCTTCGCCAAAAATCTCGACTTGATCCTTCAACAAGACAATCAAAGGTAAACAAGAAAGAAGAAAACGATACATGTAATATATTCAAAAATTCAAGTTTTTTTTTTGCGCAAATTGTTAAATTAACATCTAAAAAATATGTTTGTAAAGTTTTAGAATGAAATTCGCATTATTTATGGATTAAAAACTCATTTAAGTGCTCCGCCTCAACTCGACGCTCGAGCGCTATTGAATCCGTACAACCCTCACTAGTGAGTCGAGAAAATTGCCGCAGCTCTTTGACTACTAAAAAAGCTCGACAAGCATGTCAAGTAGAGCTGAGAAAAAAAAACCAGTGCTATGAACGTACTGAAGGACTTCTGTATGGGCCTGGAATCCCTGATTAGTTGATAAATCACTGTAATAGACTAAAAAAAAACTCAAAACTACGCGTTTTTCTCGAAACAACTTTTTTTAAATTAGCGGGCAAGATAACTCAAAAAGCTTTCAACCGATTCTTATGAAACTTGGTACACAATAATTCCATAACATTTTTCAAAATTTAGCATTTTTGACCCAAAAACTGTCGAAAAAAGTGGTTAAAAATCCTACTTTTTTTATGAGACGTGTTAATTCACGATTTTTGACTTTTTTTTGGTTCAACTAGAATATACATGTTTAATAAACACACTCCAATCCATTTTTTCGATTTCAAATTGCTGTAACTGATGCTAAAAATCCCGCCGATTGATGCCTTTCGCCGCGAGGGTCTCAAGAGATTGGTTAATACGGCGGCCATTTTGAAAAAAAAAAATTAAATAAAATCAGATTCTTGTATTTTGATATGTAATGAATAAACATGATTACTTTCAAAACGATTCATTTATTCCTTCTATTTTAAATAAGCCTCTGAAAAACGTTCTAAATTCAGGTGTTTTCATGTATCGGCGGCCGTAATACATATGTATAAATGCTGATTTCTGATATATGTATCTTGTATAATTTTTTTCTTGAACATACTGAACTTTTTCTTTATAATACACTTTCTCTCTTAGTCTCTTCATTTGAGAGAAATCTACGAGTTTGATAGAGTATACGAGGTTCCAGCTTTTCTTTCTTTATGCTTTTTGGTTTTTTAAATTTAAGAACTGACCAAATTTCTTATATTGCATGTTTCAAAGCTATCTCCCATCAAAGCAGCAATAAAATTTCAACAAAAAGTCTTCGACTTTCATAACAATGTTGTACATATATCCATTACTCGCACCATACAATCACAGAGACCACAACTCTTAAGAACAATCAACTGCTAAAAACAGAGCCAAATTTGATATAACAATCCATCTCTGTACTTAGAACTTTTATTTTTTAAAAGTTTCTCGTTCGATTGCAGCAGTTTCTCCGCCACTGCACCAACGACTATCACTGTTCGTCAGTTGTTGCATTGCATTCGTCACACTCGACAATCGTCACCGATGCAGTTGCAATGTGGCTGAAGTTCCATTGTTTTTGGTTTGAGTTGGGCAACCACCCATCGGTTAAGTCATGATAATTGCGGCTATGGTTGACTAGACACCAACTCATAGGCGGGCAGCCCCTCTCATACATATTGCTATGGGCCAGCGCCCTGTAAGCTAATTGGGTGCAGGTAACATGCAATTACTTGATTCTTAGAAGCGTGACTCGATTTAAACGGCGTTTAGCTTGAGCTTGTCATAGGTGACAAGTTGCATGTCTGGTAATCTATGCATACCTGCAATCATGTTGACTCGATAATTGTAGGTTTCGTGCTGCGACAGAGAAGTGATTGTTTCGTTGTTTTCACCTCTCTTACACATGTGCACTTTGGTAAAGACTAGTTTTTGTCCGTTTACCACACCAGGATCCCATTTGCAATTGAAAGAAGTTTCAAATGGTAATGTTTTTGCTTCTCTGAATTGGCACAAAGTCACAATTTATTAAATCAGAAACTCTTACATTATTTTGTAAACATTGAAAATTCTTTATTGAATACCGACCATGCATTTATTGTCATCCATAACATACGTATGTACGTACAAACATACATATGTACATGCTTTTATATGACTCTGAATAAAAGGAAGGCGGTCTATTGACTTAAGAACTTTCTTTTTGTTCTTTTCCCTGAATATTGTAGGATCACTTTATTCTATAACGATATCAACACTGACAAAGCGATGACCCTTGCTTTGTGAAATCAAGGTAAAACTGTTTACACAACATTACACTATCAATCGGTAAAGATGTAAGCGAACATGCCAATGGACAATAGATGGACAAGGTTTACTAGCCAGAAGTAACAAATGTGTGTTAACCGATGGCGGATGCTGGTGTGCATTGAAACGTTGACATCTCCATTACATTCCAGGACGATAAATCAAATCGACAGAATTGAAGGAACGAGTGCGCGTAAAGGCGTGCTAAGGCAATTCCTTGTACAATACAGTGTTGCCATTACTACCTTCAAACGGCATCCTATATCTGCTGTTAGAATAATCGAAGAAAGCTGTATAAAAACTGTTATTATGCATGTTGGAATAAAAGAGTGCGATGTTAGATTTAGAAGTCAAAGCAAAGTAAGAAAGAGAAGTATTTTCAGAAAATATTTCCCAAAAGAAAGTTAACACATTCGACAACCCTTCAATAAATCGCTACCATTCTCAAGAGTCCTTTCATGTAAGCTCGATAGTCCTAAGTGAATGGAATCGCATCACCTTTTGTAGTTACTAACTTCTGGCTGCTAACTACAATGTTTTCTACTCGATCCCTAAACGCTACTATAGCCAATATTTGTTTATACCTTTGCGGCATCATAAAAGGGCACGTCGTAGCCAAACAGTAAAAAGGAATTTGTTGCATTACCAGCTATTGTCGCATCGTTCTCGAGGGGTAAAGTGACTAAATTGAGTTATGCAACTGCTTTTGTGCAAGCGAGAACAAAAGTGAATTTATTATCTTTACACCGAACGTAACGATGGAAAATGTCATCGTCGCTGAACGCATTTTTCGAAGACAATTTGAGTTTTTTATCATCGATGTGATGTCATCATCGGTTAGGGATCACGGTACACAGAAATGGTTTCCAAAGGATTTCCAAACAGGAATGCATTTATTATTGGATGGAATGATCTATTGATTACAGGAACAATATTTTTTTCAGTTGTTACTCTCACATGCCTGTTTGAAAAATCTATTTTTGCGCGAAATTGAAATCGTAAAAAATAGTTTTGTATAATTTTTTATGCCAGGTGCTAATCGAATATATTTATTAGAGGAGTGTGAAATGTAAAATTTCAATATCATCAATCTTATGTTCGATTGTTGAAATCCAAATCTAGAGAATTTAACTCACTGAATCCATTTTCATTCAACTGATGTAAATGATACTTGAATTCGAATTCAAATGGAAGTTAAAAATTCCAATTTCGCATATTTCAAGCGCTTATATGCGTAAAAATTGAAATCATCTTAACCTAAGATGCGCCAGGTTGTAATTCAGGGCCTTTACCCAAAGAACTAACTTTTTACTAATGTTCGAAGAACATCGATTTGGCCAAAACAATCGATTTGGCCAAAACAACCAATTTGGCCAAAAATTCATATTATAAATAATTCATATATAATATTTCGCATTAGACTTATATATAGACATATATATATATATATATATATATATATATATATATATATATATATATATATATATATATATATATATATATATATATATATGATATATATATATATACATATATATATATATATATATATATATATATATATATATATATATATATATATATATATATATATATATATATATATATATATATATATATATATATATCATCAAAAAAATTTAGTGACTATTTCTCGGGAACGCGGCATGCGATTGAGCTGAAACTTTCAGGACACATTGGTGTGTGTGCAGAATAGGTCCAGGTCTCACTAAACGTCAATTATCTTTAACCGGTTGATGCCGGCGGCCACTTTAGTGATATTTTTAATATTCTGTCCTCAAATAATTTTCAAAAATTAAGTAAGCGAAATGAATTTTGAACGTGTTTTAAATGTGAATCAGACTATTAGTGCATCAAAATCGATATGACAAACATGGAAGACCATTTTTGTGTCACTTTCTTCGTGAGCCTTGCTGTCTAAATCCGGAGCTATACATTTTATTATTTTCTCATTTTGAGTTACGTACTTATAGCATGATTCATAGTTGATGTAAATGGTTTTCTCGCCAATGAAAGAAGCCATGTAACTAATTTCCCAGTCCTTACAAAGAAACTTACAAACTTACAACTTACAAAGAAAGAGCGGAAACATTTTGTGATATTTTTTTTGGCTCTATATTATTCAATAAATATAATAGCTTCACAGTGAGTTTTTTAATATTATTATTTATAGTTTCAGTACCTCAAACCAAATAAAATTTTGGGAACTTTTTGATACATTTTCACCAATATTGATACACTTTTTGAAAAAAATTTATGCGGCGGAAAATTTTGATTTCAATCTACGTTTAATGAGGAGGGCAAAGAAATTGTGAATGTAAGAGGAGGAAGTGACGAAACTAAAGAAAAAAAGGGAGAAGAAGAATCAGTTTTTGATACGTCTGATGATAGTTGTGAAAGCAACTAACTGGAAACGGACACATTAGAGGATTAGGGCCAAAAAAACTATTTCGAAAATTTGATAATTTGCAATTAGATTTAATAATTTATGTTTGTTTCAAATAAATAATCAATATATTTTGTCAAGTAGTAAATAATATTCATAATTATTTTCCACTCACCTCTGTCTTAAATAAAAAAATGATTATATCGACATAATTATACTTTTTATTAATAAAAATTTAGATTAAAATCATAAATTTTAGTCTGGCACGTCATTGGCACGTTATTTTGCAGTTTCGCAGCGTGCAGCGAAAAGGAGCGGATGTAGATTTACTTGTTATATTAAATATGCAGCAAATCTGATTAAATGCAGTAGATGTTGCAATAGACTCTTTGGTTTTTAGTTTTCCAATAAATTTTATTTATTTATTTGTTATAACATTTATATATTTTTCTCTATACTTTTAAATGTAACAGCAAAAATAATATTTTAACTCAATCATCCAAAATTAAAAATTGACAACCAAACCATATATTTTTTAAATATATATATATTTTTCTTAGCCTACTTGATGTTAAAATTTTGGTGTGGTGTGTTTGATGTAAAGTAGTGTGGTGATTAGTGAAGTGTGAGAATGATATGTGTTTATGTTTGTGTAACCACAATACTCCCCTGCCAGCGTTTTACGCGTTATCGCGAGGCATAGGAGAGTGGCACCTTTGTGGTTCGCCCAGCTGGAGAGACGTACGGGGCGAATGTAACCTTCCTCGCTGGTCTCTTTTCGGGAGCTGAAGGTAGTAATAGTGCCGTCGAAGTATCCGATGTTTGTTGGTTCGTCCTTTCTAATGTCAGCAAATAATCTTCATTCGTTTTGTGGTCAGTTTATTTCTTCTTCTCGTTTTTTTTTGTTCGTCCTTTCTAATGTCAGCAAATAATTTTCGTTCGTTTTGGTGTCAATTTATTTCTTCTTTTCGTTTCGTCTGGTTCTGATCGAATCGAGAGGCAAGATGTTCGTCCTTTTGAATGTCAGCAAATAATCTTCGTTCGTTTGGGATTGTGCTTCGATTCGTTGATATTTACTTTAATGGTAGACCAGTTGTCTGGATGCAACTATTTGGGAACAGAAGTTATGAGAGCATGTTATAAAGATTTTATAAAGAAGTTATGAAGGCTTCGAGAAAGTTTTTTAGTGCGGCCTCGCTTGGCCACTGATCGACTAGCTGTTATGTCACTTGCAACTCCGCATCAGTTGGATGTGCTGCGAGGGAACGTGTGCGTCAACGCCTTCAAACAGCTGCTGAAATTGTTCACTCTTCTCGGGGTCACCAATTTGGTTTTTAGTTTTCCAATAAATTTTATTTATTTATTTGTTACAACATCTATATATTGTTCTCTATACTTTTAAATGTAACAACAAAAATAATATTTTGACTCAATCCTCCAATATTAAAAATTGACAACCATATGTTTTTTCACTATTGACACTATATATATTTTTTTAGCCTACTTGATGTTAAAATTTTGGTGTGGTGTGTTTGATTTAAAGTAGTATGGTGATTAGTGAAATGTGAGAATGATATGTGTTTATGTTTGTGTATTCACAGCTCCATCAAATTGCAGCAGAAATACTGCAATTGCAGTAAAATGACAGCACTGGACATATTTTTTGCTACGGTGCTAGCAAAGGGCTGCCAGCACTAGGGCTTTTTGTTATTTTCGTTCCAATAAATGCTTGCATTAAGTATTTTCATCGCAAACATTTGCAATGAAAATAAGTAAACAATGTTTAAATTTTCTGAGACCTGCACATTTTTCGGATGACAACCCCAAACACCTTTCTATCGCCGTAAATTTCGATGAAGTCACCGAAATTAAAATAAGCTTAGATTCTATTATTACTTAGGGTGTATTAGTTTTAAGAAGTGGTAGAATACACACTCAAAATCTGCACAAATCCTCTACTGTTCTTCGAACATTAGTGTTTCTAACGGTTCTGATGCGCTAGGGGGGTTTTTTTAAAACTAAGGTGGATTTAAGCTCAGCCCCGGTGCAAAGTGTCCGAACCTAAATATTAAGAAATCTGATGTGTCCTAAACATCAAGCTCTTATATATTTTATAATTTTCAAAAATGACGGTGTTTTCTATTAACGTACTTTGAGTGAGAATAAAAACATGAAATTATGATAATGTCTCCGATTTAGAAATGGAATTTTTTTTTCAAAAATATAGACGCTTATTTTTTGACACGTTTAACTAACATCCAATATTTTTTTTTCTTAAATACCAAATTATTTTTTTTCACAATAATATCTAATAGGGCACAATATATTCTGAGGGCGCAATACAATTATAATATCGAACGCAATTCCATTTACACCCCATATAATTCAGACACAGTGATTGTTGGATGGCAATAGACGAAAGCACATATGTTTGGGTGTAAACGGATAAAACTATAGATAAAACGCTTTCCTCTCTCTACTTTCAATCGAAAAATCAGTTTCCTACCCCTCATTGTAGTATCAGGGTTGAAAACTGGCCCACAGCATCCCTTTTACTAACATTGCATGACACGGTACGTCTGCTGTTCATACATATGCGAATCAAATCAAGCTCAGAAATGTCTCGAACTGACTTCAGACCGTGTAAAGTACCTACCTGGTTGGAAAATCTCTCATATCATTCGTTTCATTTTTCTTCCCCAAATCGATCCAGCACCCGTCCTCTAGCGAGATTTTCTCGAAACTATTTTTTTTAGTCAGAAACACAACCTCAGATACGTGCGACATCTCTGTGCTTTGAGAAAAACTAGTGGAAAAATGTATTTTTTATCTGAAAGAATATGTCCAGCCATCGCTTTTGAGTTTCAAGGGGGAGAAAATTTGGAGAACATTGAGAAAATTTCAGAATTTGGCTGGATGTTTGTGCTCTGTGTTTATAAATATTTACGAAAACTGATGGATGATATGATTCGGTAAGATGCGTAAACTGGAAGTTCGTGTGTTACACTCTTGTAATTAAATAAAACAGGGGAACATTTGAAGAGAGTGTATTTGAATCAATACAACGTATGATTATTATGTTATTTTAGGATGATAAACAATTTCTAATTCGGGTAGAAATTTTCAATTACATTCCTCCCACGTATTGCATTCATGCAAACTTTTCAAGACAAATTAACCGACCAGTTAGTATCGAATATCGAAGAATAGGAAAATGCATTTTGCCGAAGACCACCAGCATTGACACTCAGCCCACAAACATAATTAATCCAACCGTAAAAATGTCAATTTCTAAGTAGCAGACTTTAGGGAACCATGCTTGGCTAGCTCTTAAATCATCTAGATACTTCCCCGGGGCCTCACACATTTTTTTTTTTTTGCTTAGCGGGAAGTCCGAGTGTCACGGCTTTGCAGGCACTTTTCCGACATCACTACAGACTGCTTGGCGTCTTACGCCTATTTTTTTTTTTTACTTTCCGATCTTACTTTCTCAGACCACACGTGTGTTGCCTGCAAACAGCACACGGTCTCAATTTCACTCTGGATCCATTGTAAAGGCTTTTGTTTCACAATTTCAGATTGGTCACTGTGAAATGACCAATCTATTCTTGACCCTCTGTGTTGCGTGTCCTTAGAAGCATGCCGTTAAATTTGTTTTTCTTTTCGCTCGAGCATCATTAAAGTAATTGCGTTCCGTGTCTCACAAACTGTCGGAACCTTCGGTAAACTAAACAAACTTCTCACCCCTTGAATGTGAAAAGGAAGAGAGCAACAGACAACGGTTCCCACTTTGAGTTGATCCGCTATCATTTGTCTTGTGTTTTAATGTTTTTGCATATGCTTGGAGATAGTGTAGATTGATGTATGGATATGGTAAGTGAAATGCATGGGTTTTAGTGATTAATGGATTAATTGTTTTGATTAAATTTTGTGAAAGCTTGGATTTATTTTCTCGCTCGGAAAGATGGTTTATGAGAAGTGAAAAACAAATGAGTAGAAGGCATTTATTAGATGCATGTGCAGCTATAGCATTTGCTTATTTATCTATTTATGGTTTTTGGTATGTGGCAAGGCAGCTGCAATCTAGAGAAGATATTTTCGAAAGCAAACCATTCGGTACTTCCTAGATACACAAAGTCATTCAATTAGTGCACTTACGTCTTTAGACATGAAGATGTATTCCTAAATCACGACAAAAAAGTGAATCTATAATATTTGCACATTCTTCGAAACTCATTTGCAAAATAACGATGTTTTGAAGTGCCTCTTTTGTTATTAACCCCATCCTAATCATTGGTTTCTAGCTTGGCACTATCTACTATTTTCCAAAGTTGTTTTAAAGTGCGTGTTAATTGATTTACGGCAGTTAACGCAAATGACCCTTGAACTAACTTCATACGTGCCTATTGAGCAGATGCATTAAGATTTCCAGAATTTCTGAGGATGAGCCTTGTCGGAACAGAGTTATAAATCAGCTGCATATTGACAGCTGATCATAAATTTCTCATTTTGTGTTTTACTTCGTTACGCATGAGCCTCTTGTACAGAAGGCTGAGCCGAATATGGTTATAAGGATTAAGTTTTCCTATCATTAAATTGCTGCTAATGCTTTTTAGCCATTAAATTGGTGCTTGGTTAAGCTTGCAACTAAACCTATTTAATTGACATTCTCCGCAAAAAAATCAATGAAACATTATTCACCGTTACCCATCTTCTGATTGAATTCACTTTTTTCATACGATGCAATGACCTCGCGTGAGTTAAACCTTTAACTTAGTTACTTTTTTTAAAGAACACGATGCTTAGTTTGCAATTGATTTGTTTATTGTCGTTAATATATTTAGACTAGACTAGGCTAATTAATTATATCTATTTATGATAATTTGCATTGCTGACTTGCATCATGTCCCATTGTAAATTCGTTGAATTTGAAAAAGTACAATTTTGTTTATGTTGTGGCGCGTGCTGGGAAATATTACAGACTCAAGGTATTAGGTTTCGGCAATTGTCGGATAGAGTGTGAGATCACGTTGCAAATGGTTTATGGTGGTGTTACCATAATTCACCCAAGCTGCATATTAATCAGCGTCTGGAAATATACACTCAGAAAAATATGTTTCCGAAAATCAAAAAAAAATATTTACTTGTTTACGAGATGTGAAATCTTCCACAAATCAAGTAAACTTTTATTTATGAATATTGTGTAAACATTTCTTACATGCAACGGACTACAATTTTTACTTTACTTTATTTCAAGGAAGTAATTTTCCTCAAATCTTGTAAATTATATCTACGAATTAAGTAAATTATATCTACAATGCGAAAATGTTTTTACATGTTTCAACATCAACCACGAATCAATGTTCAACGAAAAAATTAATAGTTTTTATGATTTCTGTTAACTTTTGCTTTACACAAATGAGAGGTCTTAGCTCGCTAACGCGCCAATCCAAAGCAGCGATCTACTGCTCGCGGGTTCGAATTCCGCCGGGTTCATGGTTGTATTTGTTTGTCTTAAGTTGTCTTAACAGCTGGCTCCATTGATTTAGTGTCACATTATAGCTTTAAGTGGCGACAAAGGCATAAATAACACTAGCGCTTCAGGAAATGGGAAAAAAATGTGGCACTTAAAATTAAGAATAATGGAATAATTGATATCGGCTTCTCCCATATGTGTCTCCTTACCGCCATAGCTAAGTTTTCGCTTCAAAAGGAGTCAAACCATATTGCTTTGGCACGTGAAAATATTTTTTTTCTTGTTTTTATTTTTTCACTCCCTTCAAAGTAAGCCGCGCTTTTGAAATGAAGGTAGGCAGAGTTTTTGCGTGCCAACGACATGCAATATTCTCAAGCGGTCCTCCATCTAAGTTATAACCGCGCCCAACAGGGCATGAATCACGAAATTTGGACTGTCGATATCGCCTGTCGTCAAATAAAAACGATAACGACAGTCGCCTTTATATTGCTGGCATCACAACTTGAATGATATGATGTATCGAAATTTTCCTATTAAAATACAATTTCATGGTTGAATTTTGCAACATTTTGACACTCTGACAGTTTTTCATCTATCGAATACCATAACCTACTATATGTACACAAAATAACTACTATATATCGACAGCTTTCAAGCCACAAGTCGACGACACATTTATCGTCATGAAAGGATTGCTATGGTTATCATCGTTTGTCAGTTTTCATAGTTCCAAACCATGAATCAAGGAAATAAGATTACGACAATAGGTTTTCGCTGTTCGGCGCTGCATCTTATTTCGTCACGTACCGGAGACCGGTGAATCAGGGAAAAATAGTCGAGTGTCTGAATTTTATTGAATTTTTCTTTTGATTGTGTAAGATATGTAAAAGACAAAGTTAGAGAATATTTTTTTATTGTTTTACGTTAAATTCTTGACAAGATGAATAGTTACGGTATAATTTAGATGTAAGACAAACTTAATCACAGATAGGAACTTAAGTATTAATTTATAATTACAGGTGCATATTAATATAATCCGCAGAAGTATTGTCAAGAAATATTTATTAAAATTTTGTTTACATTACAATTAAAAAAGTCATAACTGATTAATAAAATATAAAAAATGTTTCAGTTTAAAATTTTTTTAAATTTGCGTTTTTTGGAATTATCATATTCCTGTGTTTCATTGTTTAATTTACGAATTCTGAAATACATTCGACTCAAAAAAAAATAGTTTTTTTTGCTGCAACATCGCAATCTACGTCCCTTGCCATATCCAGCATCCTTTTAATATAATTTGTCCTAAAGTCCAAGGAGTCGCCGTTAACGGTTGTAAATATTAAATCCAAAGCCGTTATGTGCGCCATAAAAGCTTCTGTTGGCTTCGATAGACCTCCTTCTGAAACATGATTTGTCCATGTATACGAAGTGTCCACTGCTGAAATGAAAGAGGCAACATACACTTCAAGCAGTTTCAATTGCTCCATTTTAGATCAGCAATTGAAGTGCCCGTCTGCCTAGATTTGCAACATCCAATAAACTCATTAACAGAAACATTTGGACACAACCGAAAACAGTACTCTTCATTCACCTAAAAACCAGTTATTTCTGGATAATTTCTACGCGTGTTTGCATCTTATTTCGTCATAAGTAGGCGTGGTTACGCTCATGTCGCAACCTTTAGTACTTGATCCATGGTTCCAAACACTGAAAATTTCGACATTCGATATCATCTATCGTTAGTTGTGATTCATGCCCAGTGCTTAACTTCGCTGATCGTAGGAGAACCGATTGATGCCAGATTTATAGCAACATTTCCTTGAAACTGTACCAAATTTTACTCCAATATTATTTCTTTGAATCCCTTTCTTTGGAATGAGTAAATATTTCTTAGGCGCAGAATCATAACCAATTTTCTCTGATAATGTGCTCATTTTTCCTCAAAAAATTGAAGTATTTTTCTGAGTGTAAGATGTCATATTGCTTACCAAATTTCGCCATTAAGGTTTTTATTATATTTTTCATCTGAAAATAATTTTCGTCTTTTTCCTAAAATTTCTGATAAAAAAGAAATATAAAAACCGGAAAAGTTAGCGCATAGAAACCACAATAAGGATTAATTTTCGAAGAAAAGTAGAAAAAGTGTGTAGGTTTCGAAAGAACGTATTACAAACGTGCATTTATTAATTAAATGCTAGACATTTTCATAACATTCTCACTACAAGCATGAATTTACTATTGTTTTCCCTGAAATTTAATGTTCCTTGTAATTTAATGTTCCTTGTAATTTAATGTTCCTTAAAAAAGAATGAAAGGACGTTTGATGACAAAATAGTGTGCAGAGGAGTAATTAATAGGTTCATTCACTCGATCACTAAATAAGGAGGAATTTGGTTTGGACCAGGTATTTTGTTGATGTTTAGTAGTGTTGGGACGAGATATCTGTCAATTACTGATATTTTTCATAATGAATACAAAATCACTGATACCAGCAGTGATTATATTTTCAAAATATCAGTGAACAAAATCACTGCGAGCGGAATGCTAGCGAACAAAATCTCAGCGAAAGAAATCAGAAAAAAAAACGAAATCAAAGCAAAAATTCACAACGAAAAACCACAAGGATCTAAATTACTGTGATTTCGATCACTGTGAACGAAATCACAGACTACGAAAACTGTGATTTTGTCTACTGCTATTTCGTTAGCTGTGATTTTTTCCTGCCATGTGTTCGAGTCGAGTTTGTAAGTGAGATTACTTCGGGAATGCGTTATCAGATCAAACTAAAATTTCCAGGAAATATTGATGTTTGTAAGGAATATTATGTGTTGGGGCATGTTGTACCCTTTGATGGCGATGTGCATTTTAGTGAATTGTGAACAGTACGCCTACGTTTCTATGGAACGAAGAATTTCGGAAAAAAATTACGCGAAATGAAAACTGATAATGTTGTATGCTAGCTATGATAATATTTTGGAAATATTTTATCGGAGAAAGTTGAGTGTTTAGAAAGGTGGAAGAAAAATTAGAATTCACGATGTACTTACTTTTGGCAAAAACATCAGATTGTTACAAAATTCACAGGGCATATTACTATTAATAATAAATAATAGATGTGCGGATTTTATTATGAAAATCTAAATAACCCTGTAGGTACGAAAGGTTATTGATTTGTGATCACGGTTCCCTTCTTGTCTATAATCGCATAGACAACGTATATCGTCTCTAAAGCTTATCAAAGCAGAGAATAATTGATACGGGAAACTCGATCGTTTTGCGGAATAAGCCTCCGAAAGCAGAATCAAATTGAAATTGTTAAAGTTAAAGGTACACAAAAAAAAATTCGAAAAATCTAATGATTTCTCAGCCCACAAGAACGGCAATCTTTTGCCAAATTACCTAATTTGAGTACGCAAAACTTATGTTCGCAAGTACTCACAGCCGAATCATCACATCAATGAGAAATTCACAGGATGCATTGGTGTGAAGTTTGAGCAGGTCTGGTAGAAGTTATTTCAAAATGGACAGCCCTTTAGATGGATTTTGAAAAGTCGTCCGTAAAAAACATTTTACCGATGAGCTTCCGAATTTTCTCGAACAAATAACTAGTAATAATGTAATACTCCTAGGATATTTCAATATCAATATTTTGTCTTATATTTCGGAAGCTGACTACTTAATCTCACATCTGGTATCCTACGGTTTCGAATCTTTATTTACTAAACCCACTCGTGAATTGAACGCTTCAAAATCTTGTCTAGACCATATTTGAGGCTGCATTGAGACAACAATATCCATTACAACACCGCGGTACATAATCTGTATTTTACGGATCGTAGGTTGATTTTTATGCAGCTAACTTGTAACAGAAATGAACGGGTTAGACATAATTACTTCCCGCGTCAAAACATTGACTTCCAATCTCTGAAAACAGTTCTACATTATGAGTTATGGGAGGAAATACATTTGGCTGATAATCCATATACTGCCTTAGGCTGCTTTCTTTGCATCCTAGAGCGTCACAGTTCAAATTACAGCCGTAGCAGTAGTTCTAGTAAATTTAAATCACTAAAACCATGGACGAATTTCATGCTTCTTAAGAAAATCACGAGAAAAAACCTATTAAGCTCTAAAGTTAGCGCACCTGAACCGCTAGAAATACTAATGTTCGATGAACAATAAAAGAATCTTGCAGGTTTAGAGTGCATATTCTACCACACGTGCTCCAACCTGTTTCGAAGGCAAAGCCACTTTGATCTTAACAATGCATTTAAACTCATAGGGTGGCAAGGATTTCAGGGCTACCACTTGCATGCATTTCTAGATTTCGCAAAGCCAAACGCTACAAAACATTGAAAGCAGCATAACATTATATAAACAAAGAAAATGCTCAGTGCTTGCAATACTTTACCAGCACGGTAACTAAAAGTCTCCCACAACTGCCTCACTTCAAAATAAATCATTCTATCGATCTCAATTTAATCTGATGATTTTGTTGAAAATTACAGGGATAGAAAGATGTTTGGGATCAAAAAATGAAAGATGTTTGGGACCGAAAAATTTCTAAAACTTAGAAAATTTAAACATTGGTAACTTATTTTCATTGCAAATGTTAGCGACATGTATACTTAATGTATACTTTTATTGATACGAAAATAGCGAAAACTCCTCGAGCTGGCAACCTTTCTCTAGTATCAAAAACAAAAATATAACACACCTGTCTCACATTGAAATCAATTTGGTTTTGATTCGAATTTGGTTTTGATCCGATGACTGCATTGGAAGTTATTGGGTACAAAGAAATTTAGGGTTATCACCCGCAAAAGCTTTCAAATTTTCGAAAACTTAATATTAGGGGTTTATTGTCACTACAAGATCATTACCATTTGAAATTTTTGCAATAAAATCGCTTAATAAAGATATTGCAAGTAAATACAAAGCAAATAATAGCTGGCAACCCAATCATAGTTTTTTTTCTCAGATTCTTTCTAAATAATGCCTACAATAAGCTCCATTTATCGTATGAAATTCGTTTTGATTTCATGACTTCACTGGAAGCTATAGCACAAAAAGCTTTATTTCCTGAGCAAATTAAAGCTGGCAGCACCAATCGAATTTGACAACCAAATTTCTACCAAACACTGCCTAGAGTAAGGTTTTATACCTATACATAAAGAATGATCTTTTGACAAAGATGCCACTTCACAAATTCCAATTTGCCTACCAAAAAGGCAAATCAACTATATCAGCTACACATAAGCTGACACAAATAATAGAAAAGGCATTGGAATGCAAGGAAGTCGCGCTATGTGCTTTCATGGACATAGAGGGAGCCTTTGACAATGCAAGACATGACTCACTATACGTCGCTCTCCAGAGGAGGGATACTCCTCAAGAAGTAGTGAAATGGGCGAGCAAAATACTAAGGAATCGAAGTGTGGTTGCGGAGCTGGGGGAGGCGAAGATAAGGGCGGACACTAGGAGGGGATGTCCACAGGGAGGGGTATTATCCCCCCTGTTATGGTCCCTACTAGTTGATTACCTTCTCGTGACCCTCAATAGTAAGAGCCTAACTGCTCTCGGCTACGCGGACGACATTACGGTAATAATAAGAGGCTCACACATGGATACCGTGAGCTCCTGAATGCAAAAAGCCTTAAATGAAACAACCCAATGGTGCGAAAAAGAGGGTCTATCCATTAATCCTCAGAAAACTAGCATAATACCATTCACCAGAAAAAGAAAAATCAAAATAGGAGCCCTAAATATTAAGGGTACAGTCGTATGTCTGCAGGAAGAGGTAAAATATCTAGGATTACACCTAAATAGGAAACTCACCTGGGAAAATCATCTAAACAAAACGACAATGAAGGCCAGTAAGGCACTCTGGGCGACAAAACAAATGCTTGGACGCAATTGGGGACTATCTCCAAAGCAGACCCTATGGGCATACAAACGAATGGTGAGACCAATCCTCCTATATGGAGCTGCAGTGTGGTGGAAGAAAACCATACAAAAAACTGCTATAAATAGGCTCAACAAGTTTCAAAGGATGGCCTGCCTGCTGATTACAGGAGCAATGAGCTCCACTCCCACAGCAGGAATAGAGGCCCTTCTAAACCTTGAACCGCTGCACCTCAAAATTCAGAAGGAAGCAGCGAGACAAGCCGTTAGCCTGCAACAGGCCTACAGGTATAAATCAGGGGACCTGAAAGGCCATCTAAAAATCCTGGAGGACGTCAGGCCCATAATGGAAATGTTAAACCTCAGCGACCAAATAAAAACTGAGGCAGCATTCGAGAAGAGGTTCAAGGTCACAATTCCATCAAGGGACAAATGGAAGGATGGACCACCTCCCTCGTACAAAGAGCGCAAATGTGGTATACGGATGGTTCAAAGATGGATTGTGGAGTAGGAGCAGGGATCGTAGGTCCCAAGTGCAAAATGCATTTCCCTCTCCCAAAGGAAGCCACGATCTATCAAGCAGAACTATCTGCCATACTAAGAGCCTCACAAACAATAAAAATAAGGAATACTAAAAGGGTCAGAATTAAGATCCTATCGGATAGTCAAGCGGCTCTCTTGGCTATAAATCGCGATCAAATAAATTCGGCTATTCTCCTAGAGGTAAGAAAAATGAAATAGGGGCACAGAACGGCCTCGAGTTGATATGGATCCCCGGCCATGAGGGGGACCGAGTAAACGAGGAAGCTGATACCAGAGCCAAAAAAGGAGCGAAAATGCTCTTCAGAGGTCCTTCTCCGTACTGGAGTTTTACAAAAGCAGATGCGGAAAAAAAATTAAAACATGGAGCAATAAGAAGATCGAAGACTACTGGCCTAATATTGAGGGTTTACAACACTCAAAAAAATACCTTGGCTTCGATAATAAAAGAGCAAAAGAAGCAGTGGCTCTCTGCAAAAGTGGCATAAGAGCCCTATGCGGAGCATTGACAGGACACCTTCCATGCAAAAAGTACCTCCACAGGATAGGTGAGGAGCAGGACGACCGCTGCAGATACTGTGGGGAGTCGACAGAATGTGTAGAACATTTGCTCACAGTCTGTCCAGCACTAGCGAGAAGTAGATTCGAGCTACTTGGCTCTGCTCTTCCTTCCATCAGGGATATCACAAATGTCCCGTCAAGGAACATATTGAGGTTCATTAGAAGCTTGGACATCCTGTAGGACATAACGCAAAAGAGGCACAATAGACCCAGGAGGTCGCAGTGCTAGGGTTCCTCTGGACCCACTCCAAGCCATCATCATCATCATCAAGATTTTATGAAAATCTGGTAACTGAATTAAAATTCATAGGACAAAAAGCAGTTTTTTTTATAATTTTTCAAGATGGTACAAATGGCACAGAGTTGCCCGCATGTCCAAATCGCTTCTATCAGACCTTGTCCTACTTAATACCAATACACTCTGCGAATTTCAGATGTATCTGCTCGTGAACAGAAGTTTCTGATGCTTAAAATATATGTAAATTGGGGGAGGGCTACCGTTCTTGTCCGATGTAAAAATTCAAAAGTTTTGCCTTGGTTCTATAAACAGAGCATAAGATTTCTACAGAAGTTGATTTTGATTGTAAAAGACGAAAATTTTTCAGGAGGGTCGACAGTTTGAAGGTTTTCACTTCCAACGCCGGCCGTAGCTGCAAGGTTGTCAGCACGTTCATAAAAAACTACACGAATCTACAACTTAGTAACGTCAATTTGTATTTTCATACTGATATGATGATATAATCAAAAGTTATCACAATTCAAAAATTTTCAAATTTTCCCAATCTCATTTTAGGCACCTAGCGCGCACATAGGGTTAAAAATTTCGAAAATATTATTATATCCACATTTAAAACACGTTCAAAATTTATTGCATGAACTTTATTTTTGCAAAAGTTATTTGTTGACAGAATAAAAGGTATATATAAAATATCAATAAAATGGCCGTCGGTGCCAAAGGGTTAAAGATTATTAACTTTTTGTGAAACCTGGCACTATTCTGCATATACACCATTGTATCCTGAAAATTTCAATTCAATCGAATGGCGCGTTCAAACATATTATAAAGACATTGTCGCGAAATCAATCTTGATGTCACTGCTTGTAAAGCTAATTATTTCAACAGCAAACTTGTCTCAAATTTAGGGAATGCAAATAAAGAATGGGCGATTGTAAACGAAATTTTAAGTAAAAACAAAAAAGACAATATCTCCAGCATAATTGTTAATGATTTCATTGTTTCTGATTCTCTAGATGTTGCAAATTTATTTAGCGATTACTTTTCGTCTGTTGCAAATAGTTTCAATTTCGACAATTCCGTAGTTTTTAGTTCATCTTGTGTTAATGCTATCTCCAGCCGGGAATTACTAATTTGCGGTGTCTTCAGAGTTTTGGATGATGGGTATCAGAAAAAACGTTAAAAGGAAGTGAAACCTTGTGTTACTTATGCATTCATCAAATTGTAGACAATTTTTACCTGCACTGTTGAGCAACTCATGATCCTAAAAGTAATTTGGTTAAAAACCGTGTTATAAGATTTTTAGAAAAATGAATCTAAAATTATGTAGTCATATGTTCATCGGTCTTTGCTGGGGGGTTGAAAATATATTGTAAACATTCAATAGCTACTATCGCAAAGTGTGATTGTATTTTTCTTTCGAATAAATGTTTTTTTTCTCTCTGGACTGCCGGAATTTTCTAGACCCTCTGAATTTGTCAAGGTTCCTATGATTTGGTGACACAATCCAGTGATTTTTTTTCTCGAATCCCAGAATTTTTTCTGAACCTGAAGAAGTTCTCAAGACCTTTTGTGATATCAAGATGCTCTTTTGTGATATAGAGATTTTCCTGATCGAGATCAAGATTTTCGGAATTCCCTGAAGTTTTCCGGACCCCTGTACTTTTTGCAACGCTCTCATAATTTTATTCTGGACCTACTGGGATTTTAAAAGCCTCCATGATTTTTTCTAGGCCCTCATGATTTTCTACTAGGATCTAGTGATTTTTTCCTAGAATCCCATGATTTTTTCTGGACCAGCTGCGATTTTATAGGCCTCTCATGATTTTTGACTACGTTTTAGTGATTTTTCTGAAACTAAACTTAGGTGTTATTTGTAAAATTTGTTTAACAAACGGAATTGAAAAATAACATTGCTTCTCATAGTTCAAAACCTAATTGTATTAATGATAGGGTACTCAGTAGATATTATATCACTTGCTTGGCTTCAGTTTGGCAATAATAAAGCACATGTGTCAACAAGTAGTTGAAATTTCTCTCTAAATAATAACAACTCAATATGTACAAATTTTATACTCATCTGATACATGCGAGTATTATAATCTCTCGTTGCACTCATCTTAGTCTTTTGTTAATCAGTAAATCTAGACACAAAAACTTTGCGTCTTGGTGAATATGACGAATCTTACATAATTCGAATATTTGTTTCTGTGTCATTCTTCCGATGAAATATTTCAGTAATGTCTACATGAATGAAAGATACCAGTAATGTCTGATGAATTTCTGGGTTTTGTATAATCTTTATAGTTTACACCTATCTGGTCCTATAAATTAATGTTATGATACAAGCAAATGCCCAACAGACTCAACAAACTTGTATCGTTCAATCTTGTACACAAAACCATTCTGCCGACACCTTAAAATCAATTGGCAAAGTCAGAGCTACGTCAAACACACTGCAGTACCTCATTTTCACCACAGTTCATACTCATATAATCAGAAACGAATTAACAGTACTCACCCCATACACCAACCATTCTAATTAGGAATCCTCTTCTTCCAGTCGACTAGAAACTGCAAATTTCTTATTAGACACGGCATATCCGAAACAATGCTCCTGTACTATGTGATTTCCTTAAAATGTGTGCATAAATTAATTTTAACTACACTCTGTACTTTGTTCTTATTCGGATTGCCGATACAGAGCACATTTAACTATGAAAGAGTATTCTAGAAATTTACAATGCATACAAAACTGGACTTTAAAGGCATTCGACCCTTATCCAGTTCAATCCTCTGCCGGAAAGGATGAGTATTAATTTATACGTAACTTACCCTCCTGAAATAGTCCAGTGTGTAAAAAGGATTCATAAATTCCCGAACAAATGGTCGAGGTCCGGCTTTCCCTTTTATTAGGATATGTAACTTACTGTCCTGCATGCATTAATGGCTTTTCACATTATAAACTCCAGCAGTGGCGTTGCTTCTTGCAACGAGTTTTGGAGACCGCCTAAGAAAATAGGGCTTAATTTCTAAGCTCGCTGGACAATCTGTGCGTGGGCAAAGGCGAGATAAAAGGGTTGAAGAATTTTGAACATTTTAAGCGTATGTATTTATTTTGCAGTGCTGTCGGTATGAACGAAGCCAGCACGCCAGGACTAACGAATTGCCGTTAAAATTAATTTGACCCCTACTTGGTGGGCTATTTGGAATGCTGTTTGTGTACCTTAGATAAATTCAAAGCTATTATGAATTGATTCGTTGGTTGTGAGAGCGGACTCGCTTGTATGCAGATGAACTCTGCCCCACGTAGCATAAATGTCCTATCGGACATTTTTTCATTCTTGAGCTAACACCGGATTTGCAAATTTCATAATCTATTACATCATACTGCAAAATATGAATGACCTACCTTTTGTGCAAGTAAATTAAAATCAATACTGAAAAATGCATTTTCAACAGTTTCTAAAGTGCACATAAGGCGTTTATGCTACATAGGGCAGAAATATATTTTGGGATCGAATAGACACCTAGGAAACACAGCTGACTGTATTCAGGAACCCTTCCAAGTATCGGGGGTACCAAAAAACCCGCAATAAGGCCCAAAAAGTCGCTCTCTTGTTCGGAACACCTTGGAGTAGATATGCATGAATTCTTGAAATTTAACCCTTATGTTCGACATAGAATTAAACTAGCCAGGTCCACATTTCAGCGCATCAGACATCTTTTCGCCAAATAGATGGGCATGACGACAAAGGCTAAATCGATTTGCTACAAAACACTCATTCGGCCAATCCTGACATACGCATCCCCATCCTGGATTAACTGTTATAAATCTGCCATGGCAGAAGCGGAGATGTTCGAACAGAGAATTCTGCGTTTCTGCACTGGCAGGTTTTACAACCCGGTAACTAAAAAGTGGCCGAGGAACTCTCTCCTATATCAGGAGACAGGTCTTGAGCCGCTTAGGGACCGGGTTATAGAATCGACGACACGGTTTTACGCACAGACAGACGGACATGAAAACGGACTGATCCGGGGTATCGGACGTATGAGTGGCTCTAATGAGCTATTTATGCGTCCAGCGGAAATAGCTGGACAGCGGCGGTTCATGGACAGGCTGTTCAATTGTGTTGGCCTTCCGACGAATTGGAGAGGATAGTTAAGACCTAGGTTAAGTTTAGGTCTAAATAGGCTAAGCTAATTGTATTTAGACTTAAGCTAGATTTAGTTTAGTAAATTAAGTTAGTATTTAAGTACTATATTGCTAAGTCAACCCTAGGTATTGTACTACCTGGGTAATATTTAATAAGTGTAAATCCAAAAATAAATGAATGATAAAAAAATTGTAATAAAAATCCAATAAGAGCCAGCAGGCCAAAATAGGATATCCGCTAAGTATAAGTTATTTTATGTTAATATCCCCTTTAGTTAAGTTATCTATGTACAATGTAATGAATAAAAATTATTATTATTATTATTATTATTATTATGGACACCTAGTTGGTTTGGCGTAACATGTATTAAAAATGTGTTGATCGTTTTTAGTAAGGTTATAATATAAATACGCCCTTCTACTTGATTCCAGAATATAGAAAATCATTATTAGCTTTTGACTGAATTTTTATAGTCATTTTGCATCAAATTACCTCTGTTTTGTTGAGACACTCCAACACTAATGCATTGTTCGAAGCATATTCGTATAAAAACATATGTAAACATCAAAGCAAAGGTTCAACGAGCTAATCTCAAGAGTGCTGAAATTTTCAGGAAATATTGATGTAAGAGGATATCAAAAGTAAGTTTGCGTTAGCTGAAACTCAGATATCTTGAAAGTGGGCAAATTAATTTTCAGGTACTAGGGGTATAAAAAACAGATGCTTGGGAAGAATGCAAATTGATCATGTTGCACTCATGCCAATGATAACATTTTCGAAATTTTTAGTTCGATGTGGTACCTGAGTGCTAAAAAGTTGCCAAAAGATTTGGAGTTGCGATAGCTTCTGATAGGGTTGTCAGATTATTACAAAATTTACTATATACTTAGATGCTTATAAGATACATGATACTGGCTACGGCAAGCTTGTGTGGAAATCTATTAAAAATTAACCTTTTAATATAATTCAATACTTCTTTCACCCTGTTTGTTTTAAGTTTCCCAAAGTCCCAGCCCTTCCAAAGCCAAACCCTTTCCCAAATCATTCCCCATCATCCAAACAGAGTGAAATCCATGCTGCCACCCATGAGTGAAACAATAAGCTGGTCTGCAATCGGACCTCGTCAGTTAGAAGTTTGTTAAATACGTGGCCCTATAGCTGTGGTGGCATTTTAAATTAACTGCCAACAATATATAACTGTCATATAGCTATAGCCTTCGATACAGATATTGAAACAAAAGGAAGTTCAGATGATAGGTTAATAGTGGAAATTCAGAAGACTTTTAATTGGAAAATTAGGATAAAGTTGCCAGGATTGATCATTTTTGTGATGATAGTCACTAGAGAAAATGTTTCGATCTTCTTGATTTGATTGAATTTAACCGCATATATGAAGTAGCTTAGCATTATCCGGTACCTCTCTCTAAGCGCCTAGAAGCTTATTTGGTCAAGTAATACCACCAGGTTGAAACTATTTTCACTAGTGGTGAAGTTGCTCTCAGTATTAATATTCTTTATGACCCAGTGCTTCACATCGGTGCCCGAATTCAGTTAACGAGCATACCAATCATATCACTCGGACTCTTTTGAGGGGCAGAACTCCGACAACGGTCATGTATGAGTTTTTCAATATCGAGATTCAAAAAGGATTAGCGATATATGTGGACCACTCCTTTGATGCTGGATTCGAGCAGGAGACTTGAGGTTGACCTTCATCAAACTTTTTACATACTTCCATTGATAGGCTGGGTAGCTATGCTCGTTAGCAGATAGTTCTTCAATGCGATTGCGTCCTTTCAGCTCTTCTGCATCTACTCTGAAACCTGCTTCACATCGAAGAGCATCGAGTTTTCATACAGACTGTCTTCTGGCTTCTTTTAAACTTTTCCAGACAGTTTTTGCCACATTTCTACTCAAACTGAAAACACTAGCATCACCATCCAATCTTTCTGGCGCTCTTCCTGGAAAATGTTGAGATACTATTGCTATATCTAGCTTTTGCCTAGTACTATACTCTTCGCGAAACGAATTCAACGGTCAAATCCCATACAAAAAGAACTTTACTGACGAATTGAACCGTTGAATTCGTTTCGCGAAGAGTATAGTACTAGGCATTTCTGTGAAATCCTTGTGTTTTTCGCTGCATTGATTGCCCTATTTACCTTCACCGAAAGCTTTTTCTTTTTTTGCAGCTTCTTGCGTAGCCTGCGACTGAGAGCTTCCACAGCATAAAGCACACATTCATCTTACACTCCCTGCAGACGGTTCTTTTGGACTGGAATATTCTTCACAGGCTGCCTCCACTAGCAATTTCCCATGGCATGAAATTTGAAATTGCCAGTGGAGGCAGCCTATGGTATGCAATATTTTATGGTCTGCCATAAATGGTAGGCAATGTGGTATGCAATTTGCTCGGCAATCTGCCTGGCAATATTTTGACAGTTCTTGATTTCAAAATGGCGCTGAACTGTGGGAATGTTTTATTTCTTATAGGAAATTGTAGGGATTTTTAATTCAAAGGGATTTTTAGATCTCGTTGAGCAATGAAAATAGTCCACACAATATGAAATGGTGGGAAATTGCGAAAAAATCGAATTTTGATGCGGAATGGTGAAATTATATATAATTTTTTGATTTAAAAATGAAATAATTTCGATTTTGGACGATGAGTAAATTTATGAGACTCCCAGTTGATGATTGGTGGATTTTTCAAATTACTTTTATCTCATTCCCCTTCGTACCCCAGCAAATCATATAACAGTTACATTTTCGTCTAAAATTTCAGCCGCTTATCCAAAAAGTAACTAATCCTACACGTGAACTTTTCATTAGTAGCAGAATTTCTTCGCTCTGCGCTTCAAATAACTTCTTAAGAGCATTTGACACTCGGATACAGCGCCCGTCCTTCTCGCTCAGAGTCATTTTCGAAATGAAATTGCATGCCATGAAATTGCCCATGCACAGATTGCATACCATAAATTTGACAGTCGCTACCATCGGAAATTGCAGGGTAAATTGCTAGTCGAGTCCCGGTGTCAATGCTTTCCTCTTCCAATCAGCAAGCTGAAAAACTCGCTGGCCATGGGGTGTTTCATGATAATAGCCTGTGATCTTCAAGCAACGCCCTGCACTACAGTCTTACATGAAGCTATGGCTGCAGAGTTCAAGGCCCTGTGGTACTGAACGACCTCAGTCAGTACGGTAGATTTCCAGACTTAGTCTTTTCGCTGCCGGTCTTGTTCAAAACACCGAAAAGACAATATAAAAAAACTCTAGCGCACCTGATCCGCTAGAAACACTAATGAACAGTAGAAGACTCGTGCAGACTTTGAGGGCATATTCTACCCCACGTGCTCCAACCTGTTTCGATTGCAAAATCACTTTGATCTTAACAATGCATTTAAGCTCATAGGGTGGAAAGGATTTCAGGAATTTCAAGATTTAAGAAAGCCAAACACTGCAAAACTTTGAAAGCAGCATAGCATAAGATAAACAAAGAAAATGCTTAGTGCTTGCAACACTTTACCAGCACTGCAACTAAAAGTCTTCCACAATTTCCTCACGTTAAAATCAAATAACCCTATCGATTTAGATTTTATCCGATGATTTCGTCGAAAGTTACAGGGTCATATTTAGGGTCAAAAAACGAAAGATGTTTAGAGCCTAAAATTTTCTAGAGCTTAGAAAATTTAAACATTGGTAACTTATTTTCATTGTAAATGTTCGCGATGTGAATATTGATACGAAAATAGCAAAAAACGCTTCGCGCTGGCAACCCTTTGCTAGCATCAAAGCAAAAAATATATCACACCCGCCTCACATTAAAATCAACCTACTCTCCGAATTTTGTTTTGATCCGAAGACTGCATTGGAAGTTATAAGGGAACAAAGAAATTTAGGGCTACCAGTCGCAAAAGTTTTCTAATTTTCGAAAACTTAATATTTGTTGTTTCTTGTCACTACAAAATCATTACCGTTTGAAAACTACGATAAAATCGCTTAATAGAGACATTGCAGATAAATACAAAACCAACAATAGCTGGCAACCCTATAATGGTTTTGTCACCAGATTCCTTCTGAATTATGCCTGGCAGCACTCACCGAATTTTTCAACCAAATTTATACCACACAGATCCGAAGACTGCATTGGAAGTTATAAGGGAACAAAGAAATTTAGGGCTACCAGTCGCAAAAGTTTTCTAATTTTCGAAAACTTAATATTTGTTGTTTCTTGTCACTACAAAATCATTACCGTTTGAAAACTTTACGATAAAATCGCTTAGAGTAAGACGGCTTAGAGTAAGATTCAGCTGCTGTATTAATTTCATGAAAATCCGATAACTGGATCGACGAAACTCATAGGGCAAAAAGTAGTTTTTTTTCTTTATAATTTTTCAAGATGGCACCACTGGCACAGAGTTACTCGCATTTCCAAATTGCTTCTATCAGACCTGGTCCTTTTTAATACCAATACATTCTGTGAATTTCATTTCTATCTGATGATTCATCCTGAGTTTCATGTTACATGTTGAGAGAAAAATAGGTATATTTAAAATATCACTAAAATGGCCGCCGGCACCAAAGGGTTAAAGATTATTAGCTTTTTGTGAAACTTGGTACTATTCTGCATATACACCAATGTATCCTGAAAATTTCAGGTCTATCAGATGGCGCGTTCTTGAGAGTTTTTCTATGAATTGTTGGCCAAAGTGATTTTAATACTAATGTTCTTCTTCGAACATTAGTAAAAAAGTTCACTGAAAATCAATTCTTTGTACGATTTATTAGGCGTGTTTTTTGCTCCCTTTATCCATAACCGAACAGAACAGACGCATTGAAAACAGCAACAGCGCCTGTCCCAGTGTTTTTATTTTCAACGCGTCTGTTCTGTTATGGATAGGGGGAGCGAAAAACACGCCTTTTGTTTTCTAATAATAATTCGCACTTCAATATTTGATCGCAATTGGATTTCTAAAACATTAATTTTTATCAATTGTTGCCGAAACGAGTTTTAATGAGCAGTTTTTGTGTATTTCCATCATTTTTTTTCCGCAAAAATCGAAAATACCAAATTATGAATAAATACATTACTATGGAGAAAGTTTGCGAAAAAATTGTTAAACAGCGTAGTAATTACAAAGATTGCATGTGCGTTTCCAGAAATTGAAGATTTTTTCTGTTTGCAAGCATTAAGTGCAATTTTAATAATAACTTCCCAGCCAGTCCCAAATTCACCATCACTTGATAGTGCAAAAGTCCACTCTATAATTTTTTTGAAGATGCTACATTAAGCATATGTTAAGAATCGAAAGATTTTGACTACCGTTTTGACACCTAAACAAATGATTCCCAAGCAACTTCAAAGTATAAACCACCAGCTCCGACGAAAATCTTTCACACGTTCAAGTACATAATCTAATCGCATTACTGCCACCTTCTCTAAATGAACATTCATATCACATCGGTGGTAAACATATTCATTAAAGTTGATCCGCTTCGTGTCCACCACCCACTTCCTTATTACTTTATTTTGGATATCAGTCGGAAGGCCAATAAGAACGGGCGCTCAAGTCCGACAACCCAAAAGAAAGGATGAGCGAATGATGCTCGGTGGACGGGCGGTTACCCGGTACGTGGGGCTCATGCGGTAAGAATAAGGGGATCAAGTGCATCTGCTTCAGGAACACCATTACGTGGCCACCCGAAATAGACATCGTCGGAACCAAACTTTCGGTTGCAATTGTCTGTAAATTAAGTCACTTCCGATTTTGTCCATTTGCCACTGTACGAACGTACATATGTGTCTCCTTACGACGACTTCTGTGCCCGTCACATTGCTCTACTCCTTCCTCGATTTAGAATGTTCTATTTTATTTTCAATGTTCCATTAAATCCTTTCTTTCGGCGCGCATGTTCCTCCAGGAGCAATCTTCATCCGAAGATGATTGTTGTTCACTTCGTGGACTCCGCCTGTCCACGTGCTCAGCTTTCAGCTCCATCCTTAGTCCGCAGCGATTCGAAGAGCAAGCAGGGAATTTACGAAAGCAACAAGAGTTCTGGCAGCAACAATGTCTGCGGCACATGTTAGCTTCTCTGCTTGTTTACATATACTTTTCTATGCTTTGATGTTGCCGGCTTACGCCTCAGAACGTCGTGGCGTGCTGCTTCGAGGTGACTTCGTTTCATGCTGACTGCTTCAGTTCTTTCCAGCAACTCGATTTGGATCAGCGAAAAAAAAATACAACCCAGCCTACTTTTATTTGTGGAGCCTGGTAAAGCTTTCATGAGTTTTCCATATCCCGGCCTCTTTTCCGATTCGGAGCTTTTCTGTGTTGTTTTAATTTTCTTTGTAACTTCTGGAGCTAATTGATGATGCTTGAATGTGTGGCGATATGGTCATTTGAATGCTGCAGGGAAAACGATTGAAGAGTTCTAAAGCCGAAACAACTGAAGAGAAAATTTGTACCCACACGAACGTACTAATTTTTTTTTAATTTTCTCTGCAAAAAATCTGATTTTAAATTTTCGGAATGTTCAGTTAACTTTATGGAATACTTATACTATTTCTATAACTTGATTGCAAAGTGATAGTGCAAGCAAGATAGTGCGAGCATTAGAAGTTTTACATCAGCTAATTAAAAACCAGTTCTCATTTCTCTGCCGAAATACTAATTTTGTACTGTGCTGACTAGAGGGATTGACCGAATAATTTACTAATGTAAGCTGGTTTTTCATGATTGTTACCATTGATCACCATTTGATGGTTCACGCCACTTATAAGCACTTATAAGAGATAAAAGTTGGAGTACCTCAAGGCAGTGTACTTGGAGCAGTTCTTTGCATTTCACAAGTGATCTGCCAACGCTAGAAAACATTATAACTGCAACATTCGCAGATGATACGGCTATAATGGCTATTGGAGAAAACAATGAAGAATCAAAAAGGAAATTGGAAACAGCTATAAGTCAAATAGTGAACTGGACCAAGAAATGGAGAATAAAACTAAATGAATCTAAATCAGTTCATGTAGATTACACGAATAAAAAGACTGGGCTTAAGCCTGTATTTATCAACAGCCAAAAAATACCGAATTCCAGCTCAGCCCAGTATCTAGGCATATCATTAGATGCTAAGTTGCGCTTGAAAATTCACGTGAATAAGGGAAGAACTGGGCATACGCTACCGGAAAATAAATTGGCTATTGGGAAGAAATTTTACTTTATCGACAGAAAACAAAATATTGATATACATGTACATCCTCTAACGTGTCTGGACATATCATCCAGGTCTGGGGTTGAACTAAAAAAACTAATTTGAATATAATACAACGGTTCCAGAACAAAGTACTAAGAAACATCGTTGATATACCATGCACTGAAAGAAAAATCTTGGTAAAATCAACAATTTTCCTTAGTTGTTTTTGCGTCAACTACGGGCTATAGTTAAAACAACCATAAAAAAATAGTTGATTACTTTTATGCACCATGACGCGTGGTTGATAAACAACGTCCGTGGTGCAAAAAAAGTAAGCAACCACAAACAATGGTATTCCAACAATATACATAGTACGAATTTGCCGCTGCGGCAGAATTTGCCAAATTTTTAATTTTGCCGCAACGCTAGCGGTGATACCTACCATAGGTTGGCATCACTACTAGGTTAAATTAACTCTGTTTGAATTAGGTTGAATGGTATAATAGACAAGCGATGGCTGATGTGTATTGCGACAAGCCAACCTAATCCTCGTACAACCGGATTTAGCAATACAATAGACAAACAAAATGAATTTGGTTGGCGCATTGTGATTCACCAAATTCAACTGCGGCATTCACGCCTCCCCCTGTGGCGCCGTTGCCGCAATGCCGCTGTTTTGTGTTAACAGCAATTTTTGACACCACTTTGTCGCAGCCCACTGCGTTTGCCACAGTGGAAGACACTGTAATGTCATACAGTGTTAACTTATAAAGCGTCATACAACGTAATATAAAGGCTTCACTGCATAACATGCATATGAATTATATCGAACAGCAAACCGAACACAATTTTGCCATGTAGCATATGAAACTTCTACGATAGAATAGGAGTATGAGTATGAGGAGTATGAAAAATCAACAGTTTGCCTTAGTTGTTTTTGCATCAACTAGGGCTATAGTTAAAACAACCATAAGAAAATCGTTGATTAATTTTATGCACCATGACGCGTGGTTGATAAACAATTTCATTCGGAGCATGAAAAACGTCCAAATGTTGAAACCATTCTACTTTGCGTAGAATAATTTCAAAGACGTTGATCACTGAATTACGTTTGCTGAAATCAACTATTGCGAAGTAGTTTAAGTACCATAAAAACTGTTGATAATTCGAAACGTTGAAGTTTTGAGTGAATTGATGAATATTTTTCTATTTATCAACTAATTTTCGTGGTTATGAAACAATTAAAACAGTTGATTTCATGAACGTTGAGATATTTTTTGTATAACCAGAGCCAACTACTTTTATATCGTTAAATTAACTATATTAACATAGTAAAAATAACTATTTTCCGTAGTTCGTTTAACGATTTTGAATGAATCGTTGCAATACTATTAAAAATAGTTGAACCAACCAAGAGTTTTTCTTTCAGTGTGGTATATCAAAAATGCAAACTTGCAATAGTAGCTGAAATCGGACAAAATCGGCCAAGTTTGGGTTAGAGTTGTTTGGGACATAACGGGCCAAGACCTATTGCTGTGTTACAAAAATTTAGGTTTTGTAAAGGAGGAAGGAATTTTTTGGCCATAGTTTGTCAAAAACTGCCTTTTTTTGGTCTAGCATGAATTCGAGGATCTTTCTGAATTGTTTCGGGCGAAATTTCCATACAAATATAGGAAAAAGCGGCCTAGTTTCTAAGATACGGTAAAATGAAATCCGCCGGAAAAACTGAAAGTAGCACTAAAAATGTTTAGATCCTTTTTGGTTCGGCAGTTGGCTTCTCCGGCTGTGCTGAAGCTCTCCTCGTGACTGCACTCCAACCCTACCGGGGTTGTGACTCATGTCCAGCCTTACCGGAGAGGTTGGCCCCCTAGTGGGTGCATGTTTAATAGACGTAACATTTTTTTTATCATTTCTTAATAAAATTGGAAAACCGACTGTTTTAGATTAGCCAAGAAAAGTTTGGTTTCAGGCATCGATCGATGAAAAGTCATATAGATGGCAACAGGATTAGTTGGTTCTACCATAGTAAATTTTTCGACACTGGTAATTTGAACGAATACAGGAGGTGTTTTGTGCATACATTAGAATGAAAATAAAATTAAATTGATGGAATTTGCTTGTTTTCCCATAGATGGCTCCTAGATTGGAGAAACACTTGCCAAATAAGTGACCGACCATTGGATAGTTATGGACAAGCTGCACGGACTAATGGCTTGTATCCTTTCACGGTCAACTGCACCATCACCATTCTAGCCTGGGAACTTTGTGTCTGGTAGGTGGGGGAGAGCATATCATACCGTTTCATTACATCACTGCAAATCGCATGTACTTGTGTGTGTATATATGTACATACTTCAAAAAATACTAGCTAGTATTTTTGGAACAGGTATTTGGAACAGGTATTTTTTTGTACTCGTACTCGGAATACCTAGTATGTAAAAATCCGAGTACGACCCAACTCTAATAGGGATTATAGTGGACTCTTCCTTAAGTTTCACGAATCATTTTAATTATGTCACGGAACAGAGGCGCAGAATGTTAGGCTTTATGATTAGGAACACACACAATTTTAACCATATTCAAGCAATAAAATCTCTATACTTTACGCTTGTTCGTAGTAATGCCTAGTACTATACTCTTCGCGAAACGAATTCAACGGTCGAATCCCATACAAAAAGAGCTTTTCAATTCGTCAGTAAAGCTCTTTTTGTATGGGATTTGACCGTTGAATTCATTTCGCGAAGAGTATAGTACTAGCCATAAATTGGTGGACAATTCTGTCGCAAGGAATCTTTACTATAAAATGTATTCCCTTTCCATCGAAAAGGTTCAACGCAAATTTGTACGTTATATTGCGTATAAATTTCACCTCTCCACTTAGGCCATTGAGTATCTCAGCATATTGTCTCTTTTAAAAAGGGAAAAACTTGAGGCTCGTAGATGTTATTATGATGCGTGGTTTTTGCTGAGCATAGTTAAAGGGGTCGGTTGATGCTCCAGGTATTTTACAGTTAATCTCACTTTGGTAACCAGCAAGAAGTACAAGATCTAATGATCTCTTCCACATTCAGATTTGTAGAATTAACTACTTATATACAAAGTTCACGAATTGAACGATTGAAAGCTGTCGGAAACATTGTTGCTTTGCATCTGGATGTATAGAATGTAAATAAGGGTCAATTAAAAAGATTTATATCGGGTTTGTTCAAAAAAACGATTTTTTTCTCTTTGACAGCTCGAAAATGACTGTAAATAATTAGATATCTTCAACTCTTTATCGGCAGTGGGCGCTTAAGTGAATTTATGGGTATTCCTATGTATATCTCTAATAAAACAGGATATTAGGAACAAATTCGCGTATGAAGTAAAAATTGGCAATGTTCAAAGCTTAGTCATATTAATAAATTGGAAATTTTGAAACCCATGTGAAGGCTTGGTGCATGAAAGTAGGTAAAGAAAATTTGTAACATACTACGTATGCTATAATGCCCAAAAACATTATTGGATATGTATTATATGTCTTACCATCCCCAAAAAATAGCAATTTAAAAAAAATAATATTACCACTCGTTAAACTTAATTTTCGCTAGTACTATGTATGATTTAAGTTAACCATGTTCAAATACAATTTTTGCTGACTGCTATGGTGAAATGACTTCAATTCTAGAAAATATCAATCGAATTGTATACTTTTGGCGCTTTACACAAGCATCATTTCAACATATCCACATACACACATGTTCGGATTTCATCTCCCCAACGCACAATTTATTCGCTATGCAGAAAAATCAAATTCCTCACCCTTTGCCTCTTGCACGCATAAAGTTCATATGGAACATGTGTTATAGTCCCCCATTACAAAGCACGCAATATCTGTGCAGGACAGGAAATGTTGCGTTGGGCACGACTTCGATGTTTTTGGTTATGCCGAAGCCTATACACATGTTCATTTGTTTTTGGTACGTTAACGACATAAGAGAAAATTCGAAACTATTTATACGGGAGATTCTCTGTGCATTCAAGTTTTTTCCTAAAGCGGGGAAGTGCTGGCTCCAAAGAGTTGAATCATAACATCCAGCATCCAAAGAGAGCAATCTGTTCGTTTCCGTCAGTGAAGAACAACCCGGAGTCGCCGAAAGCTTAGTATGCTTTCTGGATGAAATGATAAGAACGTGCAGGCTGGGAAATTATCGTTACTTATTTACTTTGGCGAAAGGATTTACTGCGAAGTGAAAAGGTAATGAAAATCATGTGGGGTTGCATCAGTGGAGATGGCAAATGGCTGAAAGTGAGTGGTCTCTCTTTTTGGAAGCTAATTCCTGGTGGGAGGTGTGTTAGTGCGCGGCATGCAGCCGTTTGATGTATCGACACGATACGAGCATATGCAGACAAGAATGGTACACCGCACATACAGAAATCCCTCATCTCCTCGGCATCCCAGTCCGCCCACAACTTCCCTTCTTCAATTTAAAACTTCCAACTCTTTCATTCATTATGTAAATGTATATAGCGCGGGTGTACATTATGGAGATCTGTGTATATTTGTATCTGCACGATGCGGTGGAGCCTTATCTATTTCAGAACATAATCTAAACGAATTGGGGGGATGCACCTCACACTAAGTCCAACCGATTTACATTGTTGTATTGTATTATTTGTTTCATACGGGCTTCCACCTATGGGAAGGACACTCTTGATTACGAATTGCCTGGCCCCTCACTATTCTTCGGTCACTCGGTCCTTGTAATCCTCTAATGATATCGAGTGCTTATGAGCGGCCTGGGTGGTGGCCAACTTGTATGCACAATATCCACACCACACACGAAATCTCGTTAGCGCTAAGTTTAGTTGCCAAAAAACCATTGCGCACTTAATCCATCTGGAGTCAGATCTTCAAATCGGAAGCCTCTAGTTGGTAAGTGCTCCTTGTTTGAGCCTTTTGCGGTCCTTTGGAATCACGTGATTGTGTGTGGCAAGTTTGTGGTCAGTGCTCGGTCCGACTATCGTCCAGCGAAAGCTTATTATTCCCTCATAACCGGAAGGTCAACTAGCCCAAATAACTTGTGAACTCGAGACAAACAAGAGCCGCAGATTAAAAATCACATTCTGGTCATGCTCTAATTTTTCCCATCTCAATAGTGTAAACACGGTTAACCACGCCGGTTGACGAAATCGATTGTGAAGTGTGTGGCCAATTGAAAGCCTCGATTTGTGGCCAATATATTCGATAAGTGAAAAATGCCAAAATAAAAAAGCACATAAACGGATGGAATCAGTTCGTAGCCTTCGCCCCGCAGGTCGTCCTGTTTTTTCGACGTGTGTGCAATCCCATGAAAAAGCGCTGTGCGTCCGAATGTGAAGTGGTTAAACCGAGTGCGAATATAAATGCGGCTGAAGTGGAGTTGATTTTTTTCGGTAAAACCGTTCTATATTACGAGGGCAGAAAATTGAGTGTTGACCTATCCCACATATACACGGTGCAACGCGATAGTGCGGTCAGAAAAAAAGTGCATCAAATTGGTAGCTTTCGCATTTGTTTGCATTTTGCCGCTTGTTTCTTTTTTCGTGTTTATTCTTTTTTTTTGGGTGAAAAGTACTGGCATTCGCGTTTCGAAAGTTGCAACAGGGTGAAAACCACCGAAGAAGCACAGAACACGCATTTCAACCCCAAAACCAACCGACAACCTGCCGACGGACGGATGCCGAAAACGTGAACAGGAAAAAGTGGGGGATTTTTTTTTGAAATCAAAGTGCAAACAATAGGCTTCAGTTTGGGTGCTGCAACCGCCAAGCGTCCTTATCCCAATCAACTTCGTATGAAGCTAGCATATATGCATGTTTCAGTTGGTGTGGATGACGACGAAAAGTTAACTTTCACTCTAGTAATGCAGCCGTGAACGTGTGTGGCCTCGAAATCACTTGAAACTCGTTTATAGAAATTTTCGCTGATAGTTCCGAACAGGAAGATGACATGTTTGTTGCAGAGCTATGAAATATTGATGGTTTTTGACAAGTTTATAATTGACTCGGCACTATTAGTGAAATGTTTTATGATCGAAATGGAAATGAGGCAGTTTGGGAGGATTAGTGACTAAATTGATAGGAGGGGTAGAATCAATTATTTTTCAACTTTTGGGAGGAGTATTATTTGTTGTAATTAAAACGAAACATTTTCAACTACAGCTTTACATGAGTGGAATCTTAGAGTTGATTGAACATAGAATATAACTCTAAAAATGCTCACAATTTCAATTCACATCTTTCATTTGGCTTTGAAATTTTCAATTGCTGCTGATTTGAATGCCCAATGTGAGTGTTTTTTTTTCTGCGCTTTATGTGTATGAGTTTATCTTCAGATACAGAAATTTTTTTAGGAGATGTAATCGAATGCGCAAAAACTTACATTCACTAACTCAATCAGAATAATCGGAAAATCTCATCCTCTCCGTGTTCGCTATTCATCAATATAATCTACTCTATAATTAATGATTTTTAATTGCATTTGAAATATGCTTTGTGTCACTTGTGTTTTTGTATACATTTAAATTGCATCTACATGAACAGTTTTATGTCTGGAAGCATAAATGTTTGTCTATGTTTGACATAAATCCATTCTTGAATGTCAATCATCCTATTTTTGCACTGCAATTGCTATGATAATTTTAAAAGGTTTTCTGAATTATTGACGTTAACGGATAGATCAACAACATTTGTAATTGAAACAGTTGAAAAAGTTTAAATTTGTATTATGTATATTCAAAAGCTTCGGTATCATCGTTTAACAAAAAGAATTTGTGAGCCATTTTTGTGTGTCAAAACTCAATAATGTAAAAGCCAAACTCACATAAATATTTTATTCATTGAAAAACTTAAAATTAACTGAACTTAGTAACGCAACCAGATCGAAATTCAGAGACTTTGCAAAACTCATCTTGACTTTTATTGAGTTTTAACGATGCTGTTCAAAAAGTTCTAAGTCTAGCTTTGTAATTGGCTCATCTAGTTGATCGTTGTGATCCTTTTCTGTGTCTAAAGGCTCGTACACATACAACCAACAAACGGCCAATGACAGTGTGATCGAATGTTGGTCGTTGGCCTTGGCGTTGGTCCTGCCGTCTACACAGCTCAGATTGGGACCAATGGCTTGGAGCCAAGCCACTGGATGCGGTTCGGGTTAAGCATAGTACTCAGTGACATAGTACACGTAAAATTTTCATACAAAATTTCACGTGAAATCTGTTTCGGCGAAAATTTAGCTTGAAAATAAGCAAGAGTTGTACTCTGTTCTTAGCATGAAAAGTTGCTTTGAAGTTGCTTTCGCGCTGAAAACGTAGATGGCACTGAAACATGTCTCCAATCATTTCACGCCAATTTAGTTTGTACAGTTCATTCTTTCGAGCTAAAAAGTGACATTTGGTGTTTCAATTTGAAAATGGAGCAGTGCAAATGTCTTTTTAATAAGAAAATCGATCGTAAAGTGAAATTCTTGACATTTTATTCGTCAGAAATGAGCAGTGTCTCTGCTTTTCTCCATTGCCAAAATTTTCGCTCGAAAGAATGACCAGATAATGGAGACATGTCAAAATTTAACTTCACGATTAACTCAGTACCAGCCTTTAAGTGTCATTGTACACCTAGTGATTGACAGCGATTAAAATGGGGTTGTAAAGTGTAACGCATTTATGGTAGTAGAACGTATTTGGACACCATACACTATATTTGACAATATACAAAAAAACAACCTAGTTCAACATACTACTCGATTTTAATGACAGCAAACTCGACCAACCGTTCACACTACTACAGAGTCCCAAGGCCAATACATCGCCAATGCTTTGAAGTTACCGCCAGCAGAGCGAACAGCAACCAAGGCCAAGGTTGGGTCTTCGTACACACTAAGCGAATCTGAGCCAACGAATGGTCTTGGTCCTATGTGTACGCGGCTTAAGGCATACTCAAACGAACCCTCAAGCTTTGGGTACGCGCGTCAACTTTATGCCCTGTTTTTTTTCGTTTTGCCGTATTCTATTGTGTCTGATCGACCTGGTGTTTCTGCGCCCTCTGTTTTTTTAACTGTGCAATTCTGTTAAGCTCTAGCTCATGGCTATGAAGTGTTTTCTCCATTTTCTCCTTTGACTTTGTTGTTTCAAAGTGTACTATATTTGCATATAGGCAACATAATAATTTGCTAATTGTTGTATTTTATTGCTCTACATAGTGTCGGGCTATCATATTAGTCAAAGTTTTTCGCAGAGTTTTCTCCTTAATCTCTGAAAATAATTTCTCGCCATTATTTTGGAAATACATCGTTATTTAGTTTCGGTGTCTAGTTATTTTATTTATTAGATCATTTAATTTATAAAAGTGCTACTCTCTACGAATTTTATAACGGCTGTTTTATTTGAAATGTGTTTAATGTGATTATATTTGAACATCCTATCTATTTATCTCGTCATATCATTTTGGTCGGTAAATGCTTCCTGTAATACGGCCGAAAAATATATCTGATAGTGAGCTTTGCGACATTTCACGCGAAAGATGCGGGTCTTGCAGCCTCAGTGCTGCCAGATCTAGATTTGAAAAAACCCCCACATCAGGCTCAAAAATCACTAAAATGATATCATTTCAATTGAAAAACCCCCAATAAGTGTACAAGAATAACAAAACAAATATTTAAAATAATATATATATATATAGGTTAGGTTAGGTTAGGTTAGCTGGCTGGCACAGGGCCACACATAGACCCATTGGTCCGTAGTGATACCAGATAAATGGACCCGGAGAAGGAAAGTTCAGTCCAAACGGCCATCGAAGGCCCCGGACTTTTTTGCGAATTGAAGTATGTCCTTCAGCCTCTGCTCCGCTACATGTGAGAGATCCACCAGCCAGGGCTCACCGAAGCAGCGCTGCCTGGTTCTCCCCAGTGCCGGGCAGTGGCACAGAAGGTGCTGGATTGTTTCTGAGACTCCCGGCTCTTGACACTTCCTACAGATGTCGCTGGTTAGGAGTCCCATTTTCATGGCATGAGCTGCTACAAGACAGTGGCCAGTAATGATGCCGACCAGCCGCTTGCAGTCAGTCCGCGTTAATTCGAGCAGGTACTTAGTAGCTACGAGATTGTACGATCCCCACATGATTTTGGTTAGCTTACATGTCTGGGTTGCACGCCACCTGCACGTAGCAACTTGCATCATATTGGAGTCGATCGAGTATTTGATTGTTTGGATTGGAGTAGGAATGTTAACTGCGCCTGACAGGGGAAGGCTGGCTCCGTGCTTAGCCAGCGCGTCCGCCCTCTCGTTTCCTTCAATGCCCTTGTGACCAGGAACCCAGAAAATCCTGACTCTTCTGTTGTTGCCCAGTCTATTCAGGGCCTGAATGCAGTCAAGTGCACACTTCGATTTGTATGTGTAAGACATCAGTGCTTTAACCACTGCCTCACTGTCTGTAAAGATGTTGATTTCTTCATTTGTGGTATTTCCGGCGTATGCTAGGTCTGCGGCTTTACGTATCGCAAAAACCTCCGCCTGAAAAATACTACAGTGGTAAGGAAGCCTAAAAGCTGCTTCCATAGTTGCCTCTACGGAAGAAGTTGCAGCACCCACTCCGGCAGCCGTTTTAGAGCCGTCAGTGTAGATGCTAAGAGTTGTTGCGCCCATTTGCCGATTCCACTCATGCCCATCCCCCACGGTCGCTTGATATCCACGCTCGAAGCACAAAGTGGGGACCAAGTAGTTGGTGCTACCTGCGTACCCCCGTTCAATTCTGCTGTGGCCGAAGGATCGTGGCTCAAAGTGTCCCGATTCCCTAAGCCTGACAGCAGCTTTTGCGGCAGCGCCCTTCACGAAGAGGACAAGCGGAGGGAGATGAAGCAGGACATTCAAAGCAGACGAAGGAGTCGATGCTAAGGCACCTGTAGTGCAGAGAGCCGCCAGCCGCTGAACTCTGTTCGCCATGCTAGCAAAGGTAGTCTTATTTACTGCTGGCCACCAGACCAAACATCCGTACGCAAGGATAGGCCTGGCTATTGCCATATAGATCCAGTGTGTTAAGGCAGGGCTTAGACCCCACGTTTTACCCAGCACTCTCCTGCTGGCGTAAATCGCATTGCTGGCCCGCTTTACTCTCTCCTCCAAATTCGCCTTCCAGTTGAGCTTGCTGTCCAGAATAAGACCCAAGTACTTAGTTTGCGACTTGAAGCTTAAACTGGCGCCGCCTAACCTGATTGGAAGTAATTCAGGAATTTTGTACTTCCTTGTGAAAAGTACAAGGTCAGTTTTATTGGAGTTGATGCCAAAGCCCACGGCATTTGCCCATTCCTCAACAAGCCCCAGAGCATACTCGATGAGTTGGCCAACTGTGTGCGGAAACCTACCCGAGACTAATATCGCAATGTCATCGGCATAGGCCACAACCGTGAGTCCTTTGCGCTCCAGTTTATCCAAAATTGTATTTACAACCAGGTTCCATAAGAGAGGGGATAGAACTCTTCCTTGCGGCGTGCCTCTATGGACCTTCCTAGTGATATATATATTTAAAATAAAATTTACATTTTTAAAATAAAATTTACAAACTTGGTCGACTTTTAGATATCGTCAATTACGGAAGTTTCCCCACTGGAATGATTGTCATATAAAGTTTCCGAATAATTAATTTATGACTCATATTATGATTATGGCCCATATTAAGTACAAATTTTGTTCAGGGATCTTTATAGGAAACCTAAAATTTTAAAACAATATAAAAAATATTTCAAGAGTCAAAAACAAAAGACAAAGAAATAACCCACCACGTAACGCCCAACAGTACCTGTAGTGCTAGTGGCTTAAGCTCGTGCCACACTTAGCAGCTAGCCGAAGGAGAAGCTAAGGTTGAAGTTGTATTGTGTTGTAAGGTTGAAGTTGTAGTGTGTAGGACAGTGTACAGTTAATAGTAATAGAAAATACAGCCGAGCTATACCCCTGTCAGAAATGTTTGATATATATTGCGTTCAAACTGCGACCCAGAGTCCACCGACTATAAGCTATTTAGTGTCATCCAACTTAGAGAAAATTAGACTTGATGCAACATTTGGTGCTGCATATTATCCTAAATTCGCATCTCATCTCCGAATATGGTAATTATGGTACTTCATTTTTTTGGGGGTTTTCCCCCCAAGTAAATGTTCTCGATATTTTTCCGCCAAAAAACCCCTAAGAGAGCTTCAAATCCCCCATTTTGGGGGGAATCTCCCCAATCTGGCAACACTGTGTAGCCTCCATGGGTGGTAAAATTAATCATGAGTATTAGGTATCCATTGTCACTTAGTACTTTTACTACTCTCGAGGCATCCTTTTATGTGTTAAATTACCTGCTTGAGGATTCCCGCAAGGAGAAGGAAAAGCTCAAATTTGCCAAAAACCGAGGAACCGTCTCCACAAACATCATGATTTGTCAGTCATTTGTGATCTCACTGTGACTTTACCTTCTGTTTTGCCTATTTCTCTAGGGTTTGAAGCTGGTAGAGAGCTTAATTCACAAATTTACAGTTGACGTGAGCGTTGCAGTCATTAGATCAACGACTCACTTTACCCTTGATTTAACTCAAATACCTATTCACAGCTAGGTGAACTTAAACATCGTCCAAACCTGGGTTCAAACAAGGGATCCCATACACTACAAATCAGTGCTCTGCCCACTACACTTCACGAGTTTAGACCCAACCCCTAGACCCGACAAGGGTTGTTGTGGGATAAGTTTACTTCAGCAGCAGTAGCCCATAACTCAAGCTTGGCTTGATCATTTATCAGCAGAATTGGGGCCGCACGTGGATATTCTTCAAATTAACCTACCGATTGATCAGCAACAAACAAAAACTCAACCTCAACTTAAACGACAAAGACCGCATAACGTGTGTTTATTTTTAATCTTGGTGCCTTCTGCGGAAAAGCGTGGCTCTTTCATCGCTTCTGTTTCATCGCATGCATAGTAACCGTAGCCTTAGACATTTTTCTTGTAGTCTGCTGAGATCCTTGTTGAAGAATTGAAACTGGACCAATAAAGAATTTTTTAAAGCAGCGCCAAACAAACATTTCATGTTTAGCTATTAGATATGATTCGCACTGTATCTATTAACAAGATACACGCGGTTTGATTACTAACATCAATGAGATTCTACTTGCACTTACATTAACTGAGCATTATATAATATGTTTAATGGAAACATGGCTTAACTATAAAATACAGGATGTAAAATTCTTCATTGTTTCTTGCAAACTTGATGAAAATGTTGTCTTAATTGCCATTTATAGCACTCTTCGTGGAATGTTCTGTATCCAGTTGGTTTCTTGGCCTTCTTGTGAGTGTATTTTGCAGCGTGCTATCCTTCCCCAAACTTTAATTTACTAGTTCGCTGTGTACCAATACTTTGTATTTCATCCGTTTCCATTTTTTTGGCAAAAGTTTTGAACTTTTGAACTTTTGAATTCCTCTCCTTAATTTTGGTTTTTTAACACGCCATTTGTGGAGTGAAATTTTTACAACTATTGTTTGACGTCCTATAACCACCTCCTTGTTGTGAATTCTACTTTCTTTTCTCATTGTTCTTGTTCGCAAAAGAATTACCTTCGCTGTACTAACAAATAATTTTTGGCCTAGTTATTTCTAATTTTTGGCCTAGCTATTTTCTCCTGCACATTTTCCATATGTGAAGCCTAATTTATATCACCCTCCACTCCTTGTTGATGCTAACTTTGACTTTGATTGGCAGGGAAGGAATTGAAAGCCATCTCTAGTTACACTTTTTATAAAACTAACATTCAGAAAAAGCGGCCCTAATTCTATTTCCGATATCATCGTGGAATCCATCTCATCTTTTTTCAATTTCCGTAGCTATCCTTTTCCTAGTACATTCAGTAATGGTTTTGAAGGACATATGGCTACTTACCAATCGTTCTTTAGTTAAAATTCAGTACAAAATATTTAATGTTAAAACCTGAGGGTGTTTTATCAAAATTAGTGCGGCACTCAAAGAGTTAAGGATATAAAATTGCCTTTGTTTTTTATTTGAGGCTTGCACATAAAGCAATACCGAAAATGTGCTCAATGGGACCCTTCAAATTTTTTGATATAACTTTAGGTTTAGAGTTATAAAAATAAAGATAGACTTGATTCGCGAAAACAACAAGGATCTAAAGGAATGTTAACTCTATAAATATTAAATCAACTTGGACAAAAAGAACCTCAGAAAAACTATCTGCTGATTTTTTTGACTTGAAAAAATACTGATTTAGAGCTGATGAGCACTGCAATTCCTCCCTTCCAGGCTGATGGGAAATGCGCATTAACTGTCTAATCTACTCGTATATCTAATAACAAATTTAATAAGATGAACGCTTTCATTTACAACTTTTTTAGTGCTGGACATTTTTGGATTTGAGAGATCTGATGACTAGACTTGTGAAGTGCATTGTAGGAACGAAAAGTTTTGATGGCAGCTCGGCGATTGACTGTTGGACTATTCAATTGTGTTATGATGAACCACTTCAAAGCAATCATAATGTGCACTGCCATAGTTTGGTCTTTAGAATCAAGCTTGCCGTTTTCGCCTCATAGTGGCTATGATCCCGACAGATTTTTTGGTTATCTACTTAGATTTTGCACCTTATTGAATATCAGAAAACATGTGTTTTACTTCATATTTTTCATGGATTTAATTTTGATTTTAATGGATGCTGTGATACAACCCAGTGTTTATCGACATCACTTCGTGTACGTTATCACTATCTTAAAAAATTTCTTAGACCTACTAGTTTTTGGCTTACAGGTTTAACACAAGTTGATTCTTTATCATATAATTTTTAGGAATACTGCTCTGGATACTTCACAACCTAAATTTTGAAATTTTTCGATGAGCTAATCAAATTGTTGAATAAATTACATCTCTTTGAGGCTGAGCTGGCTTAAATCTACGTTCTCACTGCTACTTTTCAAACGAAAGAATTTTCTCGTTGATGCTGGAAATGTTCATTCATACATTCAATTGCTGCTGGAAAATATTGACTGTGGAATTCATTTTTTATTTTGAGCAATTAATTACCTTCTACATAATCTAATATGAATTTTCTAACCTGACTTTTTTTATTTTGTGCCTTCAATAATTTTGCACGAGTCTTCGCAAAAATAGTAATTTTTGATACACTTGAAAATTTTACGATGCTTTTTTTTCATACATGATGCCAACCGGATTGCATTAAAATAAGCCCAAAAGCATGGAGACTGCTAGAAAGACTGACTCATTTTTGACGAAAATTAGAGGCATTGTGATGGTTTGGAATGCTTTATCTACCAAACGTGTTCATTTTTACAACGAACTTGAATCCATGCATGATCCAACCAACTTGTATAATCCAATAACAGCGTCGAAGGCCATAAGATAGATAGATTTTGAGGGTTACCACTCGCAAGAGTTTCTAAATTACGGAGGATTCAAAATTACTTATTTGCATTATATTATGCTCATATTATGAAAATTTGACGACATCATCTCCTAGTACACAATTATGAAAATGCTCAGTTTCGGTAACACTCTTTCAGTACTATATGTACGAGTACTTTTCACGCCAAGAACAATATACTCTGTAAATTCTGTCTTTAAACAATGACTGAATCGGAAGCTAAAGGGATAGAAAATCCGAACAAATTCTGCAACTTGGATAATTTAAACACGTTGCACTTATTTTAGAAAAAATAACAAAAATACCTGGTGCTAGCAACCATTTTGTTTCCGTTGGAAAGAAAGATTTTAAGGATTACCGCTCACGAAAGTTTAAAAATTTTCATTACTGAAATGTTTCGTGTCTACTATCACTTAAAAATCATTTGCATATGCAAATTTAATGTTAGCATCTCTTATTAAAAACTGATCTACTGTGTAAATTTCTTTTGAATGTAATAACTGCGTCGGAAGCCGAGAAAAGCGAGATTTTTTTTAAGATGGATCGATTGTCACATAACTCCCAGCATATATCAGATATATCAGATATTTGGCCCTACTCAAGACCAATACATTCCGTGAATTTCAATTGGATGTAGCTATTAGATCGTGAGCTCTTGCGAACACAAATTTTGGGTGCTAAAAAATAAAAAAATTGATTAAAGGTTAACGTTTTGAGCGATAAAAATTTTTAAAAATTCGACTATGTAGAGAAAGCATTACATTTTTCAATCGTTGTCATTTTTTGCTTGAAAGTGAAAATTTTTCAAGAGGTTCGTTAATTTGAATGCTTTTTGTTGAGCTACCAACCACAGCTCAGACTTTATTCAATAAATGCTAATCGATGTGTCTTGTAATTTTAATAATGATTTGAAGGCTCTGTCGGAAATAATTCCGATTCAAAATTTTACAAGTGGTTTTTGCCTACTATTAGGTGTTTAGCGCCCACTAAGGATTAAAATTTTTCAAAATATCATTTTCAAACTAACAAAAACTTTCATAGCCTTGGTGTTTTCTTCAAAGAATGATAAGAAAAAAGAATGATACTTTTTCTAGCCTCCATACTCACCTTCTCTCTTACAATACAATACTTCTCAAGCCAATGTATTGCAAAACTAGAACTACGGATGTATATGCCACGTTTTGATGATGACTCTGCTGTGGGAAAAATGTCAACACTGATAAAAAACATAGCGCCTGACGCCTGATGCACTATGCATAATAGCTTTCAGAAACGATGCATTATAGCTCCCAGCGACATATCTTGAAGTTCTCAATGACATGCATTAGAGACTTCATAAAAAGCTAGATAATAGCAAAATTATCCTCGTTTTAGACAATGTCGATTTTTATGCAATTATGATGGAAATTCCTGTACGAATAGCTGAAATTTAATTTTTTAATTTTTACATTTTTACAAATATATCCTACTTGAATCAGGATTCAAACTAGTAACCCAATTCTAAAAGAGCCGACTCTATGCCCGCTAGTCTACACGAGCATTTTCGAAAGCTCTTGCTATTTAGCTTAATTTAATGATATGTGCAGAAATTATGTTATAGTAGTTGGACCATAAATGTTGCGCTATGTTACGTAGGACTACGCGCTGTGTCGTTTTTATCAGTGAATGCTGTTAGGTTTTTAAACTATACTTAAACACCTGTCCGTCTTATTTTGCAGTAACTTTGTACTTCCCAAAGCAAACATTAATGTAATGTGAAATATTTAAATAAAACAGTTACTTTAGCTAACATTCGTTTCTCCTTATTGAAAGTTATTTTGAATTTTTTAAAAGCCCTGCACACGTGGGCCCGCTAGCCGAAAGTGATTGTAAATCAAATAATTCAAATTTTAATGAAATCTAGATTTCATGAAATCATTAAATTTGGCTTTCGCTTGCATAATATAGGATGACTTATCCTAATTTTATTTCCGAAAAGTCAAACTTATTTTGGTTGTTGATTAAATTAAATCAATAGTCATTCTTATATACATTTTCCACAAGATTTAAATTTATTGTGTCTGAATTCTAAACTTACAAAAACTATTATTTTGCTAGAGTTAGCTTCTATTTAATAGGGCACTATAGCAACGCTCAGAAATAGACTTTAGTTGGATATTGTTTGGGTATAAATATTCCCGTTTTCGTTTCGTTGTCAACACCTGTCGTTCATATTGACAAGGATAGACATACACATGAATATCCAACTCATTTCTTAAGCATCATACCCTCATTGTTTTGTTTTTTTTGGTTGTGTCAAACCGCATCTGACACTATTCCTAAACCATCATTTAGGTCAACAAACTATTGATTACAAACCTTAAACGGCACACCGCATAATCGTTTCGGGAAATGTGTGAAAACCGAATCGAACCTCACCTTAGCCATTATATCCCGTCGCGATTAAAGTGTGTAAAGAGCCAATGCTCAGGCAATACCGCAATCAAAACCACCCCTCATCGTAGTGATAAAGTTTTATCAATAAAGCAACGTTGCGAAAGTGCGTGCTTAAGTATTGCTAGAATAGTTCTCTAAGCGTTCTAAAAAGCTATTTAGTAGGTATATGTGTAGATGCGCTATAAATTATCTTGCATATGAATTTTGTTTGGATTTCTTATGAAATTCAAGAATAATGTGAAGAATATACAATCGATTGAGCTTGGGTGAATTATCTCATCCGCATCTAAACGAATGTAAACTTCATCTACGAAAGACGACAAAAAATGATAATCCGGAATGTTTATGAATGCTTATGTATACACATTGCATGAGCTGATGCTGGTTTCAGAATTTCAAATGATTAATGGAAATACTCAAGTAATGAATGTGGTACCGATTAAAAAAATCCCATGCTGAAATTCCAATCGCTATGGTTAAAATAGTGTCATCATTTCGCCCCCATTAAAACTTCAACGAAAAACACATTGAAAGTAATTTAGCGACCAGATCTCAGCAGGAAACTCAATTGCCATGCAATATCTCATTTAGCAATATCTCTTTATTCTTTTCTACTGCAATAAACTTCATTTCATATAAACCAACTTAGGACGAAATACCGTTTTGAACAAACAGAAAAACAAATTTAACGAGGAACACAAGTTCCAGAATATTAAAAAAGCATTTTATACTACACAGCTCCGTTTTTTTAAGTCGCTGTTCGTTAAATTGATATTATGGGCATAATTAGTGACAAACGAAAATTTTCCTAGCCAAAATTTTCAAAAACAACATGATCCTTATCCAGGACGGAACTCTAGCTCAGGAATGTTTAAGTTAAACGAATCTCGAACGTAATATAGAAATATTAGGCGAGGAACGCTCTTCGTAACACGAGGGAGGGGATTTCTGATGGAAACACAGTCGGGAATTTTGTATTTAAGTATTAGCGGGCAAGTAAATTGATTTAGGGATTGAGATTGAAACAATGGAAAGTAAACGGGTTGTTGAAAGGTTTCGATTCCACCGTTTCATTCTCAATCCGCTTTGAATCCACTTTCAAGTCACGTTGTATACTGGGTTTATGTTCTTAACACTCGACCGTATCAACCAAATACCGATGACCAGAAGATCAAATTTGAAAACAATACTCGAAGACACCATGCATGAAAAAGAAAGGGCAGGCGTAGTACACACGAGGAATGAAGACGCACAATTAAGAGGCGTTCCATGTGACCCGTAAAACATGAATATCAAATTTAAGTTTTGGATCAAGTAATAAATATAGGTCCTTGACATTATCAATGGGCCTGAGAGGTGGACCAAAGATAGACTAAGAAAACGTGATAAGAGTGTAGTGTATACTAAAACGTAAACACATAAAATGCCATAACATGTTCAAAATATACACTTTGCGATTTTACCGACATCCCAAGAAAGTGGTGAGCACTAAGATTAGCAGTAGATTTAATTTAGCGAAGACAAGAACAAATACACTTAATATTAAAAACAACATTAAAAACCAAGTCCATACATTTTAGTACCTATATTTTTCATTTGCTAAAAATCTAACTATTGAATAGCGAAACATGAGACAGTAAATTTAGTCTGTTTCGGTAAGCCAAATTGGTCGGCGACCAAACAGACTTTGTACAACGAATAAAATAATTATTATTATTTGCACAAGTACGTCGTAGCTATTGCTAAAGGAGTGGTTAAATTCGCCACGCAAGAGCGACGACTGCTTGTGTCCAAAAGAATCATTTTTACTTTGTTTTATTTTTACCTTATTTTTACCTCGTTTTATCTGAAAGCGAACAGCCAATATCGCAAACCATTTCAAGAGATAACTTACATGTATAGGCCATTTGGAAGTATTTGGTAACATTGAAAGTAATAAAATTGAAAGAACCAGTTGATATTTCTAGATATTTGTCCTTAGGGAAGTTAAGCGATAGAACAGTCAAAAATCGTGACGAGGTGATAGAACAACTTGGAAGAGTGGCAGCAATAGGGTAAGATGAGTTAGTTGTATCATTTGATGTCAAGGCTCTATTCCCAAGCGTGCCGGTAAAACAAGCACTCTCGTTCTTTGAAGACTGGCTATTAGAGAAGAATAGCTCACCGGAAGGGAGGAAGAGGGCTAAAGACTATTTGAAACTTGCCTCGGTTTGCATGAATGAAAGTTACTTTACTTTCAGGGGGAAGTACTTCAAAGCTATGAAAGGTGTTGCCATGGGAAATCCTTTATCCCCACTAATGAGCGAGATATTTATGGACAGACTGGAGAAAAAACTCATGAAGAAGGTTCCCTTCCTCGTGTCTGGATTAGATATGTGGACGACATTCTAGCTATTGTAAAAAAGAATGCTTTGGCAGAAACTTTGAAGAAGTTGAACCAAGCACATAAAGATATCCAATTTACAATAGAAGTCGAAAACAATGGGAAACTACCATTCTTGGATTTAATGGTTATACGGAAAGAAGGTTTTCTTAGGTTTAATATCTACCGGAAGCCCACACACACCCAGAGAACAACACCTAACACGTCTGATCATTGGCATTCCCAAAAAATGGCGCCCTACAACTCGATGATCCACCGACTATTAACAGTACCCATGGATCAGGAAAGTTTTCACTCAGAAGTGGAATATATTAAAGACACCGCGAGAAAAAATGGATTTGACGAGAAAATAATTGGAAACCTTGTCAAAAAGAAGAAGGACAAAATACAGCGTGATCTGTTAACGACGCTCTTTATACAAGAAAAACAAAAACCAGCCATAAGAGTTCCAATCATTTTTACGTCAATATTCTAGCAAATTCAGGAACTTTTTGAACGCTTTGACATTAAAGCAGTTCCAACCAGTAGGGTAAAAAAATTAAGTACAAAATTATGTCACGTGAAAGACAAAAAAGATAAAAAGGAAAAATGTGGAATATACAGAATTACTTGCCCAGAATGCGACAAAATATACATTGGACAAACGAAACGGTTAGTTGGTGTTAGACTAACCGAACATAAGCGGGAAGCAGCCTCAGCAAGGAAAAGGAACACAACGGTAGTACGATCAGCAGTAGCAAAACACATCCTGGAGGAGGAGCACAGCATAACGTGGGACAATGTGGAGGTGATTAAGGAAGTACAGCAGGTACGAAAACTGGATGCATACGCAAGCCTGAACATATGGAAAACCCCGATGGATAAGCGACTAAATACATACCAAGGAAACTGTGTATCACCATTGTTCAGGTTAATTTAAACAGATATTTTATGATGATAATGTAATTAATATAGTTAGTAAAAAGTAATTAAGTATATAATTAATAGTCAATTAGCCGGTAATTAGCAGGTAATTAGTATTAGTCAATACTTTAAAAGTAAGCACCTTAAATAAACTACCTAAGTTATTTTAAGATTAGATCAATAGACACTGAAGAAGAGGGCAGATTACCCTCGAAATATCGATATATGTCGAATAAAATAAATAAATCTAGCTTCAAAAAGGAAAAAATTGATTTAAATTAAAATATTTTCACAAGCTAGGAAAAAATTGGTACACAATTAAAACAATTTAGAGTATGGTAGATTTTGTAATTTTTTTTTGTACTGAGTTTTGCTATCATACAATTTTCAAATCTTTCAATGAAAATTCGACACAAATATTTATGTATCGAAAATATTGAAAACCCTTTAAACCTTTTTACTCCTTTAACTTCCACCGCATTCATCGGATCGAAACAAATTTCTTTTGGCGAGTTTGTCTCAACTTTAAACAAAGTTGATATACTTTTTAATATAATTTCGACTGTTTGCTAGCAAACAACTTGCTTTTTCTATTTCTTTCTATTTCTTTTATACTTTGATAGTTTTTAAATATTTAGTTTGCTAGTTTCTTCTTACTTCACTCATCTGTCTCTTAAAGATGCAAATGTTTAAAACCTGACTACCAATAGAGTCCTAGCTGGAAGAAATAGTTTCGAATCATTGTTATAAAAATGAAAAGTCATAACAATCATTCAAATACTATACTGAAACTACTACGATATAGGCTTAGTATAGTTCTGAGGATGTTTTACTCCTTTTTTACACTACATATCATAATTTGTCAAATGTCATTATTAAGATCCAATCCAGCGTTTTTTTTCCAAACTTGTCAAAGAGCAACGAAAAAATAGCTAAATTTTCGTTTGCAAATTTTTTCCTTCACTTTTTGAATGAAACTGAATGATTAATACAATAAGGACAACGAACTGATAATCAGTTTGGTGAAGAATAATATCTTCGAATCTCTTAGTTCTTGAAAAAGGACTACAATAGTACTCTTCTTTCAATGGTTTTTGAAAGAAGAATACAATAGAAGAAAGAAAAATACAATCAATATTAGCTGGCGTTGTTTTTGCACTTCTATCGAATTCTCATTAGGTTGGCACCTTTGAAAACAACAACAAAATTCTGGGCAGCAAACTTGTTTGAATAAAAGCTCATGGGCTCACAATAGAGTAGCGAATTGAAGGAAATTGTTTCAAGTGGTTTTTGTCACCGCTGCACCATCCAATGATGATTCACAAACTGATAGTTTGATGAAATTTAAACATAAATTTGAAAACGTTTACATCCCAATGTTAGACAAATACCTGTTGAATTACTATTAAAGGTCATGGGAATGTTTTATTGGCATAAACTTGCAAAAACAATTACTGTGACATCAGCAATATAAGTAAATATCATCATCTTAAGTAAATACAGCAAACAACCTGGTCTCGATCGCGTTTTTGCAAACCGGTCAAACCTGATCTGATCTGACGTGCAAAAAAACCACTATAATTTACAAAATCTCGATTGAGGAATTGATTGTTCTAATGGTTCAAAAATACAGGATATGCTTTTTATTAAAAATCTTATGAAAGTTTTCTACGCATTCTTGAAAATAATCGTTAACAAATATAGTTTCATAATCTAAAAACATCAATTTTCATTGAGGTCACGCACAGAAATTTTCCAGCAAGTGGTTTTTTCAATTGTACTCAAGTGTAGTCCCTCCATGTTCGATCTGGCGATCATATGTTACATACGGTGCATTTTTTGCGCCTCCATCAAGAGCTGATTAAGATAGGAAGCACTCAACATAGCAACAATCCTGCTTCAGTTGTTGCTATTTCCAACGCTACCAGATCTCGATAGATGAACAAAAAATTCCCAATTATATTGTTCTTCTTTGACAGGTAATCCCGGTCTATTTACAACTGCATCTTAAAATCAACCCTCCAGCCTATTATTATCGTCCTTTGAGTTGTGTCCAACGATCACCTGATAAATGATTGTAGTCGCCAAATCCAATGAAACTTGTTTAAAATTTTCACAAATCACAAGGTCATAATAGTAATTGAACCGTAATTTAACTTTATTATTAACGGAATACACGACAAACCTCGGAATGTGACTGCTCTTGCGATTACTGCTACTAATCACACTGTTCTTTCAAAAGAGCGTTGAGCAGTGTGATTGTTCTTTGCTTAAACTGTTCAACTGCTCCCTGCTTTTTTGCAAAATCGAAAATTTCATCCACTCACCTGTTCATTTAAATTACAAAGAAGTTTTTGGCAGCTGTTGCGCTTAGCACTGATTGCAGACATCGTAAATTCAACATTAGGTGCATTTTTTTTGCTCCCCCTATTCATAACAGAACAATGCTATCCAGAAAAGACGCATTAGAAACAACAACAACTCATGTTATGTATAGGGGGAGTTGTTATTGTTTCCAATGCGTCTGTACTGCATAGCGACGTTCTGTTATGGATAGAGGGAGCAAAAAAAAAAACACGCATATTGTTGCTTTGTCTTATCGAGAAAAGATTCTATACAAGTAGACACAACAAAAAATAAATTTGTTTAATAACAAGTGATAAGATTCGTATGTGTACCTGTGCTTTCATTTTATAATCAAAATTGGCTTTTGGATTTTTGGGAGTTTTAGTTTTTATTGCTCCTGTGGGTTTACATTTGTATTTCAAAGCGCAAGTTTTCGTAGCCCAAACATTTGTAAATCACATGTATCTGCATATTAAGCTAATGGATATGATGTTAATGGGTATGATGATAAAAAAATTACCTTGCAGCTTTTTAGCCATTGATTTTTATTCCAACAATACTTTTTACATTGATATGCGTAAATTTTTCGAACCCGAAAATGTGAAAATTATTTATATTTTAATTATTAGTTTTTATTGATATTCTTCTTTTATTGATCCAGAACCAAAAATAACACTAAAAGCATACAAAAAATTGCATCAAATTCAGCTAGATAATCAACCATTTTCTTTAATATCCGATGAAAAACTGGCTGAAATTTAACAAACTTCATTATGGAGCTTTTCATAAGAACTATTTTTGCCAGTTTCACATCAACGAATGGTCAAATGCTTATTGACCAATAATGGTACGTAGCGCATGAAATTTGAAAAAATTGTCTATCGTTTTGAGAATGCTGCGAGTGAAAGCTATTTTTCGGTAGACAAAGTTAAACTTATATCTTCCGGTCTCAAAGAAGTTTAGACAAGGCAATTGAAACTGGTAAAACAATAAATTTACAAACTTTCGCAAACTTAAATGTTTGGCAGTTGCAAAAATATGCACTGAATAATACATAAGAACAAAAATTATATCAATAAATTTCTGAAAATATTCGAACAAAAGCAGTAAAACCTACTTGTCACACAGAGTATGTCTCTGAATCTGAATTCCAATTCCTCCAACTAATCTCATAAGTGCAGCTATCAACAACTACTACGTCATAACAATAACAGAATCCTTCATCACACATCTTTCTTCACGCGTACATTCTTTGCAAATATTTTTGGAAACCTTATAGCTCCTATGCGATATGTCAATCACTTAATAGCACGTTGTTATGCTATCAAAAGCTGAATTAAAGCACGTAAAGTATATACATATCACCTGATTGCTTATTTTCTAGTAAAAATACTCATCACCAAGGCAAATCACAGTCGCAGTGGAAGCATATGAATCGGGCAATAACATAAGCAGACAGCGATCAATAGAAATCACATATACTAAGCAATAACGAAACTGCGATTACAACTGTGATTAAAATAACTGCTACTTTAATTTGCTCTTTGCCCGATCTGTCCTCTGCGATCACTGCTTAGTAAAAAGAACAGTTAGCACATCTCTAGACACAGTTTTGACATTACACCTAGAACCAATGATGTTATGTTGGACGCTGATCCAGTTGGGCGTTGAAACACCAAATCCTACTTCAAAGCAAAAAGGCTACGCCATTTCAGTCTTTGAAATGCGGTTTTCGTCAAGATGAGTAATTGAGAAATGTCAGGCTACCGTGTCAAAATGACGACGTTTGGTATAGAAAATTGATGCTTTGTGCTAATTAGATTAATGCAGTGGAAGGTTAACTGGCTATACCATCGAGTACGCAGTCACGATTTTCTACCTAGGTGCGATCACCGATAGAAAAAAATCACCTTGAACTACAGTATGGGGGCAAACAAACAAAGTCACATATGCATTATATTCACTGACTAATAAATACTCAAAACAATCTATTAGTAATAAATTACTTCTATTCAAATCGACAAAATTCTTGTCCGGAAAATGCTATGAATTTTTAGTTAAATGCTGCCGAGCAAAGTCTTCAAAATGACACTTAAGATTTCAAAATGAAACTCTTTACTTTTTCGCAAACTAAATGCACAAAATTACCTTTGCATCCCTCTAACGGACCAAGTCATCCGCTTCTGACAGAATTGTACTTCTAACAAAAATTTTACACAACCATTTGCTATAGAAGTTCTTAAAACGTAAAGTTAAAGTAGTTATCATGCCATAAAAATAAAAAACCCTAGCGCATCAGAATCGCCAAAAATACTAATGTTCGAAGAACAGTAGAGGATTTGTGCAGATTTTGAGTGTATTGTTATATATTGTGTTATATATTGTTGTTATATTGTTGTTATTGTCTTATATATTATATATTGTCTGTATTGTCATATATATGGTCATATATTGTATATTCGCGATGTGAATACTTAATGCAAGCATTTATTGGTACGAAAATAACAAAAACACCTCGTGCTAGCAGTCCTTTGCTAGCGCCGAAGCCAAAAATAAGTCACATCTGCCTCACATTGAAGTCAACCTGCTCTGCGAGTTTTGTATTGACCCGATCACTGCATTGGCAGTTATAGGGATACAAAGAAATTTCGGGTAACCATTCGCAGGAGCTTTCGAACTTTCTAGATCTTAGTATTTGGTGTGTATTTTCACTACAAGACCAGTACGATTTGAAAATTTTATAATAAAATCGCTTACTAAAGCTATGCCAAAAAAATACAAAAACAATCATAGCTGGCAACCCTATCATCGTTTTTCAAACTAGATTTCTACTGAATATTGCCTACAATAATTTAAATTTGCCATATGAATTTCGTTATGATACCATGACTGTACTGGAAGCTATAGGGCAAAGAGCTTTATTTAAGGCACAACAATTAAAAATTTAAGGCACAACAATTATCATAACTGGCAGCTTCAACCGAATTTTTCGACCAATCTTTCTACCAAACGTGGTTTAAAGTAAGGTTCAGCTACTGTGTGAGTTTCGTTAAAATTGAACGATTGAATCAGAATTTATAGGGCTAAAAACAGTTATCTTATTTAGTGATTTTTCAAGATGGCACCACTGGCACCGAATTGCCCGCATTTCAAAATCACTTCTATCAGATCTGGTCCTATTTAAAACCAATACATTCTGTCAATTTCAATTAATTCTGCTTATTGGATCGTGAGTTTCCGTGAACAGAAATTTTTGATGCTAAAAATATAGTTAAAT